>OY282581.2:25354807-25954807 GCA_958299025.2 Drosophila histrio
ACACATTTAACTACCTCACCACAAGAAACTACGTCACCTTGTATTAATTCCACCATGTCTACAGTTTACATTAGGTTTAAGATGGCGGAGACTAACGACGACTCTCATGTGCATAAAAATACGTCTCACAAAACTGAGTTCTGCGAGAAGGCAGCATCGTCGTCCAACGATTCTGCGAACTCTAAAAAGGCCGAAGGAGCTAAGAAATCGAAATCACATGAGAGTGGACCAGGTTGCCAATGCCCAGCCATCGTTCAAGCAAGCCGGGAGGTTTTACCCTGCGGTCCACTTGGTACTCGATGTGAAACAAGACTAGGACCCGCACCTCCTCCCGTCTACAGCGTACCTAAGAACCAAGCACCGTGCAGTCACTGCCGGAGGAAACAAAAGGGTCGATGCAGCATTCAGTAAACTGACCTATCAGCCATGGCGAAATTATTAACAAGGTGACATTATCATCCACCATATTCTCATTCTTGAGTTCCTAGTTTCTTCAATAAGGCAGCGAACTTCTTGGACAGTACAGAAGAACTGATTTTTTATAGCGCTCTCATTTGGTGAATTACTTCACAATGCTATCAGCTAACAAATTATTGCCATCTAAGCAAGCGTTATAGTATGCTTTAGTAAGTTTGTTCACTGCCCTCACATCATTTCAAAATTTTGTAACGCAACAAGCTAGTCAATCGGTTGGAAGAACAATCTCAAATGTCGAAATGTCAATGTTCATCCTCGACTCCGCCTGCAAAGGCAAAGCATCAGGAATCCTGTCCGGAAAGTGGGCAAAGCGGCGGATTGGGAGTCGCACATAACGCGAATTGTCCCTGTACGCCATTGCCTGGAGTGCCATCACGTTTGCAGCCCGAGATTATACGAGTTCAATGCGGTAGCCCGGCACAAGCAGCTGCTCAAGCAAATCAAAATTACAACTGCCAACATGCACAACGAAGGCGGTCAAAATGCAACATTCAATGATCAATCGATAAATCGATAGCGATGACTCATGCTATCAGAATGGAAATGCTCAACCGAGTGACAGCTAAGCAGGCGTTAGTATTTTTAAAATGGGAATTTGACAAGTAATTTCAGTTATCTCTCAAAGTCAGAAGAGAAAAAAAAGAAAACATGTGAACTACGCTATTTATTGTTCTTTAATAATGAAGTTTAGGCCATCAAAATTATCAGTTCATCTTTTCGAACAATACCAATCAGAAGAACAACAATAAAACCCAATGTAATTGCTGATGGGCAAGTCAATCCCAACGAATAACATTTTATTTAATTTGCACACAATTAGTTTCAAGCTGCGGCGAGTATAAACTTTGTTGGCAACACGGAAGTCATCACATCAACATGTGTAAAAAAAACAGGGGACGACGTTGTTTTGTCACTCGCTCTCCTCTCATTGCCTCACAGCGACCGCGGATCACATGCCAACGAGACCGATTCTCAAATAGCGACTGCTCTGTCGGCTGTCCTGCATTCCCGCAGAGACGGCGGGCAACGAGTCGATGTTCCTCAAGTACCGATGTCAGCCGTTGTCCATCACCAGAGCCATCGCCTACCAGTGTCGACTGCTGTTGTCCGCCGCCCCAGCGGACCTGCTGTTATCCGCCCAGCTTGCGAAAGCCGGCACCGCGAGTCTGTCAGCCGCAGCGACCCCATTGTCCAGTTACTCAAAAAGCGCCCAAGTTACCGATTCCCAAACTAAAATGCCGTTCAATTCCAAGCGGGCAAGTTGCGACTTTTGCACCTGCTGTCCAGACTATGAGCGAGTGCGTCGAGGAGCCGAACGATCCGTACTATAACTATAACCGCAACCAGGCAAATTCAGGCGTTAATCCGTTGGCAAACTTTGATTTGAATAGATTCGATCGCGATCACACTGGTATGCCCGGAAGCTACGGCCGTCGCCGAAATGTCAGCATCCGAACATGCGTAGACTACGACTATGAGCCGGGAACCCAGCCACCGCCGCGTGCCTATTTAAATCGCCCTAATTTCCGACAGCCTTCACCATGTTCTTATCCTGAGTTTATACCCACACAACGAAATCCGTATCCGCCGTCTGACGAATATGAAGACGCAAACTCAGACACGACCTATGTTCCATGTCGCTACCGACGATAACAAAAATTCAAACGAAAATAATTGATGATAAAATATACCAAAATACCAACTACTAATCTATCGCTCTCCTATCGACCATTTATCGACAACCACCACAATCGAATCACTAAAGAAAACAAGTTGAAAGCGTGCAAACGCTGTGAGAACTCTAATTGAATTATTTGCATTAGAAAACACTCATAATGGATGATGGAGATTACGATAACGATGAGTATGTATTAATCCTACCCCAGTGCAGTGTTTGCGCATATATTTATTTGTTTATTTACACTTTGTAGTGTTGGCGGCGGCGATGATTTCGACGATGTCGATGACGACGTTGACGAGGACATTGCACAAGAGGAGGAAGTGGACAACATTGAGATCATTACACCCGGTATCACAGGAGGCGGCGGTGTGCCGAAATCCAAACGCATTACCACTAAATATATGACGAAATACGAGCGCGCGCGCGTTTTGGGCACGCGAGCACTGCAAATTGCCATGTGCGCGCCAATTATGGTTGAACTGGATGGCGAGACAGATCCACTACAAATTGCGATGAAGGAGCTGAAGCAAAAGAAGATTCCAATTATTATACGCCGCTTTCTGCCCGATCACTCGTACGAAGACTGGAGCATAGACGAGCTTATCATGGTGGATAACTAGATATAAGAACAGATAAACAAACCAGGATAGCTATTAGAAAATTTATTACTCCTCACAATTAAAATAGGCTCCGAAAAAAAAACACTGCAATCTAAAATGTTTTAATTGTAAATCGAAGTCAGCTCCAGGCATAGCCTTCGCCTCGCTGATAGCACACGCGTTCCAGCAGTCCGACTGCATGTGAACCTGTCCTGCAGATGGCACCTACCACAGCGGGCAGTAGACCGCACTCAGAGAGATTTTGTTCACCGAAGACCTGTCCCGAGTCAGCACCCTCCTCTCCAGCTGCCTTCGACTCCTCGGGCGATGACTCCAGCAGCTTCTGTGTGGCCTTGCTAAAGGACAGGGTATTAATGCTACTGGCTAACGTGGCACTGAACATTTGACGCGTCTCGCAGAGCAGCGTTGCGACGCTCGGAAGGAATGTGGGCAGAAGCAGTCCCTTGATATCGATGCTGTGATAATCGACTCCGTCGAGACGAACCTTTTTGGATCGCGGCACCAAATGCTGCATTGTGGCTTTGGGAAAGGCAACAGAGGCCAAAAGCGTTGGCGGTACGCCAGCCAAGCGACCAACGCTGGTGATGGTGCTCTTGGCATTGAGCAAATAACTGAATAAGCCTTGGCACTCGACCCCTTCGATCAGCAGCAAGGAATTGTCGCTGAAATCCTCGCTCATTTCTGCCGCTTGCAGTTTTCTTGCATGCGTGGTTTGTATACGCCGCAACTCGCGCTCATCTACCCCTAAGCTCTCCAGCCACTCATCGTCGTCGTCCTCATCATCTTCAGTCGGTTTCTCTTCTGTCGCTTCTCTTGGACATTCTTCGGCTGCTTTGGTTTCGTTTGCGTGTTCATCTGTTAAACTGCTATTTAAACTCCCGCCACCGACTGCATCTTTTTTAAGCGGCATGCTGTACTCAATACCCTCCTCGCGCAAGGCGTTGCGCATGCCGCGAGTAGAGGGCGTGACCAGGGCATGCATTTCGGGGCGACCTCCGCATCCGGCTGCTCGAAACAGTACCGTAAACGTGTTAGCACATAGATAAAAGTACGGGCACTGACGGGCACGCAACAGTTGAAAGAGTCCGCGAAAGCTATAATCCCATTCCTCAGCCAGAGCCTTTCGTTCCCTCTCTCCAATGGTGATGCCATTGTTTTCCTTGGCACTACGTGGGAACAGCGTTAGCCATGGCAGATGCGGATGTTGCCAGTAGTATGTGCATTGATTGAAGCGCGTGGCATCCGAGATGTCTAGCGTACTATCCGTCTGATTCGTGTCGAAGCAGCGCACAAAGCTGGTGAGCCCGCTGGCAAGCTGTGAGGTCTTCAATTGTGTGGCGGGCAGTTCGGTGGGGCAGAAGAAACGCACTCGCGTCTTAAGGCACCAATCCAAGGGAAGATGCGATGTATGCTTCTGTCGTGCGGCCAACGCCGCATCATCTTCTTCATCAGCCTGTGCGGCATTTTGTTGGTTCAACAACTTGGCAAAGGCCTGAGCATCGAATTTCTGCAGCACCAATTTTGCGGGAGGCGGACGAGTTGGCGTCTCACGCACAAAACAATTTGTGGCTGTCGCTAAGGGTTCGACTTGCGGATCATCGGATTTTTGCTTCTTGGCGCCATCTGTCGATCTGTAGATAATGCATTAGTGGGAGTTGAACAGCTGATCGCATAAAAGACTTACTTGGCAAACGGATTCTTTCGCTTTTGGGCTAATTTCGCTTCTAGCAGCTTGCATTTGTCGTTCTCATCCAACTCGGGCCTCTTATTATTGTTATTGCTGCTCACACGTGCCGCCAGTTGTTTCTTCTTCTGTTTCAGTCTTTGTAGCTTAATGAACTGTAAGTTGCAAATTTGTAATAAGTTTCAAAATTATAAACTGAGGGCTTTTTCTTATACATCATCGGGTCGTGTCCAGTTGGAGGTCAAACTTGTTTCGGTAGACATGATCGATAATACTTAAAATATTTAAAAAACTTATAAAATATGATATTATATTTGCCAGACTCCCGCGCAAAATGTGTGTTTTAATGATTGTTGTTATTGTTGTTTTGATTCAACATTGCGAAAATGGCCGATCGATAAGCAGATCGATTAGTTATCGAAATTAACAGTATATCGAAACATTAACAGTTGACAATGTTGACATATGCACGTAGGAGTATTTAAACACCTTTCTGCGCTGATATGCTTTTCATTATATATCAGAAAAATGATGTGATTAATTAAGATTACACACACGATATTTTAACTCGACTTATGCTGTATTATCATTTGATTTAAAACAAGCTGTCTGTTAAATAACATTACAATAAAATGTTAAATTTTTTTCCTAAACTCTGGTCATACCTTTTTTTGGAAAAAAGTAACATGCATGATTTGGTCACGCTGCTGTATACATCAACTGAGACAACAAACAACTAATATTCATCAAAAAATGGATAGCGGTAGTTTGGGCGAAGTTTGTCGTGTATGCGCAAACAAAATAAAAGACAAGAAACGTCAGCGTCATATATTCAACTATTTGCGAGGCAAGCTCTTGCAGAATTTGAAACTCATAACTGGAGTCGAGGTAAGCAAGTTGCGTGTTATCAAGTTTATACGATAGCTTAAGTCAGTTTCAATAAATTCGAGTTTGGTACACTTTAATGTCCTTTCTCGCAAGACCGGCATTACTATTTTGAGTCGGTTTAAATTGTAGCGTTTACAAAATTAGTTTATTCCTATATTCAACTGCCAAGTGACATATACAACTCTAAGAAATGCAAGTCAAATCGATTTTGGTTTAGCTGCCGTATAAACATAATAATTTTTGATGAAGTAGAATAACTCTTTGTTTTTATGTTTGAAGCTATTGGTAAATGAAAGTTTGCCCAACTTTATATGTGAACGATGCTACTCTGAACTTGATTTGGCTGTTAAGTTTCGTGAGCGCTGCATATTTTCGCAGAATTATCTGCGGGATATGCTGCAAAAGAAATGCAACGAGTTTGAAGCAGCTGACAATGAGCTGTCCGAGGAATTGATTGACGAAGATCAGCTGGAGTACATTGATCATGACTTACAATTTGAAGATTTTAAAGATTGTGAAGAACAAGAATATATATGCGAGCCAGATGATACCGTGGAAGACGTAAGTGGAGATGAATCTGTGGAAACGGAAGACTTTGAATATACCGAGCCCGAGGAACCGCCAAAGGAAAATAAACGGCATTTTGTTCTATTGCAAGACAGCCGTCCCGCTAAGCGTCTTCGCAATTTTTTTATTTGCGAAGAATGTGGCGAATTCTTTAAGAAAGAAGACGAATACAATAATCACTTAGAGGGCCATTTGGAACATAAGACATCTAAACAGTTCTTTCCATGCAACCAATGTCCCTTGACATTCAACACAAAGACTACGTTAAATATTCATCGACGTAACGCACATAATGGAAATCGTCTCTTTAAATGCAACACTTGCGGTGAGGAATTCCTCGAACATACCGCAAAGCAGCGCCATGAGATGTAAGTGCATACATACATAGATTTCCCCTTAGTCGGCCATACAATAACAATCTAATTCTGATTATCACACAGAGCACACGTCAACGAAAGGCCATATCCATGTCTAGAATGTGACATGATTTTTAGTAGCGTTTCAGAGCTACGCATACATTCTATCACTCATTCCCAGCGCAAGTTTAGGTAAGAGATTCATAAGTGATTCAGATTGTATGTACTATTTGCTAAAAGCACATGTTCTTTTCATGACAGATGTGAGCCCTGCAACCAGAACTTTACGACTCGCAATCAACTGGATGCACACTCCAATTCAAATCCACACAAATGTACTGTCCAACAGATGCAGGACGAGATTGACATGTTGTGTGGTGGTGAGGAGGATGAGGAGGACGAGCTGATCGAATATAGATAATGCGTATTAGCAGTATTACGATCTACTATAATAAAACTATTTTTAATATACAATATTATTAATATACATTATAATTAATAAAATGCAGGGAACGTAAATAAGAGTTATAATTTTTCAAAATAAAAATATCATTGAGATAATCTCGTATACTATTTTTGGATACTTCTAAAATGTTTACAATACAAATTATTGATTTAAACAAAAATAGAAAATAACAAATTTTATTTTTTTAGATTTAGTTATTAGTTTTAATTTGTATTACAAAAATCGGAATCCTCTTCAAATTCCTTAAGGATTCCCTTACTCTTTCCTCGCCAAATTCCATAGGGAATCCTCTTCAAATTCCTTAGGGATTCCCTTACTCTTTCCTCGCCAAATTCCATAGGGAATCCTCTTCAAATTCCTTAGGGATTCCCTTACTCTTTCCTCGCCAAATTCCATAGGGAATCCTCTTCAAATTCCTTAAGGATTCCCTTACTCTTTCCTCGCCAAATTCCATAGGGAATCCTCATCAAATTCCTTAGGGACTCCCTTACTCTTTCCTCGCCAAATTCCATAGGGAATCCTCTTCAAATTCCTTAGGGATTCCTTTACTGACGATCTGAACCTTTGCATATTTCCCTTCCAACTACTAATTCTGCCTCATTCACCAGGAATGTCCCAAAAAACTAGAGCCTTCTGAAGATCTAATCCTGATTAAATACCAGAATGTCAGAGGCCTTTTATCTAAACTTAAACCCCTATTTTTGAGCAGCTTTTCCTTTGAGTCTGACATTATCGGTCTATCTGACACTTGGCTAACGCCAACAGTATCTGATAGCGAAATTTTGTCAAACAACTATTCCATCTATAGATATGATCGATTGATTCGTCGAGGTGGTGGCGTATTGATTGCCATTAAAGCAATTTTTTAATCTGAACGTATTTCCTTGACTATTCCTATTGATGTTGAAATTGTTGCCGTTAAAGTAACGTTTCCATATCAATCAATTTATGTTACTTGCTCCTATATTCCACCATCTTCTGATATTCAAGTTTATATGCAACATATTGCTTGTTTAAAAGAAGTCTTCCTTCAAGTGAGTGACAAGGACCTGTTTGTTGTGCAGGCGATTTTAATTTGCCTAATATTTCTATTTCAATTTCTAAACCCCTTAATCCGCTTTTTTTATGCAAACAAGTACCGCGTCGCTGTTTTCGCAAAGGTAATTATTCATTGCTTAATGAACTTATTCTTGCAACCGACTGGTCCTTTTTAGAAAAAGCGGTGGACATTAATACTGTCCTTAACACATTCTATATGACCTTGAACACACTCCTTGATGTGTGTATCCCCAACTTTATACCGTTGTTGTGTTCATCAAAGCCTCCTTGGCTTACACCAAGACTATCTTATTTAAAACATTTGAAATCCAAATATTTTAAAAAGTTTAAAAAGTCGGGATCAAGTTTTGACTGGTCTAAATATTCTGTAACCAAGTCGAACTTCGCTCTACTGAACTCTAGTTGCTACGAGAACTATCTTGCTCGTTGCAAGAGACAGTTTACCCGTGACCCTAAACAATTTTATAAATTTGTTAACTTGAAGCGTAAATCTCCGAATTTACCTTCCTCTTTTTTTCCTGGGACTGATAAAGCCAGCGACGATTCTGCAGCTGCTGAACTTTTTGCTAAATTTTTCCAATCAACCTATTCTCCTATTTCCCTCCCTAACTTTTCTTCTTATACTTATAACTTAATATCCTCTAAAAGTATATTTGCTCCCCATATTTCTTACAACACCCTCTTCTCTTCTATTATGCCAACATTCCTAGTTGTGTCCTTAAGGAGTGCTGTACTTTCCTCGCCAAATTCCATAGGGAATCTTCTTCAAATTCCTTAGGGATTCCCTTACTCTTTCCACGCGTTTGTTCATGTATGTATGTTAGATTTGTTTTAAATATAACTTTTAATGCACAAATTGTACAAAATCAAAATGAAACAACTGATAAAATGTTTGGATTCCCTATGGAATTTGGCGAGGAAAGAGTAAGGGAATCCCTAAGGAATTTGAAGAGGATTCCCTATGGAATTTAGCGAGGAAAGAGTAAGGGAATCCCTAGGGAATTCCTAAGGGGAATTCCTTGGGGAATCCCTAGGGAATTCCTAATGGAATCCCTAGGGAATTCCTAATGGAATCCCTAGGGAATTCCTTAGGGATTCCCTTAGGAATTCCCTAGGGATTCCCCAAAGAATTCCCTAGGGATTCCCCAAAGAATTCCCTAGGGATTCCCCAAAGAATTCCCTTAGGAATTCCCTAGGGATTCCCCAAGGAATTTCCTTAGGAATTCCCTAGGGATTCCCCTAGGAATTCCCTAGGGATTCCCCAAGGAATTCCCTAGGGATTCCCCAAGGAATTCCCTAGGGATTCCCCTAGGAATTCCCTAGGGATTCCCCAAGGAATTCCCTAGGGATTCCCCAAGGAATTCCCTAGGGATTCCCCAAGGAATTCCCTAGGGATTCCCCAAGGAATTCCCTAGGGATTCCCCAAGGAATTCCCTAGGGATTCCCCAAGGAATTCCCTAGGGATTCCCCAAGGAATTCCCTAGGGATTCCCCAAAGAATTCCCTAGGGATTCCCCAAGGAATTCCCTAGGGATTCCCCTAGGAATTCCCCTAGGAATTCCCTAGGGATTCCCCTAGGAATTCCCTTAGGAATTCCCTAGGGATTCCCTTACTCTTTCCTCGCCAAATTCCATAGGAATTTGAAGAGGATTCCCTATGGAATTTGGCGAGGAAAGAGTAAGGGAATCCCTAGGGAATTCCCTAGGGATTCCCCAGGAATTCCCTAGGGATTCCCCAAGGAATTCCCTAGGGATTCCCCAAGGAATTCCCGAGGGATTCCCCAAGGAATTCCCTAGGGATTCCCCTAGGAATTCCCTAGGGATTCCCTTACTCTTTCCTCGCCAAATTCCATAGGGAATCCAAACATTTTATCAGTTGTTTCATTTTGATTTTGTACAATTTGTGCATTAAAAGTTATATTTAAAACAAATCAAACATACATACATGAACAAACGCGTCTTTTCGTTCATTATATCGTCGCCGCGGCGCAGCGACTGCGCTGCGACGCAACTGCTGCGCTGCATAAATTTGAGCTCGATATCCGATCGTACTGAAATTTGTAGCACACATTGAGAGTAGGATACTTATTATGTGTGCCAAATCTCAAGTCACTATAAAAGAGCTATAAAACTGCTCTTGGTATCAGCTTTTCCGAGTTATGGGCGAAGGGGGTGGGGCATCGCGATGAAATTTTCAGGACACATTAGGCACAAGCTTTTTATCATGTGTGCCAAATCTCAAGTCTCCAGATTTAACATTGCTTATGTTATGGTGATTTTTCTAATTTTAAAACCAACGGGACTTGATATCGAAAATTGAAAATAAACTTGATCTGCGTATGGTATTCAGGAACCTACGTTCCAAATTTAAAGTCTCTAGCTCTTATAGTTGCTGAGATCCACGCGTTCATACAGACGGACGGACAGACGGACAGACTGACAGACGGACAGACAGACGGACAGGTGTCAATCGACTCGGCTATTGATACTGATTAAGAATATATATACTTTATATGGTCGGAGATGCTTCCTTCTGCCTGTTAAATACATTCACAAAAATTCATTATAGCCTTTTTTGCCCATTTTTAATGGGCACAGGCTATAAAATCCACAAATAATATTCAATATTACAATCGTTACGTTACCTTACATAAAGTGATTTGTATGTTAAACGCTGCCTCTGTTAACAGTAAGTGCTGATTAACAGCTTTTTAAAAGTAGCTTTGTTTAACATGACATTAACATTAGGAAGCTTTTGTTAGCCGATAACAGTGCCTGCGCCTGCGTTTAGAGAAGCGCATTTCTTATCAACTTTATACATATGTACTATGTGCAGAAATGTATACATATAAATCTACATATATTCATATGAGGGTCAAAGCCGTATGTTGTGTGTACACTCTGTATTCAACTGGTTGTCACCTCATCACAGTGACTAACTCAATATCGTTATACACACAAGCTACGGAATTTTATACAGCTGCTGCAGTCGAAAAATCAATAGGATTAAGAACTCCGACGTAAGCAACGATAGCATTTTTATAAATGCGCAATATGTTGGCCAAGACAAAGGGTAAGTTAGAAAATTGTGTATATTAATTGAGGAAAATTACATTTATTGATTTTCAGCCTTTTCCATGCTAATTGGATGCTTCGTTGTGCTGCTTGGCGGCTTTTCTGGAGTTGAGGGCTTTCAGTCCAAGGACAGCATCTTTGCGGATGTCCTGTTGTCGGAGTTATTGAATCGCATGGACAATGACATGCAGGTGGGTTACTATGATGTGGACAATGAGGGCGATTTGGCTGTAGCAGCTGCTGCCGCCGCCGCCGCCGCTGCCGATAAGGACAATGTGGACTTAGTTTCCCGCTCGGAATACGCCAGACTGTGCGACGGTGGGGCTGATTGTGTCCTGCAGCAGGGAAATACCAATCCCTCGCTAAGGGATCAAGAGTTTTTGCAGCACAGCTCGCTGTGGGGCCATCAGTATGTGACTGGTGGCATGGGAGAGGGTCAAAATCGATATAATAACATCGTTAAGACCGATGCCAGTTTGCCCGCCTACTGCAATCCCCCCAATCCCTGCCCCGAGGGCTATGACATGGAAACCCAGGGTGGAAATTGTATTACCGATTTCGACAATACGGCCATTTATAGCCGAGAGTTCCAGGCCGCCCAGGATTGCACCTGTGACAATGAGCATATGTTTGATTGCGCCGACCAGGAAAACGGAGCTGGTGGCGAGGCTGACAATAGCGAGATGAATGCCGCCGTTGAGAAATTCCTGATGCAACAATTTGGTAATGATAATGGTCTAAGCAATGTCAATGGTGTGGTCAAGAAGGCTGGTCATATGCCAGGACTACGCTTGGACGCCATACCCAATCCTTTCCTTCAAGTTGGCCCAGATGATCGTCTGCCAATTGCTGCCAAAAAGGGCAATATGCTGTTCCATTAAACTACCCATATATATTATCTAAAAAACGTTGGACATCACATAACATAATCTATTGTGTCTAGTAAATAATTTCCCTCATCCTAAGTACAGCTCCTAGCAGCTACCAAGTATCTAATAAAATTAGAGTCAACTACTTACATAGCATGTGTCTACACACCACTGCAGTTATTCAAAATAGTCTATTGAAGACGTTATGTGTCTAGTATTATCACAGTGTATTCTCTAATATTTTTCCTCATGCATAATAGTATCTAATAAAGGTATTACCGAAGAGTCTACTTACATAGCATGTATCTACGCCACTACAGTTATTCAAAAATGGTCTATTGAAGACGTTATGTGTCTACAGTTTATTCTAAATATTTTCCCCATGTATTACCACAGCTCCAAGTAGCTAAATATCCAATAATATTAATACAGAACGGTCCATTATATAACACATGTGTCTACACCAATAAAGTTATTCAAAATAAACGATGGCTTTAAGTCAAACAAAAACGAGTTTTTATTTTTGAACACAATTTCATGCACATTTATTTCTAGTTTCAAACAAAAGTTTTACAAAATAATTGAGTTAATTAAAAACTATTAAGTACTATAGCAAGATTCATGTTTGTCGTTATATAAATAGGGTTCTTCTACTATTCAACTGCTGCACTTTTCAAATCAGCTTTACAATGAGTATTATGTGTCAGCATTCACTGGTATTGTAGTTGGACAATTCCATTAATTCAGGGAAACGTCACCATCACAATTTCTTAAACCTAGCCTATAACAAATGATATAGTACATATAGTATGAACGTTCTAGCCCCATTTTATTATTTTTAATTTTTTTTTTTTTTGGGACTGACACGCCACCATTCGATAACATCACTGGCAGTGTGGTTAGCTAAGCATAATATTCGTTGTGTATTGACAAGGATCCTGCAATTTCCTTTCTATACTTATTTACAAAAATTAAAATTATATAATTATCTCTTTCTTTTTTTTTTTTTTTTGACTAATAACTCGAATGAAAGTCGTGGAATTTGTTGTAAATTGCTAACGTAACATATTGATTTGATCTGTCTGTTTGATCATAATTGGCATTACATGCGTCCTGTATTATTGCCATTGGTTGTTTGGCCCCAGGACACTTGATGCGGATTTCTGGTGGTCAAACGTACTGAATTAGCCTCGACATCGTCATCGATGACGTGCTCGTAGCCCTGGTTAATCGTACCACCTCCATTGGAGCCATAGATTTGCTGTAACAATATAAATATTAAAAAAAAAAAGTTAAACAAGTAAGATCTGCGTTGGGTTTCATATCAAATCTGTGTATTAAATTTAGTTGCTCTAGAAGGAAATTGGACAGATATAAGTACAAACGGATATTTATAGTTTATTTGTGGGAATATCCACATCTTCTGCTCACTATACTCTTAATTAGTTTGTATACAAATTAATACTGACCTCTCCAGGTCCTCCGTTCACATTGAATACATCCTTAATGCTGATGCCGGCATTGGAGACGCGTCCACTACGAGGATTGGGTATTGCGCCATTGTTATTTACCTAAAGTGAAGAAATCGAATCATCAGAAACAATAACTATAACTTTTAGCTTAGATCCCTTACCGGCAATGCTGTCGTCACTCCATATTCATTCTTGGCGCCCAACGTCTGCATCGCCGATTTGCGTCTTTCGGCCATTACCGAATTCTTTCGCACTTCCAGAGCTCTTATGGTCTCGGCCCTCATGGTCAGACGACGTGTTAGTATGGGCGTGGCTGGATTATTCTCTGCATCGGCTGTGAGCTTAAGGAATCGTTTCTTGAACGCCACATCCAAGGTGCCAATTTGACGTCGTGGCTGTCGTGCCTTCTCCAAGTTCTGTATTGTTTTGCGTCGGGCGATACGATCGGGACCGGAGCCACTATCATTATCATAGTCCCCATCTATACCCTGTAAGCGTTGCAGATTCTTGACTATCTCCACCGCATGCTAAGGATCAAAAAAAAAACAAAAAAGTAATCAGATATATATGATATGATATGATATTTATGTTCGATTGTAATCACCTTATCTATAAGTTGATCTTGTGTTAGATCTTCCGATTTCTTTTTGCAGAAATTTAACTCTGTGGATGCCAAAATGTGGGATATAGTGCCAAAGCGATGGAACAACATCGCCGTGAATTGTATGACCAAAATAAGGGCAAAGAAGAAGACAAACACTAGACCTATGGGTTCCAATTGTAGATATTCCTTGGAGATGTGCACCTGTACGGAAGTGTTTGTAACACGATATTAGTATAGACATATCAATGGGGTTATTCATTTCGGGTTAGTAACATTTAACGATTGTAGGATATTCGGAATTGATTCGGGATTTAAGGCATAGGAACATAGTACCAATTGTCGGTGATTGTGCTATGTTTACCATATATGTGTGTGATAACCATATAAGTGTGTTATATATGCCGGGTTGTTGTTGTTGTTTTTTTTATATGAAACATGCTTTAAACTGGACTCTAACTCCTGCATGTACATGTACATACATACATCTTGGTTTTTTTTGTAATATTTATGGCATATGCTTTACAGTTTACTGTTAGGATCTGCTTCATGTTTTTGTAATTGTTTCCGCGCTGATATGATATAGTTTTTGTTGTTGTTGTTGTTGGTGAAATGCCTGAACCATTAGGATGGGTTTCCATTAAGAGGATAAAAAACAAACGAAACGCCTTATAAACATATAGGTACATAAATACATACTATATAGTATAAGTATAACATTAGATACATTCATTAGATATAAAATGCATGTAACTGTGACTGAACATGTGTGAGGAGACATAGAGAGAGAGAGAAATTCAGTGGGAGGGAGAGAGAGAAGTTAGAGGTTCCCTTCGAATAGGTTTAGCATAAATTAAAACACACACACATTAAGAGACACAGAACAGAACAGTTTGTTTTTTTGTTGGTACTTAGTAGAAACCATAAACATAGTTAAGAATTGATTAGAATTATATTTTAGTTTATAAACCTCAGATGTCTCTTCGATATACGTAATGTTCGTTTTGACGCCCAACGGCCAAATAATATGCAATTTATCCTTATTCAGTTGCAACAAGAACACAATCAATACGAATAAGGCGTTGGCCATGAAAAATGCAAAGACCGACTTATTTCGCAGCTCAATCAGATCAGAGGCAATGCGGGCCTGATACACACCGATATATATTCAAGAAATATATGTATATATATATATATACATATATATATATATAGAGAGAGGGAGAGAAAAAAGAGAAATATGTTAGTCATGTTTGGAAATAGCATTAATTACCTCCTGACTGGACTCGTCATACGTAATATTGGTTCGCACGCCAAAGGGCCACTTGACGTGTATGTTGTCCTTGTTCAATTGCAGCAGGAACACGATCAGCACGAATAGAGCGTTTATCATGAAGAACGCGAATACCGACGAATCGCGCAGCTCTTTGAGATCTTTAGCTATACGGGCCTAAAAGTACGTTTATCGACACAGACGCATTGGGATTGGGTTTCTTTTTTACAAAACCAAATCCCAGTTGATCTAGCTAGTTAAATTAAGCCTTGCTTACCTGCTCCAATGGATCGTTGTCAATGGGATATAGATACTGATCGATGAGATCCTTCCAGAACTGAATTTCCGAACTGGACAAGAAATCCACTTCACCCTTGCGCACATCGGGATCCTCAATCCAATAGGGGTTCGTTAGAAAATCACGTTCCTGTTTGGGTTCCGCCGACGTATCCGAATCAGATTCATCTGATTCATCGCCCGATTTCTCAGCCACCGATGACAGCAAATGATGATCCTTGGAACCGCTTGAAGTGGTGCGACGTCTATTGTGACGTGTGCCATGATGACCATGTGGATCAACAGCACTCTCAATCGTATCAATGCGATTTTTGATTGTGTCCAGCGATTCGGCAATCGAAGTAAGCTGTTGCTTCTCGTCGGAGGTCTTGCCGTGTGTGCAGAACACGCAACGGAAAAGTCCAGCCAGGGAAAACTCAATGGATCCCTCCTCATCGTCATTATCGCCAATGCCGCTCTGTAAAAAGCTCAACATGCTCTTCTGCTTAACACGCTTTTTGGCCTCTTCGGACGCCTTCTTTTCCGCTTCCAACTCCTTCTTGGTCTTTTTGGCAACAACCTCTCGAGTGCCCCAGGAGACGACATTCAAATTGATGATGGAGTACAGGATGAGCAGAAGGTACATAGAAGGTATGGACAGTAAATAGATTAAGCCGCATGTTATACACCAAAACTCTTGGGGATGCAAACATGCGGCTATGAAGAATGAGCCCACCATCGATATCAAAAAGATGGCCGAGGGCGAACCTATGCCGTCCTCTCCCAACTGCAAAGCGGTACCCACAATGACGGCCATCATGATCAGGGCATAGCAGGTGGATAGCACCTGGGCAACGAACAATTGTATATTCGCTTTGCAGGTGAAACATATGAGCATAAAGCCGAGAATGGGAACAATGTTGTAATGGAACGAGGTCCAGTTGTCAATGCGAAAGGCGGCGACGAAGGCACCCACCAACATAAGGAAGATCGTACCCGGTCCCAAGATCGTGCCACCCATCAACATCATCTGGTAGAAAACGTACAGCAGTGAAATGTTGTCATTTATCTTGATTGTTCGCTTCGCATCGCCAAGAAGATCCATAATGTTGGCAATAGTCGAGGGCACCCAGCGACGTCGTTGATTGTAGAACTCATTAAAACCCTCCGGACAATGGGTGTAAGCGTCCGAGGCAGCCGAGTACTCGACACGATAGCCACGTTGCAAGAGCAAGGTGCAAAGCCATCGATCCTCGCCCTGATCGTACTGCACATAATGACGTGCCTCTGTCGGTTTCGTGGTGTACTTCTTCATCACATTGTCATCCATCAAGGCCTTGCCACGGAAGAGCGAGAAACAGCCGGGGGAACAGAGCACACATCCAATCATATGCTCGGTGGCCTTCTGCAGCCAATGACCAATTGCGTACTCGAACAACTGATACCACACCATCGGTCCAGAGCCCACAGGATGAATACGTCCACAGGCAGCACCCAGATTGCGGTTCTTCTTCATCAAATCTACCAACAGGGTGACGGCATTCGGCTTGAAATCGATATCCCCGTCAAGGGTAAGCAAATATGTGTTCTCTGCAATCGCATCCTTGCGATCCACAGAGATGGGCAGCTCCATCAGACGATGTCCCAGCAGATAGTACATGTACATGACCTGCGACCAACGCTTGCGATGACGTATACGATCCTTATCCTTGAGATGCGAAATGAACTTTGTTTTTCCCGGTAGAGTCCAGACCAATCTGCCACCGTAGGGTGTTGGATATTTCTTGGGTGGACGGAGTCGTATCGTGGTCTGATGTATCTCAGAGGCAGCTTCATCCATGGTGCCGATCAACAGCTTCACAAAGCGATTACACTGAATATCATCGTCGCTGTGATCCGAAATCTCAAAGGCATCGTCGAAAAAGATGTGCGCTGTAACAGAAGGAGAGTAGTGAATACCGCATTTCTTCTAGGGAATGCAGAAGTCAAACTTACTTTCAAACTCATAGTAATCTGGATCAAGAACTCGCAGATATTTTTGAGCCACACGTCGTGCACATTGATCCTCATCCATTCTCATAATACTCTTCAAGAACTCTATCATCTCGTCCTTGGTCTCATGCCACATTGTTGCACAGGTGTAAATACGAGTTATGTTATCCGATGACTTGATCGAGGGCTTGTGGGGTGCTGAGGAACGATCCGTGTGCACGGAGATAGTTTCATAGTACTCATCGCCCTTTTCCTTCTCGATCTCAGACAGATCCTCCGTTTTGACATCCGCTTGATCATCTCGTCTTCTGTTCAACGCCATGGACTGATCGATCAATAGAGCAGAGTACATTGGGCTCACAAAAAGTTTCTCTGTGGTCGCCAATCTCTCGCACTTGGGTGTCCAAATGTGCAGGGCAATCCACGTTTGACTGAGCAGCCACAGTATCCAGGCCCAGGCCATTTGCTCAGTGACAAAGTTGTTGAATTGGAAGTTCGACGGACTGGTGAAGAAGAGATAGTCTGGTATTGTGCCGTGGAAGAAGCAGGGATCATCAATGCGAATGCCACAGGCGGAAATCAGGAACGAGACAGCAATTGGAACAGTTAGGCTCACAGGGAAGGCATAACTGAAGCCCTGGATGAGAATCTTACAGGCGAACTTGCCAAAGATGTAGCACAGATAAGCTCCAAAGATTTGCAGGAGCAGAACATACACCACAGTGTTATAGGAGGCATCCACATCCACCGTATCTATGTTCGCCGATTCCAAAGTATCGGGTAGAACTCCCCCCAATCCGGCGGGTAACTCGTACACAACAATCTTGTGGGGACTGAAGGCGGCGCTGTAGAGACTGAAGAGATTGCTTGGTTCATCGCCGTTGGCCCAGTAAATCAGCATAGTGACGCAGATGAACAGAAGAATCTTCCACATCGAGAGGAACATGTGACAAAAGTAGCGTGTATAGTGCATTTCCTCCTTGATTCGTCCCAAGGCACGCATAATTCCCAGTGGAGATTGAGGTGAAACATAATTCTCCCACCAGCCGCAAGAGATCATGACGCAGGCAACGGGAATGACCCAGAGCTCGCGACGATTCTCCAAGAGTGGCCAGATAACCAAGCCTGTTACCTGAGCTGCAACTGCCGCCAGATCAATGATCACCTTGATAAACCGTTTACCCTCCTTGGAGGTACGGGAAAGCAGTCCAAAGATGCCTGGTATGACGCAGAGACAATTCGTCAGCATGGCTCCCTGGATGGCATCGATCTGTGGCAGCACCACAAACATCAACAATGCCGTGCCCAATGCACTCAGACTCTCCATCAGCCAGACGAACAGAAAATGGCCCATCTTTGGCACCGTGAATGTCTTGAAGAAACAAATACGTACTGATCTTATCAGCGATCCGATTTCCGGCAGGGAATACGCTATCACCAATCCCCAGATCCAGGCAATACGCTCCTCCTCCGGCAGTACTACCACAAAGCTCTTATCGCGACCCTGTCGAGAAGTTGTTACATTAATCTCAATGTTAAGGGATCTGAGTCGCTCTGATTGTCTTACCAGATCCTTGTTGCAGTACTCGATTCTTCGATCCTTGCGCACTTGTGAGGTCATGAAGAGAACTGTGCCTTTGGCTATAACGCCACCGGTTAAAACTATGATAAACGTAATGATATAGGCAAAGATTTTTAAAATCTTAATTGTTAATTCTAGACACTCCTGGTTGGCCGTTGATCCGGTCTCAATTTTAATCGGCGGATCACGGAAAACATCCCAGCCTTTTGTCTCCTGTATGGTGCGTTGACTGTGAAACATTGAAATATGTCATTAAAATACTTATAGAGCATCATCAGGTAGAATGTTATGAGGAAAAGATAAAGATAAAGATAGATAGATAGATAGATAATGTATCATTAAATCATTGTCAATCGTAAGATCACACTGACAAGTTTTTATAGAGAAAATTCAAATAATCTTCTAATAATAAGAAGTCGATATTTGCTGATTTATGTTCTTTAAATCTTAAGAATTATACAGATTTATTCACAAACAACCTTACACTTCATTTGAATGGAGTGGACTGGGAGTAAATCGATTATTATTTATCGATAATTTATTTATTAACTGATCTTTAAAGTTAAAGCATAGATTCGTAAGCTTATAATTGAAACGATCTTAGAGGATCGCAAAAGAAAGTAATTGAAGGCTTTAAAGATCGATTAATCGATGTGCCTGATGAAAAATCTGAAATGTTAGATCATAATTTCGAATAGAATCCAATGAATTGTATACATTTGGTTGACCACAGTTGCTGTTTGGTCTTAACTTCCGGCATTTCAATTCGCTGAGAGAATTTGCCATTGATATGACCACACCTTGTTCGAGGTAAGGGTATATTGAAAGTGATTGTATGACAAAAACGCAGTTACTTAAGATCTGAGACAATTACAGCTGTGGGAATGGCAATTAACGTTGTTTGGCTCAAGTTAATTTGGTTCCGGTTTATGAGCGAAATACATACATACATACGTATCTATGTACTCATATATCTTATAGTATGGATGGCAGACCCTCATCTACTGGTTGTTGCTGTTGTTGCAAGTAAATCGCAGCTAACAATTTGCATAAATTTTCATGATAGATTGGCCGCAACATAGTACTTGCAGTATGGTAAGAGGTACAGAGTCAGAGACAGAGTCAAAGACAGAGACGGAGATAGAGACTTACCTGCCGCCATAAATATCGTGTGTCAGCGGCGAGCTCTCGTCGTCGGTGAAGTTGTTGTCATCGCTATCGCCATGCTCCCCAGCGGCTGGCGGTGCCATCGGGCGATGCCGCACCGCAGACATCTCCCACGGTTGTTGCTAGCGTGCCCCAGCCCCAGCCCCAAGCTCAAGTGTTCGGTCTCGGGATGGCAATGTTGGAGCTGCAATGAATACAAGAAATGGAAATTAATTGTGTACGTCATGTCGATAAGCAGCCGGTTTCAATGTACTAATGTATTAATGGCCACACAGTTGAAAGCTTAGCTTATTTCAAGGACTCGCGTCCTTTGACCTGCAACATTCTCTATGCGAACAATGAACCGGTTTCAGCTTGCCAACTTAAGCCGGATCATGTTGTTATACATTCCTCTAGCTCTCCAGCGTTATTTGTGACTCATCTGCAATTTATCTTTTCTCTTTTGACCAGACATTCATTAATTAACAAGCTTTTCTTCGGCTCATCTTATTTGGCTTAAACTTTTCACTTTCTCTTCACGCAAAGTTCCACTAAATGTTTGTCCAAATATGCGGTGCATAATTCAATAATTGATTTAACTATAAATTTATTGTTTTACTGAAAATCAAATAGATACAAAAAACCATAATATACTATAGTTATATTTGGTATTATCTTGTCAAAGTATTTAAAAGTATTCAATATCAGTGTTAAATCCAATATGCTCTAAAGAGAGTGTACAAAGTTGTAAGAGTGTTTTGTGCTGCTAAAAGTTATTTGTGCTTTAAAGAGTTGTGTACTTAGTAGTATAAGTAGTAGTAGTAGTAGTGTACGCTTTAAAAGTATTAACTACCACGTAGATTTAAAAAAGGAGTATATTCCATTTGAATGCTTCAGAACTTTTCTCAAAGACTCTGGTATAGAAAGAGATGTTTTAAGTGTAAAATCCCAATTCTTTTGCATGATAATTCAGCATATATGCATACATTTATAATAAGGAATTTATAATTATTTCCCAAAATTTCCCAAAATGTCCAATTAGACCTAAACAAGATTTGTTATTTGATCCCTAAATACCTCGATTTAATAACAATTTTCGATATTTCTCGTCGAACGGAACTAAAGCTGTTGCCTGTTTTGGTTTTATGGTAGAGTGTGAATAGAAGTACGAGTACTCATCAGGCCTGCAAGTATTCATATTCATGTTGCATTGTTTTATTCAAAGACCTTGTGCTACATTTTTGCAGCAGAGAATCAGATTGTTATTGAAGTTGTCTAAGCTTTGGAAGGCATGAAGAAATTAATAATCAAATGAAGTGTCGAGTTAACTAACGAAAAGTGGATATAAATTGGTAATTTCTATTGTGGATTTGCATAAATTTACTTAACAATTTGTTTACAAATTTCAATAGCTTAAAAGCCGTCAGAGTCCAATAGCTACGACTCTAACATTCGACATTGTAGTAAATTTCCTGGTCATCGTCATTCTGAAAACAATGAAGAGTCCTCGTTTTGCGTTGCAATGTGTCTCGTGAGCTGCCAGGACGTGGAGTTCTCATTTTGCAGTGGAATTTGGGGCAATTGTAGAAGGCTTTGACGGCATAGGGATTTGACTTGCGTTTACTTTTAGAATGGCAACAAACTGATTCACGCCGGCCTAGCTGTAAAGTCGTAGACGATGATGAAGATGTAGGCGATAGTTGATTTGCATGAGGATTAGCAAAATAAGTTTTGGCCTTAGAAAAGCAACTGCGAGGCTTCGTTGACTTCGTTGACTTGGTCTCTATAACTGGCAACATTTGTGCTGGTGGCCGAAACTTTGGCTGCAAGACGAAGCTAAGTAGCTCATAGTTGGTTTTGTAGGCTCTCAAGTATTTGATCATCTGTGCTCTTGTCATTTGCTTGACTTGTTCATCCTCTCGCTTGTCATTCGTACTACTATAAACATGACCAAACCTTTTGTTAAACATATTCGAAGACTGAAATTCGCAGCTCTGCTGCAATGGAGACTATATGTAGGCACCATCAAAACACAGCTCGCGATTCTTCATCATGTTAAAGATATTGGTTCTCTTTCCATGAGAAAATCTCTTATGTCTGTCCATGTTGTTGCCGTTGTCTACTAATTTTTCTTTTGGCCGTTGACAGTTTTCTTCTAATTGCAAATTTAGTGCCTGAAATATTTGCTATTAAAACTGTTTGTGATTTTCATAACAAAGCTAGAGAGATGCATGAAAAATGAGCTTTAAATAGATTAACGGATGCTGTTGGTGTCAGTTTGGAGTCTGCGCAGTTGTCGTCCGCATGTTATCATTATCAGCGTCATAGACATATGATTACTACATACTACAACCCTCAATGGCAGTCTCAGCTGCTACTGCTGTCGTCACATCCACCCCCTCTCAACGCATTTGTTTTGGTTTGGGAGAACAAGGGTAGATTCTCTGTATGTCTATGTGTGTGTGTGCGTGTGTGTGTGTGTGTGTGTGTGTGTGAGTCAGGATGCTCTAAACAATTTACGGCATTGCTGTGCGCGCCTCTTTTGCTGCTTATAAGGGCGATACAAATGTTGATTTCCAACAGGACCGTGTGGCCTAATGGATAAGGCGTCGGACTTCGAATCCGAAGATTGCAGGTTCGAGTCCTGTCACGGTCGCAGCTCTTCTGTCCGGGAAAGTTGATGGTAACTTTTTAAAATACTTTTTAAAATTATTTAACATACATTTAAGTAATACGAACATGATAAATAGACACAAATGCAGTTTTAAGTCTTTTTTTGCTGCTGCAATAAAAACTTGTTTTCGTCTTAGTTAATTTAATGTAGAAATCTTCAATTGGTCAGCTAACGATAGAAAAAACATCAGCAATAAATTAAATTTTGTATACTCTATGAATTGAAAATACCAAAGGGAGTTTTTTTTATATATATATTATGTATATTTTTATATTTATTACCAACAGAGAAGTGTACAATTTATAAATTAATTAATTTGCGATTGATTTTAAATTCTAATTATAGAAAATATCTGTTTATTATTTGACTTTAGTCTAACAATAGCTACAGGGTATCTAATGGACGTTTACTTTCGTCTAGTATTCATACATTCTTGGCTGATTCGTCGTTGTCCGTCGACTCATTTTATACTTAGCTCTGATGTTGTCTCTAAATGTCAGATGTCCATGAGATCGGACTTAGTCTTAGATTATTAGTCAAGTGTTAATATATAAAGTCGATAATGGGATATTACTATACCGACTGAATCAAGCTTTTTTCAAAACAAGTTAGAGTTGATTTAACATGCATTGATTGCAGATGAGAATTGATTATTCATGTTTCACAGTTGCAGAGTTGTAGTCATTGTTAGCAGAGCAGTTCACGTAGTTAACCCCAGTTAACCTCTAGTTACAATCCACAACAATTCGAGTACGTGCTATCCATAACCAATGTGAACTGTCCGTAGAGATTTCGAGAGGAAAGAAACTGATTAGGCATTCATGACAAGACGTAGATGTGTGTACATACAGCTAGAAAAGTCGAGTAAGTACTAGTAAAGGATTAGAGACAACAATTGAGACAACTTATACATAGATCTGATGTTGATAGACGACCGGTTCTTAAGAGTCGAGAGTAACAGGAAAATAAAAGCAGCAAAAATTCAACAGATCAGACCTTGGGCTGGGCAACAGCGTAAACTGGTCTTTTTTTCTTTCAGTTATAATTGGATACAATTCATTTAACAATGCCACAGCTGCAGGCACTCAACATTTTTGGGGCAAGACTCGACAAGACTTAAATTGTTGTTGCAATAATCATATTATCGCCATTTGCAGTGGGTGTTAGTCAAGCGAATGTTGAGGATATTTATTGCTAAACAATTTTGTACTTAGCTTTAATGCCGTAGCAATTAAAAACCCACCAGCAAAAACACGTCAACGGGAAGAAAAAGTGAAAGTCTAATAAATGCGAACTATGAATAAGATACAGACAATATACAGATACAGATACAATAACAGCAACAACAACGCTGTAGTTGCAACTGTTATTGCTTCAAATTGATTGCCACATTTAAGCCAAGTAGTCAAAACGGGAACGAACAGCGAACCTATCGAATCGTATCGAGTTGAATTGAAGTGAATTGACCACGCCAAAAGCTGACCGGGCTTGTTCAACTTGTATTGCCAACCAGTTTGAGTAGTAGTTGGAGTACAGGAAAAGCAATCGACTTTAGAAATATGCACAAAAACATGCTCGCACAATGGCAAAAATAATCAAAACAATGAATGCGGACAGAATGGTGACATGGACAAGGCATAAACTGGGCTTAAACTGGACATGGACAGTTGGGTGTGGGTTCAATGGTTGATCTGGTTGCTCTGGTTTGTCGATTGCCTAAGCCATAAAAAGGCATTGATTTGATCTCTAGATACATATGATAAAAGCTTTTTCCTGTTTCTAAACCAATCGTAACTTCAATCTTCGTACATATTTCTGTTTGCAGTTCAATAAACCGACTTCGACTTCCACTTCCACCAAGTGTCTGTCAATTAAAAAATATTCTTTAAAGCTCTTTTTGCCAACTCATTAAGTCAAGTTCCAGTAAGTTTTTTGTTTGGCCAACCTCATTACCGTTATGCACATGCACAAAACAGGTAAATAAGACTACAACAAAAAAAAGAGTTCAGTTCGTTCTGACTCACAAAAGGCGATTGGATTTTTGTTTGCAGAATTTCCCAACTCTATAAAGATTCCAAATCATCTAGAGATATGTTCATTATTCATCATTGTGATTCATAACGAAATTTATTATAACTTTTTTTACATAATGTTTCTTGTTTCTCTTCATTTAACTAAGTTGAGATATGAGTTGTCTGTGGTTTTTTCTTTTTTAAGGCGAGTATGACGCGTATTTTATTTAGGGCTTGGTTTTTTTTTTGTTTTTTATTAAGCCAGCGATGACTGTGCCTTGCAACTTCGAGGACAAGTTCATTATGAATACGAATGCGCTAACGAAGCTGTTGCTATTATTTATGGTTCTTAATGTTTGCTAATTTCGCGTTGATTTTTTTTTCATTAATATTTACACCACGCCTTCTGAAGTGACTGCAAGAATAACAGTTACTTGTAGACATATATACAATAAATATGGTAATAAAATAACGTAAATAAACATTGCATATTTGCTGAAGTTTATGTGACAGCCGGTGGAGCAAAAACGTGTGCTCAAAATGTAAATGAGAAAAACAAATAGGAGATGCCATCGAGACAGAGAGAGAGCGAGAGAGAGAGAGAGCGAGAGAGGGAGAAATGTCTTTGGCTCTGAGTCTGGTTTTCTTATTTGTTATTGTAGGCGTTAAGGCCAATAAAATTGTACGAAGATCAAGCGACGCTGATTGCAAATGCCAAATAGATGAGCCAGCTGAAAACAATCAGCTGAATAAAATAGGCTAAAACAAATTGACATTTGTTAGAATTTCACTTGGTAACTCCAAAAAATCCAGAGTTAACAACACTTTGTTAAATGCCAAGAAAATGACTTGCTAATTAAAGTTTCTTATAATTTTTATAGAACAACTTGTTTTGAGGTGTGCGTCTTTTCTTATTATCAACTTTTTTTTGGGAAACGGGTTTTGTTAAACAACGCAAAACAAATGCAAAATAGCCTGTTTTATTTAGACGCTTGCTTATAAAAAGCAAAAGTGTTGCCAAAGTCTTACACAAAACCCGTTAGCTAACAATGAAGCTAAGAAGAAGTGAAAGAAAGAAGAAAAACAAATGAATCGTAACTGCAAACGGAAAGCGACTACTGAAATGGAGACTGAGAATGAGATTGTGTTTTTGTGTTTAGTGTTTGCCTGGCGCATAACTTTCACATAGTATCAAAATGTACCGTTTGATGATGACGATGAAAAAAGTAATGCCAATGAAAAGAAAAAGGAAAAAAGTGATAGAAAAAGAAAAAGCAAGCGCCAAGAGCTTAAGAGAAATTATGTTGGCCTAGCACTAGCAGCAGAAGTAGCAGCATCATCAGATCTGTTCAGTAGAATGTTGTTGTTCCATGTTCCTTTATTTGTAGCACTTTTTTTCTTTGATTTCAAATATCAGTGGCCGATATCGTAAAATACATTTCACTTTTGTGTTACCACTTTATAAATATCTTAACTCATTTATGCATACATATACATATATATATATTTTTTTATACGTATCGCATGCGTGGCCCACAAATTTTCAAATTTTATTTAGCATTTGATTTCTTTTCATTAATTTGTTTCTTTATTTCTTTTCTCTGACGTTTCTCGTTTTTGGCTTACTTATTGTTCGCGTTGTCTTGCTGATGTTGTAGCTGTTGTTATTGTTGTTGCTGTTGTTGATATTGCTGCATTAAACTTTTAGCCAGTTATACACACACACTCACACACACACACACACCTATGCAAACGCACACGCATGCGCGCACGTACCGTTTTACGAGTCGGAGTCGGTGACGGAGACGGAGACGAAGTCACAGACGTGATATTTATTTTCGGCCTTTTCCGCTGTCCGCACAAAGCTCTTTTCGAGTTCGTTGTCTTCGCCAAACTGAATTGAAGTCTTTCGTTTTTGCTTATTGGAAGTGGTCGCAGCTGTGGTTGCCTGGTTGTCGCTGTTGCCATTGGTGACTGGAAGTGATTTTTTTCTGTGAGCGCGTTTTGTTATTGTTGTTGTTTTTATTGAGATTCGGCTTGCTTACTTTGTTGTTGTTGGCATCAACTCTTGTTGATGTGGCTAAGGCGGTAACGGTTAAACAGGCAATGGTTGGCTTAAATTCAAGTACTCAGATATATGTGTGTAAAAATTCTCTTGATTTTATTATCTATTTATAATAATTTGCATTCTATTGGTACAAGTCCAAATAATTATATCGGGTATATTGTACATATACACACATTCCAACATACTCGTACCATGTTTTTTTGCGACAACTTCGTCGAGGTCGTCTGGTTTCTTGTTTCTCATTTCTACGATGCCGTTTTCTGTCGCGTCTTTCGCTGCTGCTCCAATATTCCAATTGGCAAGCCAATGAGAGAGCGTTGCACTTGGAAGTGCCAGCTGTTGGACCCATTGGAAACGTTGCTGCGCATGCGCAGCATCTGTAATGAGAGTAAGAGTATGAGTTTGAAATAAGAGAGCTTTTTAAGCCATAATTTGCATGCCGTTATATTTAAAATATACTCTGGTTAACATTTACAATTTGTACATATTATTTTGCGAAGTCAATGTCAAAAAAATATAACATTCACTTTTTATATTTCAAATTTAATCTGTCAACGCACAAAAGTATGCACCCAATTTAAAAACAACTTCCCATTTTGTCATATAGAGGACGCTTCTGCTGTACGTTCACACTGTACCATTAATCGATATATCGGTGCAGCTCTGATACATAATTGTAGTGGCTCTGTTAAAAAATGTTATAAGGCAGGGGCTAAATTTAAACTTGTGCAGCATTCGACATTTTTATTTCGAAATATTTCGACTGAGAAAGGTCATTGCGGCTTAACTATTGCATCTTAAATCATTTTAACAAATACACATTCATTTGAAATTGCAATAATCGCAGTCAAAGTAACGAAACATTTTATAGATTAAATTGACCGCTGTTAATAACAGTTTTTAGTTGTCAACAACATAACATAAACACAACAGCGTAATTTTTAAACGAACTAGATGAACGACAAATAGAGACTCAGTTCGTTCATTTAGCTAAGTGAGTCATTCGATCGAACTAATTCCGAACGATTCAATACAACTCTACTCACATTGCGTTAAAATTTTGTATGTCGCGTTGTTCGGCTGTTGCTCGTGTAAAAATTGTTAAAATTACACAAACGCACACACCGCAGCCGTTAACGATTTTTAATGTGAGTAAAACAAATAGGCAGCAATAATGGGAGCCTGTGTATGTCGCATGAATCCCGACAATGAGACAATGAGCGTTTCTTCGGCGAGCGCTTCTCGTCCGGCCAGCGCAGGTGAGTGCCCTTTCCACATCCCCATCAATTTGCATCCATTATCGATGTGTAATTTGTATCTGTCGTGAGTATCTTATAGGCATTCCAATGGGAGGTGCTACGCGCAAAAATCGCCCACTGTGCCATGAGACCATTAAATGGCGTTCGGACGTGCCATTAACCGAAGGACAACTGCGCTCCAAACGGGACGAATTCTGGGACACGGCTCCCGCATTTGACGGCCGCAAAGAGATTTGGGATGCACTCAGGGCGGCCACAAATGCAGCCGAGGGCCTTGACTTCCAAATGGCCCAGGCCATATTAGACGGCGCTAATATATCCGTGCCCAATGGGTAAGTACAAACCGTCGACGCTTATTAAACAAACGCCAAACCAAATTTGTATTGCCAAACCAAGAATGAACTTTAATGACGCGCGTGCAGCACTAAACACTAATTACTTTTGACGCTTGAAACCGGGCCACACAAAATCAATAATATTTAGTGATTTTAGGTGGTCATAACTCCATCAATGCATGCCCACAGCAATTTGTAAATGTCCTTACTGAACTAAGCAAGCGGGCATATTGCCAGTCTAATGAGATATGTCACTTGCAAACATATGCTTACTTTAATGAACCACATTCTACGTCTTATATGTATCTAAACAATCCCATTTCATTCCACATATCATATTTTCTATAAACAATCCATTTAGGATATATTATAATTAGACTAAATGTTTATTTGATAAATATTAATCACTTTTACTGATAATAAGCGAAGCGAAGATTAGAAATAGAAAGTTTGTTTTCAGCTGTTTTTTTTTAAATATTTTTCCTACCTGTCTTATCAGTCTGCCTATGAATTCTAAATCCAACTTTCTGTGATATGTTTAACCCAATAGAGCATACATTCTTCGACTAAGTTTACTCTGTTTTGATTCTGTATGCTCATTAGAAATCGATTTTTGACTGACGGCCAAACAATGCAGTCCATAATTCTCGCAATGTGTGATATTTTATTCAAACATAGAGCTGACCTTTCCACATCCGTTCACATTATTATTTGAATGTTTTATTTAGCTGATGTCCTTGCTGGTTTGTGGGGTGCGCTGCATTCACATTTATCAGTCGTTATCTGTCTGTCGCCAGGCAGCGACATCAACCTGTAGTATATGGCATTGCCAATATCTGTATTAGCATTAGAGCAAAGTATTGTCTAATGTGTTTTAGGCAATTACTGATAAGATAAAGCAGCGCTCACTTGGTTACTGATATTGATGGGACCATTCGTCTTACAGGTACCTCACAGAATGTTACGATGAGCTCGGTACACAGTACAAGGTGCCAATCTACTGTCTATCATATCCCATTAACATTGTTAAGGAAGAGAACGGACGCGATTCACCAGCTGAATACTCAGAGCCCGTTGATGGGGGCACCCAAATCATTCTCAAGCTGCGCATATCATCGACCATGACTGATGTTAAACTGCCGGTATACTCAAAGGATGCAGTGGGACAGTGCAAGAAAAAGCTGCAGGTAAGTCTCGCATTAAAATATGATATCGACCTGCTAATAGCTGGTTCCATTTAACTTTTAGGCCATGGAGGGAGTCGATGCATGCTGTCAGCGTTGGTTCTACAGCGGTAAGCTGTTAGGCGATAAGGTGCCCATCGACGAGTGCAGCATACACCAGGGATATGTGGTACAGGTTATTGTTAATACGGAGCACTACAATCACGACAACAGCACGAGTATCGTTCACATGTCACTTGCGAGCTAGCAACGCACCAACTCTAGTAAACTAGTCAGCATAGGTTACAACAACAGCAACAATAATAGCAGCAACAAGCTATATCAGCAGCGGCGGCAGCAGCAGCAACAACAACTGGCTAGGAGCAGCAACAAATGCAATAACACTAATAATAATAACAACAGCAATGTCATATACTCAGGCAACAGCACAAGGAACTTTATTGTAAAGCACAAAAAGCCACAGCAACAACAAAGTCAACGACAGCAACAGCAGCAGCAACAACAACAACAACAGCAACTGCTAACGTATTGCATTTATAGAAATGTACAATTGCAACAACAACAAACCACACAAATTATTGCTGTCATTTGCACAATGCTGATTGTTGACTGACATTTTTGTTTTTGTGGCTGTTCGCCCTTTTGTTGTTGTGGTTATTGTTGCAATGCTTTTGTAATATATACAATTCAGAGCGAAAAACAAATTGAATGAGGAATGCTTATAAATATAAAATTATTTATACATATAATACATACATACATATATACATATATTTTTTTGATAATAATTTAGCAGTCCTTATAAAGCATTATTTATATATAAGCAGCTGTAGCTGTGTTGAGTATAGAAATATTCAATATATGCGCATGAAATTCACAGTTTGAAAATCAAATAAACAAATGTACATTATTTCATGGAATCAAAAACAAAGCAAACAAACAAAATCATAACAAATAACTGTTTATTAACTAATTATAAGCGAATCTTGCGAAACATTTGTATGTATTGTACAAACATAGACAAAGAACTGTAGTATTTGTAAAAGCAAACAAAAATGATTTGCTTCAAAAATTTCAAAATACTACATCAACTTTTGATACTGTACATGGAAGCATAAATGTAAGAATGCCAAGCACAAATTGAAACTGAATAACTTTTTGTAATCAAATGCAACAAGAACGAAAGCGAAAACAAAAACGAAAACGATGATAACAACAAAAATATTTGTTAAACCTTTTTCTTGCTCAACGTAGATAACATAACAATAGTTGGATATGATTCGATTGGAGAGGGAAACGTTAATATCGCATAGAGTAAACCCAAGTACCTTATAAATGTATATGATTTTTGCTTATAGTTTTAAAGCCATAACAGAAATACAATGAAGTGCTTATTTATTAAACAAACCTTTTAAATTTGATTTAATAATAACAATCAAACAAATTATTTATTGCAATATTGTGTGTAGAAGCCGAAGATTGAACGCAGCAAATGAAATACATAAAAATAATATTAGTTCTTATTGTTTAAAACATAATTATGAAAGCATGTACATGAAATTTATATTTATGTGGAAATGTAACGAGAAATCAGCGCAATTTTTTTTTTTAAACAATTACTAAACAATTACTATACGTACAACAATATCAAGGGCGTTGTGTTTGAGGCACCAGCATGTCTTCAATGTGTTTTTGCCTTTTAACTATTTGTATGTGTTACATTTTTATGCTAATTTTTTCTTAATTATAATTGTATTATATAAAATAAAAAAAGTAAATGCGTAACCATGTATTTTCTAGCCACGAGCATCCATTTTCTGCAGAAGCGTTAGAAAAGAGAAGGCCGTTGTAATAGTCTGTAAAATAAAGAGTTAACAAATTGTAGAATACGACACAAGTGTCCAGGCATATCATCTCCAGTAGCTACTTACGCCCCTAAAGCGATCCACATTCAGATTGTATATTTTACCAGCAGTCAGGCGAAACTGTCGACGGGAATTCATTAGAAAGAATAGATATTCGCTGCGCACCTGTCGCATGTGAAGGTGCCAAGGACTCCGCCATAGTGCATCCCCGCAACGCTGACTGTTCTGATAGACCAGCTCGGCAAAGTAACAGATAATAAAGAGCTCATAGGCCACCAGCAGCAGATACTGACCCAATGAGACCATGCGCATAAATGAATTGGCCGTTGTGCTCTTGGTCGAGACGAAGGCCACCAGGCACATGAGAAAAGTCACTTCGCCAATTTTGAATATCCAAATTGGATTATAGAAACGTTCCATTTTATAAAGAGTTTTTATAATATAATGATGTTGTTCCACGCATTGTCTAAATGAATGCTTGAAGGCGCCGTTAAAGTCCCTGGGGTGGCTAGGCTCTTGCTGCTCCATGAGTTTTTCCAACGGAGTGCACAACTCTTGGCAGTAACTAAACTGATTCATCTCGCTGTCTGCCACGGATTGAGCCTCCTGCAGTTTGCTGCATAAGTAGATGTATAATAAAGTAAAGTTATTAAAAATATAAACAATTTTGCAGAGTGTACGCATTAAAGGTAGAGACTTTTTTTCGATATTGATGACTTCCTTGCGAAATGCTCTACTTTAATGTCCTAGAGTCTTAAGAAATCTCACAGACTACTATATATTGAATGCTGTTTTAAATCGGACTACTACTATATCATATAGCTGCCATAGAAACGATCATTCGGAATTTGAATACTAGACTCTGCAAGGATACAAATCTTTGGTGTGGCAAACAAGCCTGTCTTTTATATTGATATGTTTCTTTAAAATTTGTTCATTTTTTCTGTTAACATATTTAATTTTACCTCAGTTCTGACATATTTGCACCCATTTTTAAATAACTTGTGGCTAGCACATTTTTCAAGCTACAAAATAAGACATCATATTGGCCAGATATAAGTATACCCAATACCATATGAAAGCCGCTGGAAGAGGCAAATGATGCAGCCACTTGAATCTGTCCCATGGCTTGGAGTAAGAATATCAGCTCGTAGACAATGGGTTGCTTGGAATAAGAAACAAAAGTGAATATATACACCAAATAGAGTTTCTAATTATACTTTGTATGATTTAACTTACGGTATAATCAAAGGGATACCAACAGGCCAAAGGCAGACTGCGATCTCTGTAAACTATGGGCAGCACCAGCCAGAATATGGTGCCCACAAAGCAGCAGTAAACATAAGTCTTGATCCACAGATTCGAATAACGTAATGCTCCCGACATGGTCACATAGGTAAATCCAGTTGCCGAGCGTGTCTGATATTTCCCATTGACAGAGCTGATTATGTCATTTAAGAGCTTCGGCCTTAAGCGTCGAAAGTACAACTTCATTATGATGGACCATATATAGATGATCGTTTGTATGAGACAATTCACCAGAAACTCCAGATCCCCTTGGCCGTAATAAATATAGATTGTGCAGATATATAATGCCGCCAAATGCACACACACAAAGTAGCTAAAGATCTCACAAATCAAATCAACTAACTTTATCAGATAGTTGAGATAATTGTTTCCATTGTCCAAACTCCAGGGATACATCGTCGCCACACGCATTGTCGACCGTATAAATCCGAATAGATCGCGACGTTTCCATTGTTCTTCGACGGAAATATCGGGTTTCGCGACACGTTGCATCCCGTTGTTCTTAATGTTTGCTATATGTGAGCCACTTGGATGCCTTTATATAGGCTCTGAATCGGACATCGGGAATGACCAAATTATTAGTTGAGTCCGCTAAAGTTTTCCCTCTCCACGTTTTTATAGTTTTAATAAATAATATTTGATTGAGACAGCGAAATACTTGAAGAGTGTTAACTTTCTGACATGTTCAAAGCATTCACCCTGTAATTAAAAATATATATTTAGTAGATTGGGTGAGGTCTGGTAATTAAATGTATGTTAGTCCCTTTTCTTAATACTCTTACATTCTTAATAGATAAAATAAAATGTAAATACAATTAGATAAATGTATCTACATATAAATTATTCATTCTAATGAAATGCAGCCATAACCCTCTTCTAAATACTACTTATTTTAGAGTCCAAACAATTTAGCCATTACAAGTTATGGGTTTTTACATTTTATTTAGATTTTAGTATAAATAGAAAACCTAGACATTTTGTACTGTTTTACATAATTGAATTTCACATATTTTTGAGATTTGCTGAAAGTTTTCTAGCCACGCGCATCCATTTTCCTTAAGAGCGTTAGAACAGAAAAGGCTGTGGTAATAATCTAATAAGAGATACAGAATTTTAGATCATACTCAATATATATGTAAGATTTATTAAGTATATAATTAATAATAATAGTAATAATAGTTTGTTGAGCGATTTTAAATGAAAGTATGAATGATGAATAAGGATATAACTAAAAGACAACTTTAGTATGTGGAATGTATATAATTAAACAACTTAAGACAACTTTTTATTTCGACACGACTTAACTGCTGCTGCTAATCATCTTCGACTTCGTGTATAGAGTGATGGTAATCGCATCTACACAGAGTTGGCATACCAACGATACTTATGGGGATGCCAATCTGCACAGGGTTGACTCACTACATACATATGTATATATATTCTAGTTTATACTTACACTCCTAAAGCGCTCCACATTCAGATTGTATATTTTGCCAGCAGTTAGCTGAAAGTGCTTTTGGCCATTCATTATGAAAAATAGGTAATAGCTGCGCACTTGGCCCAAACACAGTTGCCAAGGACTACGCCAGAGAGCATCCCCACAACGCTGACTGTTCTGATAGACCACCTCGGCAAAGTAACAGATGACGAACATCTCGAAGAGCACCAAGACCAGGTACTGGCCAAGGACGACCATACGAATAAACGAATTGGCCGCTGTACTCTTGGTCCAAACAAAGGCCACGAGACACACCAGCAGGGTAACCTCAGCCGTCTTCCAAAGCCAAATGGGATTGAAGAATCTTTCGATATTCCTAAGGACCGATATAATATATCTATGTTGGGCCAGACAGCGTGTAAAGGCATGATTGAAGGATGTGGGAAAGTCTTTGATGTTACTGGGCTGCCATTGACGGATGAGTTCATGCAATGGAGTAGACTCTTCTGTGGCATAACTATATTGATTGAGCTCTGCATCCGCTACGGACTGTGCCTCCTGCAGTTTTCTGTATGAACGAGATTAATAATAAACTGTAATTATTTATTTGTAGTAGAATTATGCGTTTTAACCTGAGTTCCGTCAGCGTTGCACCCATTTCCAAATAGCTTGTGGCCAGCACATTCTTTAGACTACAAAACAAGATATCATATTGGCCCGATATCAGAATACCCATTACCATATATAGACCACTGCCTGCCGTAAATGCGGCAGATATTTGAATTTGTCCCATGCCCTGAAGTAAGAAAACCACCTCATAGACAACTGGTTGCTGTGAAAATACAGTTGAATATATGGTTGAAGCAAGGAAGAACTCTGGAGAACTTACCTTATAATCAAAGGGGTACCAGCAGGCAAGCGGCAGACTTTTATCCCTGTAGGCTATGGGCAGTGCTAGCCAAAACAGAGCAGCTATATAACAGCTATAGATTAAGCCCTTGGCCCAAAGATTCGAGTATCGCAAAGGGCCTGCCATTGTCACATAGGTAAAGCCGCGGGCAGAACGGGTCTGGTGTTTCTCATTGATAGAGCTGATGGTATCAATTAAAAGATTAAACTGGAATCGTCGGAAGTATAATTTCATGATAATAGCCCATATATAGATGATCGTTTGTAAGAAACAATTGACGATAAACTCCAGATCTCCCTTGTCATAGTAGATGTAGATGGTACAGACAAATAAGACCGCAATATGAACACAGACGAAGTAATTGAAGATTTCATAGCACAAATCGAGGAATTTAAAAATATACTTTAGAAATACATTTCTTTCATTTTCCGCACTCCACGGATGCATTGCTGCCACTTGCAGTGTGGTGCGGATGAATCCAAAAAGATCGCGACGTTTGCAATGTTCCTCCATGGATATAGTATCTGAGTGTTCAACACGATTCATTCTGATTGCTTGCGGCAAAAGACCCGAACTTGTCGCCCTTTTATAGCCTACACTCATAAGTATGAGTTACAAATTGTGATGATGCCCTTTCCGACCAAAGTTTTCATTGAACATGATAATGAATTTAATTTAAATAAATAATGAGCTAGTTACTCTATAAAATTCCTTGTTTGGTATTCTCGTAATTGAGGTCATTTGCATGCTACTCTACTTATTTAAATTACATATATTTATTTCAATCAAAACTTTTGCAAACAACCATCAACTCTTTTCAACTTTAATCATTGAGGTGCCGGCAAGCTTTTTATTGTTTTTATTAATAATTGAAAAGTATTATTTTAAGATTATTAACACTCATATCTTAGCAGCATTTAATGTGAATCTTTGATATTTAAACTACATGTGAAACCATTTAAAGATTATATTTAAATTCTAAAGAAATTTGCCAACATCGTGAAAATCATTAGTTATTCAGATTTTGAAGATAACATTTTATATTTGAATGTGATGAAAAGCTCGGGATATATTGGGACCCTGATGATCGTCCTGTAACAAATTTGGTGTCTCTAGCTCTTATAGTCTCTGAGATCTAGCCGCTTGATGCTGATCAAAAATATATATACTTTATGGGGTCTGCCAGACTTCCTTAGACCTGTTACGCACATTTTTTTTATGACAAACTTAAGACGCTTATACTTTTTTTTTTTAAGTAAAGGATCTAAAAACGTAGTTCTTTCTTTAGATATCTGAACCAAATCTCAGATTGTATATTAAATATTTCATACGGTCAACATTTGGTTAAAATTGGAACTAAATCATATAGTTGTCAAAGAATCGAGCAGTCGGTATCACATCTTTGGTGCGCCGATTAAATACGACTTGGAGAACTCAAACTGATATATATATAAGTACATGATCAACTTTGGATTCTTCTGGCATTTGCATTAACATTTATTTTGGTACTATTCCACCTTATATTCTTAGCTAAGGGAGCCCCTCCATTCATATACAGAAGTTACTTCACAGAGCATCTAAAACCGGAGTCATCTAACCAGCTGCAGAAGAATGTCGCTTCAACTATTTAAATTAAGCTCATAGTCATGTTCTCTTTTATTATTATAGCGATGTAAATTGCTGAAAATAAATATCTTACTTAAATAAACCAAGATTGTACACTCTTATTAGAGTAAGTATGCATATATTCTTTATTAAAAATAATATCAACAATAAGAGAACGTAATGGATATTTTGATGTTTCCAGTTATTTTTTATTTATGATTGGCAAAAAAGAAAATGCAATTCCTCGGTGTACGTAGTGGAATTCCAGAACTATTTTTATTATGACTTAATTGTTTCCTTTACTATTTCCGAGTATTCCTTAATAAGAGTTGCTATTTGAAATGCCTGCAATAAAGAAACAAATAAAATCAGATAAAATATTATACATTTTAAGGTGAACCAAGTGTTTAATTGTCCGACTTTCATCTTAGTCACTTAAGATACAAAAGAGAAGCAAAACCCAAATCTTAATATACAATGTACAATTACCTGCGATGTACTCAAAATCACTTTTGACTGTTTTTTCTCCGTGCCAGTGAATATCATCAACGAGTTCATGTTCGGAGAAAATGATATTAGTGATTCATATTCGTGTGAACATAAAATATTTCGAGATCGATGTTCCAATAAGTGTATACCACTTTGATCGACTGCTAGCCATAACATCCGCGGCCAATTAGACGTAAATGTTTGCTATAAAGTAAACAATTTATTGAAATAGTTTAACAAATTATATAAGCGATTATAATAAGTATCTACTTACCATAACATCAAATATTGTTGCACGATGGAGGGGCCAACTTTGTATTAAGTTTAAAAATGATTTCTTTGCCTCAACTGTTGCCATTCCTTTTAAGCTCTGATGATGCATAGCTACTGCTTGTTGGGGAATATTGGGTACAAATCGTGGTGGCAAACAGTGGCTGGCCACAGCTTCGTAATCATTAATACTCCCCGAATAATCGCCGAGCTCCAATTGTCCCTGGAGAGCCGTAAGCATAATTGCTTCCATTTCCGATATTGGATAGCGTTCGCTTCTTAAGTTATGTAGTATTTGATGGTAAAGCAACTCCTTTTCGATTGCATCGTCCAAGTTAATAAAACTATCGCAGAATAAATGTTTTTTAAATAAAAACACATGATTTTGATGCTGCATTGCGTAATGCATCTGCAAAGAAAAAAGAGACAATTAAAAGATAAATGATATAGTCCAGTATATATACTATACAAAGAGATAAATATTTTATTTTTATCAGTCTATGGCCTATAAGAGATATGTTGTCCTTGCAGGACAACCTTCTTTTAGAACTATAGCCAAATTATGTACAATTTAAAGGTATTACTCATTCAATAGTATTTTTTAGAGGTATGAGAATAGTTTAAATACTTACTGACTGACGATATTTGTATTACGAAACCTCAACAGTGATTCACTTTATTTTAAATAATAAATATTACTTATCTAATCCAAAATACACACCTGATTTTGGTATTCCTTTTTGGAGACTGTCCGATATCTCTCCCATTTCGCCATTACATCACAAACTTTTTCTTCCGATGAAAGACTTCTTTCGGTGTTTCCCAACACCTCGTATATTGCGTATCCACGAGATTTCTCTTGAAGACCAATCGTTTTCTTTATGATTTCAATGACATCATTAGCCGTTGAGCTAGGCTGAAACTCAAAAGAATAATATTGCCCATCCATAAAGTAGATCCTTGAATAGCATGGTCTGCGATTGGTCGTACATAATATCTCTTCACAGCTCGGAGTCCATTGACGACGTCTTGTTCCTTGCGTTCTAAAGAAGCACTAATAAAAGAAAGACAAATATAGATTAGTTCCATAGTTGTTTTTCCTAGTAAATATGATTACTTACCTTTTCAGCAAATCTAGCATATTTTCCTTCTTCCGATATGAAATCACTAGAGCATCGTTTTAAATGTGCTATCAAATATTTTCGTATGGATTTTGTGGATGGCAGTATAACGCTACATGCAACAGATAATAACGCCCAATGTCTAAGATTAACTCTTGAATTAGCATCAGGATGATCTGTTGTTTGTTTAATGAGTTGAAGATAAAGTTCATTAAGTAGAGAGTCCTTTCTCATGCATTTATCCAATATAGATTGAACAATTCGTATATGTTCATCTTCTGCTCTGTTTATTGCTTCACCTGTTAGATAAATAAATAAATAAAGAAATGTAAGCAAATATATATGCATAAATAAAACAAATACAAAACTAACCAGACGTTCCAAGGCCAGAAAACTGAAGAATCGAGTCAAATATTTGAATCATTATTGCTTCATCTTGATCAGAAAGTGAACCTAGGCAAGATGCTATTTGTTGTTTACTAAATGCCCAAAATGAATGTGCATATCCTTTGTATGTCTCTCCATGGTCTTGAGGACTACTCCTTTGTTCTGCTCGTAATTTATCAATTCGATGTTTCGATAGACGTCTTAAAGTGTTTCTTAGGAATCCTCCAGATTCTTGGGGTTTTCGAACTACACACAGATCAATTAATTGTCTTCGACATATAATAACATTTTGATATAATCTCGTTCTATCTTCAGCAGTAATTCCTTTTCCTCTTTTGGAACAATCAAAATTGTTCAATATCCAATTTGATAATAAAGGATAATAGGAAATAATTAAGGAGCCTATTTCATTTTTTTGTACTGTCTCAAAGACAAAACATTTCTGTAAGTCCAACAAAAAGCTTTTATCTTTTAATGGCTTAGGCATTTGATGGGAGCTTCGATTTAGTGATAGTGTAATAAAACTATCACTTGGATGTATCATTATTGATTCTATGTCTGTGAACTTAAACTGATATATAATAAATTTATCTTCAGGTTGAATAAATAGAATTCCATCACAATTAATTCCTAAAATAATGTTATTAACAAAATTCCAATAACCCTTGTAAATAACATTAAACATTGTCGTTCCATAAAGTGGATATTGCATAACACAACTTAAGTACAGAACTTTAGCAGTCATTTCATTCCTCGATGATCCATATTGCCGATGTGCCTGAGCAAGTATCGGTATCCAAAATTGTTGTTCTCGTGTTTTAGATATTCGACTAGGTAAAAAGCTATTAATGTCACAATAATATTCAGGTTTTGGCTGATTAGAAGGATCTCCTAAAGCCACTTGAGCTTGCAGGCCAGCGAGTTGAAGAGCAACCTTTTCACTCACTGGAAAATCGTCACACTAAAAGAAAGTAAGAAGTTGTTTAGTATAAGAAAGAGTTTGCATTATTGGCGAGAGCATATAAGAGTATATATCCATAAAAACCCTTACCTTCACAACACTATGCACTGCTTGAGCATACAGCATTCCAACTTCAACAGGATCCTGGGATAATTCTTTTGTTGGTTTAAACAGCCTTTTTTTGAACACAAATCGATTTTCTCCATATGATGATCCGTTCGAGAGTCTTTTATAGTTAATAGACGACGTTTGCTTACTTTCCCATGCAGATATGACATCATATAAATATTCGAAGGTTTTTATATGATATTCGCCGTCTGGACGTGACTGAAAAATGGCCCAACCATCGATTGATGCCAAATTAAGTTTGTCAGCAAGTTTTTGCACTGCATCGCTGGCAGTATCCGTTGGGTGAACATCAATAGCTTTGGTACGAGAATCTAAGAAAAAGAACCTACAGACAATTGTTCCAAGACGACGCATAGCCTAAAAAATAAAATACATAATACATAAATTAGTTTAAATTGCAGAGATACAATATATATTATAAAAGTTGTTCATATACTATATATTTAATCAGAGTCAACAGCAGAATTCATGAGTTTGTCACTTAAAGAACTTAATATATTGAGTTTTCTTTACTATGTTTAATATTAAATACATTAGATACTTACAGCCACTTCCACACTTGAGGGTGATTGTAATCTGTTAGACACTTTGGTGCATTTACAATTATCGAAACACCACTGAGCGTATTGTCTTAGTTTTCCATCGAAGGTTTCCAATTTTTGTTTTAAGAATGATACGTAAAACCTGAAATTTGATTGAATAATAGAATTCTATATTAAAGAAATATACTAACAGTGATTTGATACAGTTGTTAAAACTTATACCATATAACAACATTTCAATACCCTCTGCAAGAGTATAGAAGAAGGATTTCTAACTCTACGACGTATGAAGAGTGTTTGTTTTGAAGGTGTATAACTTTATAAATGAAACAAGTGAGATTTCGGAGAGCAGGCTCAGATTCTTAGATAGTATTGACACTCCAGTAAATGCATACAAAAGCACATATACACACGAACAAACAAGCCGCAAGTTATGCACGTTGAAATGTCATTGGCATTTCCATTTCTCTTTATATAATATGAGATCAATGCACCTACACTATAAATGCTTGAAACTATTCAATAGTCAAGCTTAATATATTATATTTCAGTAATTGATATTGATATTTACCTGAACAACAGTTTGCTTGGTTGAAATGCGACAATTATGAGACACATTAAAAGCCACAATCGGTCAGCCCATTCCGCATTTGGATTTTTTGTCATTTGTCTCATGCACTGAACAAATATTTCATCTCTTAATTCCTCTCGTTCAATGCCCAAGCCAATAATATATTGAATACTTTGAAGCTCACGTTCCGCGTTGTGTTCACCACGCATATATTTACACAGCTCCTAAAAAAATAATAAATATTTCATTAACAAGTTTACAAAAATATATATAAAGTCTGCTTACTCTGAATATATTACAGGATAATACTATATTTTCTGGATCATACATATGAATGTGTGATGTTGGAATCTTTTCTGATCTTGTAAAAGTTATCATTTCATGCTTGGGCATTATATCCATGACTTTCTTGCCCTTTCGTGTTAATGTCGATATTAATGTTCCGTCTATCAAACGTTCATGTTCATTAAAGAAGTTTTCGGCAAATTCTAGTATATTATAATTTGTATCATTATTTAACACCTCCTTTTTGATATCGAGTTGATGCATTTCCTGAAGTTTTTTCTCTACTCTAAATTTACGTCTCTGTTCACGATCATTTTGAGCAGTTGGAGTCGTGGTTTCTTTCTGTCTTCCGCCTAAACTTATTTTGGTATCAGTATTTGTTATTTCAAAATCAGTTATTATATCTTCTTTTGATTTAATCTCGTCAGCATTTGACAACGCTTCGTATATTGGCTCAATATATTGTTCCTTCCGAACTATATTGACGCTGTTATCCACTGAAGACGATGGTGATAGTTCAGATGGCTCAGGAAGCGTTGCAATTCCATTAGTAATGATTTTATCTGGAGTATCAACGTGTTGCGCATTGTCCATTTGAAGACAAACTTCAATCTAAAAAGTATAGGTATATAGTTAAATTACAGATATATTTGGTAACCAGTATTCTTAAACTTACCTCGTTATCAAGATCCTGAACCAAATCACTCATTTTACTATTGATTTCCTCAATGAGTGGATTGTGTGGTGTATTCGTAGCCTCCGTCAAAAACGCAAATAGATTATCCAAGTCGACAGTGTCTACATTTTGCACATTACGATCTTCTATTGGGATAATTTCCTGAACATCTTCCTCAACTATTGGTTTACCCAGTGAAGTATTTAAGTGTTCTGCCATATGTGCTAGCACCGTTATTTCCGTTTGTACTAATCTAAAATGAGTATACAAATTGAGGAAGTGCTAGCGGCAAATAAACAATAAATAAATGTACTTACCTCTCAACATCCTCAATATCCTTAGAATGGGAACTAGGAATTTCACTAACTATTTTTTCTCGCTTTTTCATTTCTTCATCAACCCGACGCATTTCACGCAAGGCTGTCGCAACCTATTGAATAGAATACAAAATAATTTAATATAATGATACATAGATATAAAACTAATCTTCGCTCGTTTTAATAGGCGAAGAGTTTAAAAATATATTTTTGCAGTCCTTTTGGTTAAAGTATTTAAGAGCGGGCATCCTTTAGTCAAGCACTTTCTAACCGCTTTAACTAAAGACATAAGCTAACTCAGTTAAGTTATGTACTCACCTCTCTTGCAAAAACTCCTCGTAAACGACTTTGAATAATTATTGCGCTTCGTCGCTTTCTTAAGAAATCTATTCTTTGTCTCCATCCTCTATATGCATGTTGTATGATAAGAATAGCTCTTCTGATTCGTAAATAATTCTTGGTGCATGAATAACGTCGCCAATTCTTCTGGATAATAGTTGACTTTGCACATATCAAATGTTTCCTTGCCTCCTCTAGAGGTTCATATGCAGCACTTCGCAAGAATAATTTGGTTTTACCAATTTGCCATTCAGATTCAAGTACTTCAAGTTCTTTCAATACTAGTGTAATATCAGATCGAGTACTTGAACATGACTTATTTTTAATTAAGCATTTATATCTTAACATGAACTCATCGAAGCTCAGGTGAATTGGAAAACCTTCCTTTCTAATCCGAATTATATCCAATATTCCAAGATACCGAAGTTGATCAAGGACTAAAGAATCATTGTAATCGTTGGCTTGCTTAAGAGCATTTGGTTTAATACATCGGACATACCTGGAAAATATGTTTTAAAATAATACGTTTAATTTACATTTATACTACTACTCATTTAGATTTAATAAATGAAACGATCTTGAAGCGATCTATAATAATAAAACGATAATAATAAAAAGTTCACCATCAAAAAGATCATTCTATCTTAAAAACTGTATATGTGCTGGAGATTTTCTAGTCCTCAGCTCTAAACTAACGATTTTATTGATTTGTTTTCCTTGGAAGATAATTACTTTTTGTGTTATTTTATATAATAAAAGTATCAAATCTTCAGAGCGCCATAGACCATGAAATAATGGGTTGTAAGTTGTTAGCTTGTAAGAATTCCAACAGATAAGGCCGCTGGAGTTTTTTGGCTTTGATATATCAATAACTTTCTTAAATTTTGTGAACTTATTCTGTACCATAAACATCGAAATGTTTATTCAAGGACTTCTTGAAAACCCCGCTGGTTTAGCGGGAAAACGCTAAAAAGCACAACGTTGGAAATATATATTTAAGATCTTTTGGGCATACCTTAACATTCTTATATGTACTTAGGTAAAAACCTACAGTAAATTGGCAATTTAAAAGAAAACAACTAAAGCGATTTTAATTGACTAACATGGCAACTACTGCAGAGCTTTTTTAAAAAAAAAACATAAAGCAACACTTTGAAAATGAATTGCCCATATCATATCAGTTCGAAAATATATGCTTAACTCACCAAAGCTTCGTATTGTGAAGTACGTCAATTAGAGACTGTAATTGTTGGCGAAAATTATCACTGACTGTTGATTTCGTTTTAGCCGTGCCACGTTGAATAGTCGACGCATTTTGCATCCAAAGGGAACACGTTAAGTCCTAAATAAATGACATAATTAAGTTAACTAAACAAAATACAAATATATTGAATATTCACTTATATTATTGAAAGATGTTTGCTGGCATTAACTTTAATCTTTTATTATACCCTGTGCCGAGGGAATAATAAGAATGACCAAAAGTGTGACCGTATAAACGAACAGATCTTAGAAATGGTAAAAGCTACTACAAGGATCAAATTTAGTATCATATTAACATATATATATATAGTCTCATTACCGGTTTATGCATGCATCAATAAGTTTACAGGTTGAAATTGTTAATTTCGTTAAGCTAAATTAAGTAAATCACACACTATGCAAGCTAGGACAACTGATGGCGCCCGTCCAGATATCCTGACCGCTTACAGAAATGAACGCAACCAGTATGTCAATAATATATACTAGCGTCAAAAATGACACCTAATGTGAAAATACATTCAGAACTTGAGCAGGTGTGGGTCTCGGGACTGAGAATAAGCTCGATATATAGTTTTCGCGGTTATCTATACGATTTGAAGGAATCAGCCTGAAAATTATCAAGTTGTACCTTGGATCCAATAAATTTGACTGCATTGTCGCAGTATACACAATGGCGGATGGATTCCACAACATGCCACGCAACGCCTTGAACACAAAAGAAAAGTATTAGTTGAGACATCGGAATGGAACGCCTTAGACGCTAAACTTATAAAGATGGCGACTACGATTAGGACGTTCAACAGGGAAACATTGAATGAGTTCTTATAGCATTTAGTGATGTGTTATGCGAAATGGTGAGTACTCAACACATTGAATGACACTGAATGGACAAGGACTCAGCGAGTATATTGAGTGTATTGTATGCAGAAATTAAAATTGTGCCTGTTGTGGTTACGTTCGTTGACAAGCTATTTGTTCATCCCATGAATATAACAAAAACTGTTGAACTAAACAGTTACTACTTGTATTCGCACAATGTTGATTGCAAATTATTTAGTTATTTAATTTAAAGACTAGGCGATTAATATCGAAACAAATGTCGGTTTTGCTTTCGGTGTTTTAATATAGACATTCATTTTATGCATTTTAAGGACTTATTTAAGTCTTTGCTTTGGTTTTGTTTCACGGTGAAAACAATTACAAATACAACAGTCAAATATGGAAAACAAAAGATAAAATAATGTTCTTAATTCGTAGAACATGATTATTTGTAATAAAGTATAGTTTTAATGCCTGTTTCAAACTTTGGCATTGTGTAATTAATTTAAATGTATTTTTAATTAAACGGGTATATATTTTGTACATATATATATACATAAGTACAACTTTGTATTTGCATACATATAAATTTATATATGTATACACACATACACGCAAAAATGAATATGGCTGTATTTCCACTTTGCCTTAAAAAGAAAAAAGTCAAGTTAAAATCGATTTATGCAAAAATCGATTCATCGATGTTTATAGTACATAGTAGTACATACATACTAATTGAAAAAATGTACCGATACAGTCGTTTTGGTTTTCGGATCTGTAAAAACAATTTGTTTCGGGTTTAGGTCCCGGTTTCGGTGCGAGATCTAAAAAGGTTAATACCGCTAAACGGTTCCGGTTTTATTGCCTGATATAGATAAATAATATTCACATAACTCTACTACTATTTGGAGCAGAGTTTTTAAGCCTCCGTTTCAGTTCTTCCTTCTAGAAGAAATCATTTATTTCAATCGGTCAATCATTTTATTCAGACAACGAATTGCATAAATGTATTTTGTGGTTAACGCATAAACACAATGGCATAAGCATTCACAGATACAAAAGCAACAGATTCTATGGGTTCATAGTATTTGCATTTTAAAATTAAACTCACCGGGTGCTTAGAAAGTTCGCATAGAAATGCATGTTCACTGCGACTCATAAAATCAAATAACACATCCTGATGCACATCTCGATTCTTATCAACAAATCCATCAACTGCATAAATAACTTTTCCCGCGTAGTGCTTTATACCAAATTCAGTTTCCCAGTGCCGACGATCCAAGCCTTTTATATACATTGGATTGTATTCAAATTCCATATGCAAATTACTTAAATAAGCTGAATCAGACCCTTTGGGCATATGGCATTGTTCAGTCAGTAGTTTAAATATACATCTTGGAGGCTTTTCAATTAGTTCCAAACATAAAGAATTATCGGTGAACTCCACGTGTGTGTAATTTATTTCCTCTTGTTTATACTGAATAAAAAAATAAAAAAATTTATTCAATATTTTTAATAATTTATAAAACCACGCTCTTTGATTGTGATGCGTAAGAAATATATTCGATTATAAAAGGATTTTGATCAGTTGATACATTGTAGAAATACTCAGTTCACTTGTTAGACAAATATTATTTTATATTTTATTTAAATTACGTAGAGTAATACTTACGATTGTCTGTTCTAAAGCGAAGACGTAATGATTAAAAAACTTGTGTAATTTCTCATTAGTATAATTAATACAAAGTTGCTCAAAAGAGTTCTTTGCAAAATTTTCAAAACCGAATATATCCAGAACTCCCAAGAATGTGTTGCCATATTGTCCTGGATTTGTGCAGCTATTTATTTTGTTAACAAGCCAAGTGAAAGTTTTTGAGTATAAAGCTTTGGCCATTGCATGTCGATTTTCTCTGGCCTAAAAATAAACGAAAAGAAATAAAATAATTTGCAATTAAAAAAGTAGATCGCAAAGGTTTAATATGTGTATTTAATACTTCCGAGCCGTTATCAATACCTTGCTCGGGATTAAGGCTAAATGCTAATGCTAAATAACTGATTCTTAAATAAGGACTAAGTTTGTGTGAAATTAAACTGACAAATGGTTATACCAAATATATACATATATATATTATAGATTCACAAAACTTACCTCATGTATTTTTAATGGTATTTCAGTAATATTCCCGCGAACATTTATCTGACGATGCAAAAGTACTTTGATAAGTTCATCAGCCTTCAGACCCAAAAGTATTGATAATGTGTCGACAATTTCTCGATCCGCTTTCGACAAATCACATCCCTCTCCATCTATATCCATAAATTCAATATTACCTAACCATAAGATTGAGCTTAAGACTTTAAAAATGCTATCAATAACCGATTGAGGAATTTGTAATACTGTAAATGCCATAGTCAGTTCGTCAAACTTATTTGATTCAAAATTTATATCTAGTGAAATATCGTCGGCAGTATTTAGATATTTATAAAAATCAGGGGGTCTTAAGTATAACATTTCGGCTATTTCCTTGTTGGTTTGTCCTTGAGCTACTAATTGGTACATCACATGGTAGTTTCGTTCTCCCGGGCTTTGAAATGTTATCCGTGATTGCTCAAGTAGATAATCTTGTATTACACAACCTTTGATACTGTGGTTATCATCAAAGCATACTTGCATAAATTTTCCAAATCGAGAACTATTATCGTTTCGAATCGTTTTGGCATTACCTAAAATAAAAAAAAGAGTATATTATGTATTTAAATTAAAATTAATCAGAGTAAGAACGATCAAGGTGAGAGAGAGCTGGATTATGATATACTCTGCGCCCAGGTCTTTAGAGAACTTCTGAACAGATCTATCCTTTAAACTTACCGAATGCTTCCAAGATAGTGTTAGCTTCCAGAATTTGTTGTTGAATCCATGAAGAGACATTAGATGTTATTGCACATAAATATTGTAAAACGAATTTGGTGGACTCTGTTTTTCCAGCACCGGATTCGCCTGATATGAGGCATGACTGTAATAAGAACGTCAAATATTGTAGCGAGCGTTCCGTGAATTTCAAATGTACCCGCCCACGTCACTGTTCCGTTGTTGCAAGTAACAGGACGACCAATATTTATATATAAAGTAAATAAAACATATATATCTTACCTGATTAATTTTATCTTCAACAATGCTTCTATATGCAGCTTCAGCTAAAGCAAACACATGAGGGTCTAAAGACCCCATTTTGGCCATATGATATTTGTGAACATGATCCTAAACAAAGCATAAGAAGTATATAAGTAAGATAATTTTACATTTTTTTAGACTAAAACAAGTAAGAACCGAACTGTAGTGTTCTTACTTGTTTTTGAGTTCAAAATAGAGAATCGCACACTTACCTTACTAAATATATTAATACATTTATATGGATTAACTGCGATTAATATTGATCCAGTGTATGTCTATTTAAATACTATTAAGTTTAACCAATTTGTAATATTATGATACGATTTTAAATCATATTTAATTGTAAGCTTAATTAAGATTGACAATAACTAATAATCAATAGATATGCTGAGCAAATTTAAGACCTTTTACACACATTTTGAATACTTTTGTTGTGTTTCAAAAGTTAAGATCGTGAGATTCATCGTATCAGGTAAAAATATAATATGACATAATCCTTACTAATATAAATGTTTGAAAAGGATACATATATTATGTCACTACTATATCGGACTTTGAGATTATTATTTATTCCATTTTCGTCTATTTCAGATATGGATGTCATATCCGACACGCCCTTATTTAGTGTGTTCGCCATTGTTTCTAAAAAAAAGAGAAGAGGTCAAAATTTATGTTTTTCAAATAAAATTAAAAATATTGTATATTTTGAATAATGTAAATAATATGAATGCCAATTGTTCAATTCTTCAAGTGTAGTATAAAAACACCTGTAATGCCTTATCATTTGCATATTTCGTAGCTTATAGGGATATGTTGATATTTATACTTAAAAGCCTGAAAGATATATTTCAGATTGAAGCATAATTTCGATATATGTTGTCTTCAAGATCAATTCATGTTTTTATTTAGGCTCATTTTATTTTGGTCTTTTAGCTACTCAATTGATACGTATAACTATAATAACTATATCGTTCTCTTGTATTCTATGATTAACAATACGTATCCGCCATTGAGATAAAATCACGTACACTATAAGAGCTAAGACATCCAATATCCGTGCATACACGCGCATTATTGCCACGCACCATCGAAAAAAAAGCCTTCATTCTCCCTGTTACATACATTGCAACGAATTCAATATACCCTCGTAGTCTACAAGTAACATGTATAGAACTCAGGGATTAATACCCAAACAATTATCGATACCAATTTCGAAATGCATGTATGCATGGACGTGCGAATGTGTGTTAGGGTTTCTTTGGATGTATCTTGTAATCAAGGCCCCTCGACGAGAGTTCTTTCTTGTTGGTTCATAATAAAACTCTTTGAGATCGTTTTATAGCATATTTCTATTATATGAAAGTGGTATCCAATTTTTATCAAACTTGTTCCAGACTTTGAAAATTTAAAACTAGTAGAGATAATAGAAATAATGAAAAACATACTAAAAATTTACAAAATAGTTTGAACCAATTTCAAAATAAACCAATCGAAATTAAACCAATTACAGTATTTTACTTTACTACGTTTATTGTTCTTTTTAAGTCATAAAATACAGTTTTAATTGTTGTGTAGAATAAAATAATAAGTGCTTCTAATACAATAGGGAAAGTTACAAATAATTAGATGACAAACATAATCCGGTAGTTTTTCCATTTTTACGTAATTTCCCCCATGTCAGACGAAAACACATCACAGTTTGAGTAAATCCGCAATAGGTTTGAATTGGAACTACACAGAAAATGGAACATGTAACAAAAAAATATTTATAAATTATGAATAATAAAAAAAAAACTATAATTCTATACTTTCTTAGATTCCGATATTAAAAACTTTAATTAAGTTAGATCAAATTTTGGACGCTTACTTCCTTTGGTAGTTATATTCCTTTTGTTTGGTCTACATAAATAACTTTTTTTTTAACTATCTTGTTTTATTTCCACATACACCAAAGTGTTAAACTGTTTCATATTCTGTTGCTATCTTGCCAATAAATATAATCGATGCATTAGTATAACAAAAACCTTGTTTGTATCGATAGTATAGCGTCAACAGTCACCGTTGAAAGTATTCAGATAATAGGAAAGTAACGGAAATATTGTTATGTAGACATAATTCTACAGCTAATTGACATAACTTTGAACTTTACATCGGAAATCAAGAAAGAATAATTATATTACAAATAGAAAAAATAAACGTAGTTCTCTAAAATGTATTCATCGATTGCTCAATTATTAAAAGCGTAAATACTAAGGCAAAAATTGTTTGTTCCTGATGGGGTTTAGGGGTTAGTGGGCGTGGACATGGACACTTTCTTACTAAAGGCAAACTAACTGAATCATCCTTTGTACATACATATGTTTGATATGCTTAAGGCGTTAATAGTTTAGCTATAATTAAAATATAATAAATACAATAATCAAGAAATTACGCGTATGTCAATGGACTACGACTACAAAATACCCTGTGAATAGACACACCTTAGCACGTATAAATAAATATAATCGGTACTTAACCAATGCGTTGGAGAAGCTGATTAAGAATATTCATCTTTAGTTTTATCTGCTTGTTACATACAGGTATATTAACACATAAACCTCTTTTTTAACCGATTTCCCCTATAATATCAAGTTACCGAGGAGCATCACAACATTGTTTAACAATCTTCTGAATGTGGGTTATATTTTTAAACATTGAATAACCCATCAGAGTAAGGAAAAATGTTAATTTAACTGTTCTTATTGCAATTTCAGGCACAAACACAGTTAACTCGAGTATTTCGCTAATCTTCAGGTGGGCGTGGTCTGACTTGAATTGTATAATGATTAATTCGCACTATTTTTATACCCTGTGCCCCGTTATTCTATTAAGTCTTTTAGACAATCTTTTCTTCAAAAAATATTTAATGGACCTTGATTATATATCCGAGTAACACATCAGCAATGAATTAACTTGATAAACGAAACGAGGAAGTGCGACCGACATTTTACACAAGAAAAATATCAACTGTGACGTTTATTAATGGAACATTGAAGCGCGATTATTCTGTATACTTTATAGTATAAATAAGTGAATCATAAGGAAGCTGCGACTACTTATTTATTTATGTAAATACACAAACGGATTCCGCGATTCTGTGGTTACGCATCAAAAATTATTTACATATTTCCATATAGTATATTAATATGTATTAGTCAGTTTTTTTTTTTTTGCAAACGTCTAATCACATAAACAAAACAGGCTTATATACATATCACATGTGCAAAATAATACGAGCATCAATTTCTTATTTATATTTAAATTAACGTTTGCCATTAAGCATACGAAATTAATCCTGACTCAACGACTCCCATTCGTTTATGGGTTTAGCTCCGAAAAGGGAACAGGCACTGCGCTGAATACACAACATTAAAACACATACATACATACTATTGTCATTCCTTTTACTTATGTACAAATGTCCACACATGAATATTAACATATTGTTATATATGAGTATATTGTATTATTTACATTACAATTTATGGTATTTACGTTATTTGACAATAAATCATTCAAGTTTCATTCAACTATTATTCACCAACTGTTGTTAAGAAATGTTATTTATGAACAAAACAAAGCGCGTCTTTTAAATTTTTACATACAAGCATATGTGTATATTGTAATATACATATGTTCGTATGTATATATGTATGTTTTATATCCCTACATACATTTGTATTTATGTGATTTCCATTGATTTTATGAAACTGGCTTAAACATTGAATATAAATTACACTACACTAGTATTCCAGCGAAGATTTCTCAGATTACAAACAACAACACAATACTTAAATTAATATACAATATTTGTGCGATCGGTCACGTTCAAACATTAAATTATTATTAAATTTAACTGCATAGAATTATTTTGATACATATCCGACAAAGCAGTTAAGAACGCTAGAATAAAACAGCGCTGTTGTCTTCATTTGAGACAAATGGAAAGAAACACGAAAAACTCCACTGACATTCTGTTCATGAGCACTATGAATCATGAACTGGATCAAATATTTTAAGAATCGAATTAAATAGTATTTGTTTTTAGTGTAACAAAAAAAATGCTTTAAATCGGCCAGCGTTTTGGTATTATTTTTATAGCCGGTCTCCTTTTTATATGTAAATGTAATATATATTTATTAGCAGAATGTGTACAATATTTTGATGATGGCAAGCATAATTCAATGTGACCAATGTAGCAATGTAAAGTTATCAAGAGTTGAGTGGTCACACTGCTGTGGAGGCTGTGGTTCGCTTTGATCATTTGGTTTTTTATTATTATATGGAGTTTAAACCTAGCGAGCTAGATTCTACTTAATCAGTAACGGGCTTTAAAAAAATGTGTTGTTAGCCAAACCAATTTTGGTTAAATCAGGTCAAGCCGCCTTATAAACGTGGTAGTCGAGCTGACAAAACATCGATGTTTGTGAAAAAATGTTTATCTTGCGTCTCTTACGGGCCCCATCTGCAAAACATCGATGTGTGCATCTTTTAAGATATCTACGTTATCGATGTTGCCATCGATATCTCTGCAGCTGCAATCGGTAATGGCGGTGGAGTTGAAAAGTTTGAATTGCACAAGAGCAGCTCAAAGCAAGTGATGCAGTGGATTTATATGTTATCACATACATAGCTATTTAGTGGATCGGCCTCTCGTCGCAGAGACGTTAGGTAGATTTATTTAGATTGTTTTGAATTCATTTGCAATATTATAAATATTGTTTTGCAAGCTTTATTGTAGTACGTAAACCAATGCATTTAAAGTTGGCGGGTTGTCAAGCCCTGACTGCGCTTTGGACTCTTCAGATAGTAAAATGGATGTCGATGTCAAAAAAAACATTTATTTTCTACTCTCTAGCAGATACCCAGCAAATTGAGAAAGGCGGATAAACCAACACTGTCCCAGCCACTTTTTTTTTCTTTATTTATAAATTTTATTCTTATTTTATAAAATGTAATATTTGTGTTTTCTTGAATAAAAATTGTCAAGGGTATTGCGTATCAATATTATTTTTATATTGAAATAAAAAGTGATTGTCAAAGGCGTGGAAATTCCCATAATATAGTACGTGCATATATATGTTTGATCAGTACACATAAACAACTGTATGAACACCACCAAACTTTGTATATAAGTATTTAGATTCCTGTATATCCTAAGCAGATCAAGTTTATTTACAGAAGTTATCCACACCCCCGAAAATAATTAATAATATAATTTTAATTTTGGCACATTATAAGTATCGTAGTTTTGACGTGTTCTGAAAATTTCATTACGATCAGATAATAAAATCGGCAGTTATTCAAGAAAGCAGTTACATACAAAGATCGTTATTTTGTGCGAGTATGAAAATAAGTGCAGGGTTTCTCAATGCTTACTAATAACTTTTGTTTCCAATTGCAGATGTTTGTTTAAACTAAAAGCACATTTTTGTTTATATACATTTCTTCCTAATTGCAAATAAAGTCCAATCGTTTATGGCCAATGTATTTTAAATAAAGAACTGACATTAACTAATATAAACATTTGTTTTAATATTTCTATGCCAATTGCTTATCGAATTAAATGTTTAATGCTACCGTTAAATTTTTTTTTTAAAAGTTATATCGTATTTCGATGTAATTAATTACAGCACTCATCAGTAATAACTATAGGCTTAAATATTATATTTTTTATTTAATAAAATAAGCACCTTTTTTATATTTATGAATTTAGTTTTTCTCATGTTTCCATTTATTTCTGGCATCACTTCTTGCTTCCGGAACGAGAGAACTTTTAGCTCCCCCTAAAATGTTAGTGGTTGCTTGAGTTGCCAGAACTGCCGGACACACAACCAGTTGAGGTATTTGCCTGACAACAGCACCGACTGCCCCACTGTATCCCTTTTGATCATGTTCCACAACTGCCGCTTCCATTAGTGTATTCGCAGACTCATTTATACCCTGTAAAGATGAAATTGCATATTTGTAGTTTGTCATTTCCTCATAGAAAAACAAATGTAATGGGATTTACCTCTTTTACGATAGTATAAGCGTTTGCGACACCTTCACGTAAATCCTTTGGTCGGCCTTGTCGTTTTTTACCAAGTTTTGATTTTCTTCTTCTGTTCAATGATGGTCCCGCTGACAACATGTCAAACGTGGTTTCGGCAGTAAACTGAAAAAAGAAGTAAAGATAATTACTATGCAAATAGGTATTTAGAATTATAAAACGATTAAAAGTGCTAGATTTTGTTCTTATAGTCTCGAAAAACAAGTATATCATTTGGACGGACAGACGTTGCATGGCTATATTGAATTGGATGACACTGTTCAAGAATATATCGATTGTATAGGGTAGGATATGTCTTCGAAACTTTGGTCGTTAAAACTTTGACCTATACAAACTTGATTTTCTGCCCATAGGGTTGCATTTTCATAAATTTCTATATGCTTGCGGATGCTATAAAAATGTCGGCAAGAAATCGATAAACTTGATCTGCCTGCAAATATTAGCAGTGCTGGAAGACAAAGTTCAATCTTTTAGCTATTACCATCTCTGAGATCCTTTCGTTCATACGGTAAGACAGACGGATATGGTTATATCGAATCAGCCATTGATGCTGATCAAGTATATATACATATATACTAGCTAGTTGGAATGCGATATTTACCTGGAGTAAGTGAATTATTCTTGATGTTATCTCCAGTGCTGCAAATGCCGTCCGAGCACTGAAACTTTGCGCACCAAGTTGAAAACCTCGAATAATTCGTCCATCCTTGTTATATTGTCGTAATGGAAGTCTGAATAGATCAAAGAAGCCTTGAACTACAAAAAATATATAATTTTAAGTTAGTTATAAAGAGCTAGAGACTTTATTATAAATATTTGCATGCATACTTACATAATTGAAGGACGGCATTCGTCGGTCCGATTCCGCTTAAAATGTTGGGCAGCTGGTTCCTTTTAATATCTTTAAGCCATTCCTTACACAAAAATTCGAACAGCTTATTCCAACCTAGAAGCCCTCGTCTGAAACATTCCATTATACAAAATATTGATCATTATTCATTATACACCTGAATTCAACTTACCTATTTATAACTTCACGTAGACTTATTCCAGATCCTTGTAACTGTGCAAGTCCCATTACTAAGCCAGTGATTGGACCACGGGAAAGTTCAATTCTTCGACCATGATAGTCGAAACATATCGGCAAAGCAGGACTAAATATAAATTCTTTGAAGTAAATGGGATCATTTAATGAAGTTTCTTCGCACTGCTCATTCGATTTTAATGTATTTTCCTCAACGATATCAGCTAAATCTCGTTCTATTATTTCATTATCTTTGAATTCATTTGGCACACTTGACATTCCTTTTACAGCCATTACTGGCACATCTCGATCTACATCCAAATCATTGTTACTTGTTGTTGTCTCCACATTTTTCGACCTTTCAATTAAAGCAGAAAAGAATTCTTCCAAAAACAATAAAGTATCTTGGTCAATATTAAGTCTTATAGGCAATATCGAAACCTTTAATGAGCATTCTTCAGCCCTTTGTTTATTAGGATTTGACCGAGCATTAAGCGCTTTCACAGTGATCATGTTTTCATTGTTTCTCTGTGGTATGTTGTTCTTAAATGGGTGATAAAGAAGCTTGTTTATATCTGAAGAGATTAGTCGATCACGTATTTCTATTTCAGAAATAATTAAAACTTGTCTGGATGAATATGACGAGTTGGTTGGGTATGTATCGTGGGAGATACGAATTTTCGTTAACTGAATTTCCACAAGTACATCTTTATTACGCTGTGATACTTTTGATCCATTAGGAATGATTTTCTTAGATTTTTTGTGGCTTTCATTCGGAGCTTGTGATACACCATGCTTGTAGGTTTCGGACATTCCAGCGCCTGCTGAAGAGCTGAAAAAGTTAATTATCGATTAGTATTTGAACTGAGTCGAAGTTTTCATTATGACAAATTATTTATGTACACTCTGGCAGAATGAATTACATTTTTTGGTGCACGTCGGGTTTTAACCACAAAAAACACAACTCAAGCTTAGACTTACGCACAAAAAAGTCTTCAGTTGACATATTTTAAAAGGTTAAAGTTGTACTAAGCACATACCTTGCATTTCCTTTGGTCTTGGACTTAGCACAAGACTCTGGAAAGTCCTTTCCTCCAAACAGATGCCAAGTAAATGTCATTTCACACAACGTATAGCTTTCTTCAGATATGGGAAAATGTACAGGAGGTCGTAGGATGTCTGTTTTTTCACTTGGTAAGCAGAAATGATTGTCAACTATTTGAAGTGGATCCTCAGACACAAATACCTGATCAACTCCAAATTTATCCTGTAAGTTTTAAGATAAAGGGTTGATAAACGTGTACACAAATTACCATTATTAATATATATTATGTATATCATGCTCATTGTCTAATACTTTGTTTATATACTTTCAAGAGAATGTGAATAAACATCAATTAGTGAATTGATTACAATATTGATTATGCATATGAAATGCTCGGTTTAAACTTGGGAATAATCCAAAAAGCAAGGGATTGCTTACCATAAAAAATATCTCATCATCATGTATAACGTGGAAATCTTTCTCTTCTAATGTCGGCAACGATTTAAATGATGTCGCCCCAAGTTCAGCATCGATTTGTGGCAAAGAATTTTCAAACTCTTCGTGGCGACAGCAGCAGGTTGTTAGTAGTTCGTTGGGCTCAAAATCTAAAATATTACAATCACCAAAGTTGTTGTAGCATGAACATGAGGTACTTTGTGAGCTCGCAGTTTCATTAGGATACATTTTCTTTGTATCTTTCGTTTTGTTTGATGTATTTGATGTGGGATTCAATTCAACATCTTTTACAGCGTCTGCCATAAGTTTATTTATATGCTCCAGTGTTTCATCGTTATTATGATCGGAATTTGTTACACGACTTATATTATCACTCTTATTTTGATCAATCTTTTTATCCATTGGCATTAAATCTTTATCGTTAGCTATATATGCAATAAGTTGAGCCATTGCATCCGCTGAGTCATAACACGTTTTTAAATGTACATCATGAATGGAAGATCGTAAGTCAATGTTAGGATAAATTTTACTTTGATCATTAAGACGTATAGAAATATTCATTAGGCCAGCATTCAAGACTGGCACTAAACCATCACAGTTAATTTGTAATTCCTTATAGTCGACCGCAGATTTATCCTTTAGATAGAATTAAATAAAAATATAAATTAACTTAGTATGTAGTTGAAGTAACAATTAATATATTTATACATTTAATTTAATATAATTCGATATACTTACGACTGGACCTATAGAAAATATGCAATCTTCCGTCAACACTCGTAAAGTACATCCAGTCATTGGATAAATAATGTTACTACTTAAAGAGCAATATCCAATGTCGACAAAAGCACGGTAGGGAAAATATTTTGGCCTAAAGTAAATAAATATAATTATATAATAAATATATTAATGTCAAACAAAAAGCAGCTAAAGAACTTACCGATATTCAAATGCTAAATTCCACATATGACCCTGAATTTCCGACACAAGTGCGAATGGCTCGTATGCTTCAATGGGAAAGTCCTGAAGCAAAAATAGAAAGAAAAAAACACAAAATAAGAAAGGCAATAGTCGAAGGAACTCGACTGTTATAGAAACTCAATTGACTTACCGCCACATTGAAGAAATCGATTAATTGATAAATCCAATTATGTGCTGCATATGCTGGCCTATGCAATAAAATGGCACCATTTATTCCAAATGCAAGTTTAATTCGCTGTGAAATAGAAAATGCCAATTATTATTATAATATTTTGTTATTTCCACAATTTTCGTAAACGAGTCAAAATATGTTTTAATAAAAAATAAATAAATACAATTATTAAATTACCTTTAGACGTTTGTCTGGTTGTTTTTTTAATTCAGCCACTATTGACAACATTTCTTTGCGATTATTTGACATACTTTGATCATTCGTATATTTTAAAATAACTCGCTTAAGATTTGTATCGACATCGTCAGTCCAAGCTGTGGTCAATTCTTCAAGCATTTCACCTACAAAATAAGAAATAATAGTTTTTTTTTATTAATTAATAAACTACATAAACAATAAACGACAATGCTGCAATACATACATAAAATTTATTTTATATAACATTTACTATTTTTTTTCACATTCATACCATGAATATTTTAAAAAAATGCTCGATCTCTCGTAACTTTGTAAAATCTTGAAGTAAGAACAACTGGCATCACAAAATGATTTCTTGAGGCAATGAGATATCCTAACACATTAATGTGTGGATTTTATTTACTTATTTTCGACCTATTCTAAACATTAGAGTTGTTCATCGTATTTGAATTGAAGGATTTAGTTCAATAAGTTGTTCAATTTTTTGATGAACGAACTAATAGTTCGTTTCATATAGTTCAGTAGTTCAGAGACTTGTTCGTTCATTGACTCAATCAACAGACACGAGATAAGGTGCTAAGCTTTTAAATGGCGTACTAAGTTGCTGTGGGATCCTCCACAAATGTTTCTTTTTGATTTGCAGTACACGCATTTTCCATGCTTCCCGTCTTCATCGACAATGAAATGATTCCACACTTCAGCGCGCTTCGTAGACATTTTGATGTAGACAATATGTATGTAAATCGTTTTTAAAATTCCACCGTTCCAATAACCAAAGTGAATGGTAAGCGAATTGATAAATGACTCAAATCAATGAACGAACTATAATGGGATTCAAGTCAACTGAACTAAATGAACAACGATCAGGGATTTAGTTAGTTCGTTCATTTTAGTGAATAGTGCAATTGATCTTAATCTGAACGATAGTATAGTATAAATAAATGATAATAAACTCACCACAGTGAAGTATCTCTGTATCATTCAATTGAATACAAAAATAGCCCAGATTTTTGTCATTATTAAATCCAGTAACGGAAAATAATCTGAATTCTTTTAAATTCAATTGCAGTTTTCCTCTTGAACTTGTTTGAATCTTTTTTTCCGAATCCCGAACCTCAGTATATATTGTTAAAGTTCCTTCTTCGACACATAACTCAAGAGAAAACATATTGTTTACTTCTTGTTGTATTGCCTTGTCATATGAGGTGCTATCGAATGAAATGTAATTTGATTCATCCGTTAAACTTGCATCAAGAAGTTGTGAATCCATATATTTTTGAAATTGTCTATCATTGTAACGCGAATAATTTTGGTTTATAGTATATTTGGTTTCAATGCTTTGATATAAGGGTGATAGTGGCTCCCACATGAGTAGATCTCCATTTAGACGATTATAGATTAATTCATACAACTCCTTAGTTCTGAAATATATAATAAATTATGTATTATAAATAATATATAGATAAAAATATGTGTAATATTTTCGGTTCTGATTTAACTTACTCTAAAACAATTTTAGCTTTTGGAATAAAAACATAAATTCTCGAACTAGACGCATTTTTGGAACTTTCACAGAATTCGTTTAACTCTTCAGTATCTCCAGGCAAAAATATTTCTCTTTTATCTGCAAAAACAAATGAAGAAATTAATGCAAATTGATGTAATATGAATTATTAATAAATACATGTAAATTGTAATAAAATAAATAGATATGTGTAGCGGAAATCGATGTTTCTTTAAAACTTTAGAAGTTACACTCTCTAAGAGATACGATTTCGCTTAAATTGGCATATTTACCTGCATTATCGTTCAATCCTTCAACATTCGATGAATATCCATACGAACATTTAGAGCTAAATGGTGATTTGCGTTTTTGTTTCGGGTTGTTTTCCAAACACATCCTTCTATCGTCTTGGTTGTAAACTTTCACATTAATTCTGAAAACATTATAAATTAATTAGATTTGAATTGTTTGAAACGAATTCATTTTTAAGTGGGTGTTAAGGAAAACATTGAGCTATGGATGCAATATTTGTTATGCTTTCTCAGTGAATTCTAATATTATTATTATTAAATTCTATTATTATTAATAATCTATTATTAAGCAGCATATAAAAGAAGAAATGAGTTGATGTCTCAAAAGTTTTATGTAAAATTCAAATATATATGTTCAATTTAAGTTTTGTTCACTATTTTTTTAATAACACAATCATAACTTACTTTTCCTTTCCTGGCGTTGCATTCTCCAAAGTATTACGACTCAAACATTTCAATATATGAATATAGTTTCCAATGGCTTCATCCTGGAAAATAAACACAGTATGAATAATATCGTAAAATCCCTTGTATTATGTATACTACATTGTTAATACATAAGTATCAACATTGCAGGTGATATAGCTATGTTAATAATAACAGAAAGTAACAAATTTACTAAGGTGCATATATTAAAATAATAACTAGTGGAAAAGATTATAATTGAGCCAGCCCGACTGTAAGATAATGTAAGGTAAAATTAAAGAAGAATAACTAAACATATAAAGTATAACTTAGTTAATTCAAATAAAGTACTTACACAGTAATATCCATCAACTTCATCGACAGCAATGCTTATATAGGACTTCCACTCAACTAATATATTTCGGAAATCAAATGAAAGATAATCATTTCGAATATTTTTTATCCAATACGGAATTTTCTTAGGATCCAAAGGCGATCTGCCATCAACTATTGGAAATCTAAAAGAAAGTATAAATTAAATAAAAACGAATTAGTTTATTTCACAGTTTAATATTTAATTGTTAATATTGTGGGGCCAGAGTGGATATAAGAGGTTAAGGTTGATACTCGCATTATGTTTAATGATGAGATTTTAGTTATATTGTTAAACCAGTAATATTATACATATTTGGAGACAAGAAACCATTACCATCAAGATCAACTTATTATAGATCGAGGCAGCTGCAAAGATTCGTATACTTAGCATTTTACTGTCGAAACGTATACAGAAATACAGTATGATAAATGACTTGAAAATCTAGTATTTCCTTTGGAAACGTCAAAATTTAATATTCGAGAAACTCTTTCGTTCAATTTGTTTTTAGCCATGGATGAGTCTTATAAACTCTTTCAGGAATACAAAAGTCGGACAAGTTTCCAAAAGGGTCAAAATAGTCCGCTGAAAAGACTCTTTGAAATGATATTAATCAAGCGTGAATGCTTTATTAACGACTTGTGGGAGATTGTCGGTCACGAGACAGTGTCCACCCGTTTTGATGAACGCCATAAGTTGCAGGGCGCAATTGACTGGTTTCTCAAGCGCTTGGTGGCCTTAAATATCGTGGCCTTCAGTGAGCACTTGGGCATGCAAATTGTACCAGACTCTTTTCAAATCATACGTATGCCCAAAATAATAATTGGTATTTTAAATCACGGTTCCGAAAATCCAACGATTCTTGTTTACGGCAATCTTGATGTGGAGGAGGCGAAATTTAAGGAAGGTTGGGTAACTGATCCATTTGTCATGTGTGAACTGGGCAACTATTTGTATGGACGAGGCGTGGCACTCGACAAGGGACCACTTATGTGTTGGCTAAATGCTTTTCAAGCATATCGTGATGCAGGCCTACGAATTCCCATAAACATAGTGCTCCTCATCGAAAGCATGGCGCACTGCGGAAGTTTGGGCTTGGAATCAGTATTACAGCAACGTATAAGTTTCTTTCGTGATGTAAACTGTGTTGTAATTGCGACAAGACGCTGGCAAAGCAACCAGACACCATGCATTGTCTATGGCTCAAGAGGCTTGATATACTATCATCTGGAAGTGGAGTGTGCTAACCGATCTCTGAGTAGCTGCGAACATAGTGGATCTTTGTACGAAGCGCTTCCCGACCTTTTTTATTTACTTAGTTCACTGGTTGATTGCCAAATGCACATACTGTTCGAGGGCGCATTTGAGCCATTCCAAATAGAAAGAAATATATTTCGTATCACAGAGTTTAATTATCATGAATTCGGACAGAGCATTGATGTCCACGATCTGCCGCATCAGGCGCAGAAACAGGCGGCATTGGCTGAAACCTGGGCGATGCCGCATATATCAATACATGGTGTAGATGGCGCCAACGCCGAGAATAATGTACGCTTTATCATTCCACATAAAGTGACTGGCAAGTTCTCAATCTCTCTGGCACCAAATCAAAATGCCGAACAGGTAACACATGCCTTGCAACAGCATCTGGGACACGCTTGGGTGCACCGTGGATCGCCAAATAAGATGAAACTATACGAAATGTTAGTAATACCCTCCTGGAATGGTCATCACGAAACGCCGGAATATCAAGCGGCCTACCGAGCCATGGCCCATACCTATCAAGTGACTCCCAACTATATTCGCGATGGCGGTGCCCTGTTGGCGCCCTCACTCTTTCATCAATATTTGAAAAAGAATGTATTGGTTATGCCCATTGCAAAAAACGATGGTGGCGGTTGTCCAAACAATGAACGCATCAGTGTCGAAAATTATATTACGGGTACCCAGCTTATGAGTGCTTTTATCTGGGAATATGCTGAACGTGTCCTTGAGCTCAAAACCAAATAGAGAAATCAATCTACAGATCCATATTTGGAAAGCATACAGAAATGTCGAGTAACCATGTCCAAGTTATTTATATATTTAAAATCTATCAGACTCATCTTTATATTCTTGTAAATAGTATTGTCAAGTATTAGGTTCAAAATCCTAAAGTATTCAGAATCAGTATTAAAACAGTAAAATATATAGAAGTAAAAACAAAGTGCAAGCCATTTAACATGGTAGATTCGATTGACTTCCCAAAACTACACAATACACACTCAGTATTTCATGTTTAATGATACGAAAAACTTACCTAAGTTGTAATTTTAATAAATTACATTTGATGTGAATATCCATTGGATTTGAAGCTTCCAGTATTAATTCAGTAGCATCAGACTCTTTATCGAATGGCGATGGTCCAAATAGAGCACTCAATCGATCATAAATTGATATATCTAAATCTGTAGTACAGTCATCAAGTATACATTCAACTTTATTGCTACTTCTGTTGGAATTTGGTTTAAAAAAGCATGATGAAGTATGGGATAGAATAACTTCTGGTCGTGTGTGATATCCCTCGTGGCAATTCTGAAATTATAAAAGGATAACTGTGTATTCGAGTTGAAAGACGTGTTTCTATCTTTTAGATACAAATAGCTTGGAAGTTGTTAATGTTTAGTTATTAAGTTGAATATAAGTGTATATTTTTGCTATAACAGATCAATCTAAATACACACCTTTTTCCTGTCAAACGAAATGAGAGGATTCTCTGCATTATCAACGATTTCACTAAAATCCACCATAGTTGCTGATAATGTAGTTTTCAATGTTAACTCTTGACAATATCTCTGCTGATTTCCATTGACCAATAAGGAGGATATCATCAGAAAAAGATAATTATTATTTTGTATTGGGATAAAGCAGTTCTCCAGATGTTCTTGTTTACGTGTGCTGGGAAAAAACTCATTGGCAATTTGGGTATAATTCACAAAACTTTCTTCGGTAATCATATAATTAGGTGCCGTATTGATGATAGTATTTTGCAATAGTATATCATTATGTAAAACGACACCAACTATTTTGAAAATTTGTATTTTGAACTTCAGAATTTCTCCAGATTTTTCTGAGCTTCCGATATTTATTTGAGTATTGCTACACGATGTCGCCATACTATTTGTAGATGTTGCAGATAAAACAGATTCGCAATTTTTGCTTTTCTTGAAGTCGTTAAACATATATTCCGGTTTTTGTGAATAATAGCCTTCGGTACCCCATTCCCCATCTTTCTGAATAATTCCAGTCATTTTCGTAGGATGTGGTGCTATATTAGACATCTCAGTTTTTATATCTTGATATTGTTTCAACATTTTATCTTTGGGTCGATCTTTATTGAACCCCTTAGAAATTCCAATTAAAAGATGGATCTGACGTGGTGTAAGCATAAAGTAAATGTCATCTATTATTATTTCCAAGTTTACTTTGGGCCCAACTATATTTTCCGTTTGTTTTATGCTTATTTTGAAATTTTGACATCCTTTAAATTCCACAATTTTGCACAATCGCCCAGTATACTCGGGCTCCATAGTACTATGTCGTTCACTGTTAATTATTTCTGAAGTCGATATTGTTAACTCATTTGTAACGAGATGATGATTGGCAATCATTGGTAATGACGTTAAAATGGAGGTTGGATCCTCACTTTCGTTGTTACTCCCTGGATCTTTGCTTATATTTGTATATTTTTCATATCCAGTTTGATTTTTGTACTCTACATGATTAGCTTTAATTGTTATAATTAACTTTTTATACGATTTTGGCAACGTATATTCAATATTCAACGTTGTATTTGTTAAATTGGCATGTATACGATTAAGAACTGTAAATAAAGAAATTCAAAAGGTAACAATTTAAATATATCCATTCAGTACCACCACCAACTAGTATTACTCACCATTGTCAATCGTTTCAGCAAATTTCTCCAAACCAATTAATGTATTGCTGTGGTTTAAAAATGGTATGTCATCATCAATCTGCTTCATGCATTCCTCTGCCATTTGCATTGAACTGCTCACTGAAGACCACATTGATTCTAACATAGTTGTGCTACTTTGAGTCCGCGTGACTGGTCTGAGAGTTATGGTCAAGTCTGATATATTAAGAGAACTGTCATTGGTCATCAGAGCATTCCATGGAACCATTGCTGTTAAACATCCAATATGCCCGGAGATTACTTCAAAAGCCCAGCCCTGTTCTTCGAACAATTCATTTAGAGCCTGAAACAAATATAATTTCATATTATTGTAGAACAATCTCGCAATGTTTTATTAGAATGTACATTTCATATAGATGAGAGACGTTGCATATACTATAATAAGATAAGAACACTCTGCTCGAGAGTGTACGGTTACCAAATACCCTGCGCTCAGTCTCTAAGATACCCTGTGTGTACATACATACATACCAAAATTTATTTAAAAATGCGCATTATTATATATTATAATAATAATATTCAAACAACTATTTTTCACAGTGTGGCGCAGGGAAATTTGTACTGGCGCCACCTACCGTCCATAGCTTGTGACGTTTTGTTTGTTGTTTATGTGATTAATGCGCAAATACGTGTGGCGATCTCAACGCTGAACTCGGGTTATTTCGTAGTAGAGCCACTCTCGATGCACTTTTGATATACATATGTATTTTTATATTAAACTATAATATAAATCACATTATTTTTAATGCGAAAATTGTAAACACCTGTGCTCACAATACATATATGCATTGAAGGACTCGCTGTTTATTTACAATAGTGTATCTCTATACTTCTGGGCAATCACTTAATTACAATACTTACATTAACTTTTAGTGAAATATTTTCAACAACAGCTTTCCCATTGTATAGATCCACTTTTAGTTGCTCCAAGTTAAGATTATTTTCAAAAAACTGACCCAAATACCTCTGCAATAGGTATCTGCATGTCTTTGTTTTTAATCCGTCCCAGAGATTAAACCAAGACATTGTAATTAAAAACTATATTTTCTCTGAATGATGAACAAACTTGTCAATGTTTTTGCCTTTGTTATTGTTTTCCTTCAATTAGAGATGAGAGTGAGATAACAATCGATTTTGGACAAAGAAAAATCGAATATTATTAAGAGCCCTTCAAAAATGAGTTACTTCAAGTTCGTTTCCACTTCACCCACCTGATAATAGGTCACATTTATATTATATGCATTTGTATATTTATAGATGTAACATTTCGCCTTTCTGTAAATTTTTATTAATATTTTTGCACACCATAATCCATACATTACTATGATGTGATAATCTATTCGCGTTTTTTTTTCAATTTCTACTCGCTAACAATACACTTAATAAATAGCCCAAATTAATAATACCAATAATTTTAAAATTATAATTTATATTTTTCTGGTAGTTCGCACTGCATCAAAATCATTTCCTGCAACATTTTTTTGACTAATGCTCCTATAGAAAAACTACATTGTTAACTGCAATTTGTGCCAATAACTGCTGTTTCTTATATGAATAACACGAGTTGGTACACTTTTAATTTTAAATTTTTTAAAGAAACGACAAAGTATCTTATGAGAACATATGTGCCTTAGTGAAAACATGCTAAAATATTAACAAACCTATCGATATTCACAACAAGTTTAGTAACCGTTTATCGATATTCCTTCAGCTCCATCTCTTGCTTAACGTTGTCGATTTGTTGAAGGTGTAAATAGTATCTGGTTTAATGTGAAAGATTGTACAAAATGGCAAGATTGCTATTTAAACCATTTGCTGCACTTTGTTGGAAACCAACCCCACTGCGTGTTGAAAGTTACGTGAATTTACTGGGTGTTTCACCAAATTTTCTACCGGCTCGAAACACTAGTTTCTTTAATAAGTGTAAGTATACAGTATATTATATAAGAGATATTTGTAATTGGTTAAATGCAACGTTAAAGAATAGCTGTGTTCGGAGACCCGAGGATTAATGACATTCAAATTTGTATGTAGTACATATTATGCAGCAGCAAAACAAAATTGGTTTCCTCAATTGATAGCGGGCACAAAATGCCATGTGACTGTGCAAGTGTGCTAATCGCTAGGGGAAATATCTCCAAATAGGGTGAATTTGTTAAGGTGCTTTTGGTCTAGAGCCGGTACTGTAATATCCTTCTGTCAGAAAGTGGCCAATATTTTGTTTGTTTACATTCGGAGCAAGCAGAACTAACTTCGATAATATGAAAAGAGCATAAGCAATGGAAAATTGAATTATATGTGTTTTATGAAAAAGGAAAAATTGACAACTGCATTGCAAGGAATTGCAAAAATAACTTCTGCGATATTGATAAGATACACATAATAGTATTATATGTAGTTTACCAAGTAAGCAAATATCATACCAAGTATTATAGCTGAGTCGTGAATTAATTGACTCTAGACTTTTTTCCTTTTAAATAAGTGTTCTAATAAATATATATCAATATAATTTCTCTATTTTCAGTACCAGCAGAGGATATATGGCGTGGAGTTACTGCTGTTAGTAATGCTGGTAAAAAGAGAGGCCGTGGCAAAGGAGCCGGAAGGAAAATAGCAAAAGATCTAAATAGAGGACAAACAATCGGCCTTGGAAAGAAGAATGTACTTTGGCCAGGCTTAAATGCACCAATTATAAGAGGAAACGAACTTATACGTCAACAAAAACAGCCTGAAAACGAGGACAGGGAAAAAAATATACTTAAAATTCGTGACTCAATGGGTAATTTTAAGCAAATGAAGATAAATCCGATTGATCGTGGATGGTCTGGAACTAAAATGCCAGGTCGCAGTATTGGCCCTCCAGATGCTGTTGGAGACGAAGAGTTTAATAATTTCGACACGTTTGTATTGGAAAACAAGATCGTTTTCATTATGAAAGGAAACATGGGAAGAAAACGCAGATACTCTGTTTTATCTGTAACTGGAAATAAAAATGGCTTGGCTGGATTTGCATTAGCCAAAGGTCCAGAAGTTCGAACCGCTCTCCGAAAATCGAAAAACCGTGCAGGACAGAAATTAATAAGCGTTAATCTTTATGAAGACAGAACGATTACCCACGATTTCTATACAGCTTTTGGAAAAACGAAAATATTTGTTTCAAAGAAACCCGAGGGATATGGATTGGTATGTCATCGCGCTATTCAAACTATTTGCAAGGCAATTGGAATAAAGGATCTACATGCCAAAATTGAGGGTTCAACAAACCTACAGCACATTGTGAAAGCGTTCTTTATTGGTCTACTGCGTCAGAAAACTTACCAAGATATTGCCAACGAATCATCATTGCATATTGTTGAAAAGCAAATGGCTAAAAACGGATTTGCAGAAATAAAAGCAAGTCCCTTATTGGACACGAAGATTACAGAAACAAATAGCATAATAGATTTTACGCAGTTTTGTTTAGGAAATAAAATTGTACTGCGGAAAAAGAAGCTGCCGCCGTTTTACGTTAATTCTAAGGGTCATAACTTATTTGAGTTAAAGAAAGAACGTTTTCGCAACCAATCAAAAGTACGTTTACATAAATTAGTTACTTCTTACACATAATTTAAATAAATATTGTATAACGAACGTTTCCAATCATTTGTCTTTAAATTAAATAAAAGAATATTGATGTAAATGATAACAATATCTAGTAACTTAGGAATCAAACTTTTGTGGCTTGTGGGGAGTTGGCCAATAAATGGGTAATAACCAGGAAACGAGTATTTTGGTTCATGAAAAACAATTTGTTCCGGTTAACATTCCGATTGCGCTACTAGACTTGAAACGATTAATATCGGTCAACGGTTCCGATTTTATTCCTTGGTTATAACACGCCAAGAGCTTGGTTTTAGTCCCGTAGTAAAGTGGAGTCCACCCGCCGATAGCATTCATATTTCCTTTACACGGCATCGGCTAACCGATTAATCATGCTTTGGGTGAATAACATCCATAAGAAATAGTTGAAATTGCCCATATGTAAATGTATTTCCATGCGAAACTCTACTCCATGTAGCTTTTCATTTTGATACAAGCTGAAGTGGAAATACGCTTTCAACAAATATATTGTTGTTGGTTCAAGACAAAGTGTAATGTAATACGGTTATTGTGTTTATTTTGATAACATATTCAGTGTAATTAAGTTTCTAAAGAAAACACATTATTCTTCATACTTTGGAGCTGCACTCTCTGTTTTGGAATAATCCCTCACGGGAGAGTAGAACTGTAATAAAAAAAGAAAGAATTAGTTTGCCATATTTCACGTTCATATTTATATTTCAGATGAGTAACCGTACCTTATATTGCTTGTTCTTATACTCCTGCCATGGCTCTGGGTTAGTTGTACGATTCCATGTAACGTCTGGGTTTCTGGTGGCGAGACGAGCCATGTAATAAACAGCTCCAACTGCTCCGGCAGCCACGCAAACGTACAGTGGAATCAACTATAATATACGAGCACAGAAAATTTAGTACGCACATTGTACATAATGAATATAAAACTGATTGCATAACAAAAAAAAAGACTACTTACCGCCGGATTCTTTTTAAGACTTTGCAAACCTAGTCCTTGCATTCTGAAAAACAGAGGAAATATACGTAAATATTGTTTCTATTATTATTATTAAAATTTATAATAATTTTTACTTTTTATCGTCACTACTTGTAAACCAGAAAAATCGCAAATGTAACCAATGGTGATGTGAAAAAACATAAGAATATCGATATATCGATGTACATAGTCGATTTTATCTGATTTCAGCTCAGCGTTGCTTCGCAATGATTCTGTTAAGTTTGATAACTTTTGAGAAAATCATCGATCTGTTTATTGCATATTATTTTATAACGTTATCAGTGGGAATACCTGTACTTGATACTGTTTTGTTAGTTATAAAATTAAAGATTTTTAATTTTTTTAGAAAGTGTTTTGTTAGACATTAGAAAATGAAAACCTATTCAACAAATATTATTTAACTCTTAATTTAAAGTTTTGATCGAGTTTACGTCTGATCTATAAATGATATGAAGCATTTGAACATTAATAAAATGCGCCAAATTACAAAATTCCAATATAAAGTAAGAAAATAAATATTAAAATTCATTATCTCAAGTAAAAGTCTGCTTGGAGAATATGTAGCTTTAGAATATTCGCTATTATTATGTCTTAGCTACAATTTTACTATTATCAGTTTCTATCAATCTTCTTTAACCAACTTTTATGTGTCAACTTCATTGTCCAAAACCACATCTAAGTTGTCATTTTCATTTGTAACTTTTCGTGTTCTCATAGTAATTATTCTGTATTAAATAAATAATTATAAATATATTATATTTATATAGTTATTACAACTTGATATAACATAAAAGCAAAATCAAACTAATCTAAATCAGCTTCAGGAATACCCTTAATAATGTATAGTTGTATATATGTTTTATATTTACGCGGGGGCGAATAAAGCGCGGCATCCAAAATCAAATTAAGCTTTCCGGCTCTCAAATGGTCTTGCGACTAAATAGTAGTCGACGTAATGCTATAGTTTCCTTAACTGAGAGACATTATTGCCAAGCATAGAATACGACGGTTTATTAAGTTAAGCAAAGCTTTGACTTTGATTTCGTTAATCGAAAGCTTTCAGAAGTATCGCTCAGTAATGCGCGCGCAAGAGCTTTTCTTATAACTGAAGTAAAGTATCCTTTCTTGAGATACCCTGTGTTTCGAAAGACGATATTTGAATATTATTAATCTTTAAGCTTAAAATATTAATTGGTTACGTTAGTGGAAATGTCATGCAGTTTTTAAATAGGCCAACTTTTTTTATGTTTACAAGAATTCCAAGATAGTTTAAAAGGATGTGACTATTCTTAGGTGGAAGAATTTAAAATTTACCTATTATTAATTATTACTAAAATCCTAATCAATGCAAATAATTAATACTATTTGAACATGATAAAATTACATCATGATATGTATAAATGCAATTTAATATAAATTGATGATGGCTAAGTGAACTATTTTAGTCAATGCTTAAAATACAGGGTATAAAAACAATTCGAGTACAGAAATGTGGAAAATCTTGTTAGTTTAATATCAGTGCGCGGAACATTACCTACACACAAATCATTTGGTTGATTTTATTTAAATAAATAAGAAATCAACATTAATATTAATTTAAAATCTACTTAATTCTACTCGAAAACAACTCCAATCAAGTACGTACTTAGTGTCAAATTTTATCTCATAATTATAAATGTAACAAAAATATAAATATCCTCATTTCGAATACGTATATGCAATTGAATGCAGTTAATAAAACACATATTTATACATCTAGTTATAACTATAAAAACCCAAGATATGTGGCTAAATACATGTTAATCAATCATATTCATTTAAGAATGTGTTTATTGATTTTACACCGCTGACGTATTTGGAAAGTGCGCAGAATCAAAGCTTGAATCACGTGAACATCATATACATAATGCACATTTAAATACTTATTTTCTTGCAAATGTATGTAAGAGACGGAGACTTCTGCGCCCATAAACCATATACAAACTCTATATATTCCTGATCAGAATTAAGGGAAACTTTGATTTAATCATGTCCATGTTTCCTGCTTTATAGCTGAAAGGTTTGATTTCGCAGAAATCAAGTTTTATACCAGCAAAGCGGAGTATCCTGCAATGCGGCCATTCTTGTGGGAGTGGCCGATTCCAAAGTCGTATATACTAAAAAATTTCCCTTCATAAAATTCCCTAATTAGGCATTATAACTGCCGGGTAAATGTAGCAAGGAAATAAATTCAGATTAATGCTTCACTCAGGATTTGTCCACATCAATTTTCTGGGCTACGAGGTTTTTGGCTGTTGTTTATTATCGCCACGACTCATTTCTATAATAAAATATCTACAATATTATTTCATTGATTTATCAAAAATCTAATATAAGTAGAAGTACAAGGAGAAACCTAATATGTATCAAAAATCCGCTAAAACTGATTGAGTCTATTTGGTTGTGTCCATCTCTAAATCCCTCCGTCCACATTAACTCGCATAGCATAGAATAAACATTTGTTTGTGCTTTAATTCTTTTGAACATGTAGATTTATGCTCTAATTTATGATTTGAGAAGGGACAGGAATTTCTTCTGCCTATATATATATATACTGAACTTCGTTTTGGTTTCTAACAACTTAAGAGTTTATTTTTATTCATGTAATTAATAATAATCTTCTGGTTATTCCTTTGATTTCAGAATGCCAGCAGATCCTACCGAAGAAGCACCTCCCCAGGTTCCCAAAACGGAACTGGATGAGTTGCAGATCAAAGCTCAGGGTGTGGCCGATGATGTAAATAAGTGCTAATTTTTATAAAACTATACAAAATTCTAAAAAAAAAACTTTAATATTTCAGTCCTTGGAAAGCACTCGGCGAATGCTTTCTCTCTGTGAAGAGGTAAGAAAAATAAGTTAACAGATTATAAATCTTAGGTTTAATCATAGGAAATTAGTGTTAATATATTAAATTAGATTAAATAGGCATAATTCAATATATCAGTTATGTTCTATTATATAAAATGAAAGTGATCTGAGAAAAATAGTCATTATTGTAGCTGATGAACTGATAGCTCTTAAGAGCTTGAGTAATTGGTTTGATTCGAAAGACACAATGAAGTTGTTTCCTTTGTCTTCCGTTTAACTTCAGAGACCTACGCAATGTATAAATATAAATTTTTGATAGGAGAATATTTAATTTATTTCAAATCGATCTTAAACTCATTTTAAAATATCTATGCTAATAGTGATTAGCATTTTTGCACGACAGCACTTGGAAAATACATGTCCGTTCATAGAGTATAATCTTGATCAATGGAGTTAATAAAGCCATGTTCATCTGTCCGTCCGTATGAACAATTAAATCTCAAAGACCTTAGGAACTAGAGCCATCAAATTTGGCGATAATTCTCTTACTAATTACATCAACCATTAGATGACAGAATCAATGAGAGATACGCGGAGTCTAAGCTGAAGGAACTAAAATTTTGGAGAAGTCCAACAGTCAGCTGGTATATAAGTATTTTGGAACACTTATGGTATTTTGTTTTTTGACTACCTTGATAAAGGTAAAGGTAATCAATAGCAAATACCACACAACTTTTTTTGGACATTTTTGGTGCAACAAATCTAGAATAAATGGACAATGAGAAAACATTTGTTTCACCAAGATAAGTTGGTTAAGTTGAACAAATTACATTACGATTTGTAAACGCACCCCATATTCTGTAGATCAGATCCCTAGGGATTATTGACTTTTGGGTGATCTCTGGAAGATGCTCGAGGGAAAGGGAGTTCAGTGTAATGAACCGCATTTAAAGATCATTTAGAGGCTAAAATTGTATATAATTTTTTAAAAAAGCTAATTGTAAAGTTAGAAAAACGTTGTACACATTGTATCAACTTAGATGCAAAATATTGCGATAAATAATATTGAGTTTTATTAATTTAACAATTAAAAAACAAAGGGTTTTTATATATTAGTCCGGAATCTTTTTAAGCGAAGTGTTTAAGTATAAATTGGCAAAATACGGACAGCAAATGCTTTTGTGCAGTGACTAAAAGATTAAAATGTAAACGCGAAAATGCATTGTTCCCGATTTAAATGTTTGCTCCAGCTAACGGACAGGACTCTGGTCAGTTTCGCGTTAACGAATGTGAAAAAAATAGTGTTGCGACCAGGGTTACACCGACACTTATGACTCAAATAGTCAGCAAAAGGTTCTACGATTAAACCAAACAGGACAGCAAATAAAACACTAGCTGTTCTAGTGATTTAAATAACTTTCCAATAGCTTGTTTATTGACGATAGATTGATAAACTAAGACGGCTGGCCAAATTCCAGCCGTTTGCTTTGCAGATCACTGCAGCAGCGCCAGAGCGGCCGCCATTAGCTACAACTGAAGCGACAAATGAGAGGATTACGTCTCTCTATGTTGCGTTCCCTCTCTTAGTTTGTCAACAGCTGCGTTGCGCTGCCTGGATAAGCGCGTAGCTGAACAGATAGCTTTACGAAGCGATAAGTTTTAGCAAAGAGCAAGATGTTATCGAACATAAAATAAAACGCCTGGCTTTCGATCAAAAGAACGCTTTAAATAAGCTACTTTTTCGGTTGATATAAATATTCAAACGCATTTCGAGTACTCAGAGAGCGTAACGCGGAACATTATCTATATGATGTTTATGAAAGAATATCCCAACATTGTTTTTAACCACAGAGTTAACAGTCGGGCTTCAAAAACGAGTACTTCACAATAGCAACAGAGCACTGTGAAAGTAAGAAGACAATTTCGGTGATTTTTATTGACTTTAAAGGAACGTCACTATTACTAATGTCACTATTACTAACGCTAAGCGATTAAATTATACCAACAAGAGTGCTGCCTGTTAATTGCTGAAGCCTGTATATCGAAAATTGTATTGAAAACATTGAAAAAAAAGCCAGAAACGAAATAAGTAGTATGAACGCAGAAAGAGGCGGAGATTTAAGTATTCGAGGAGTACAAATAGTTTGAGGGATTCGCCAACAATGAGCTTGATTGGCAATGATTGGAACCATTACACAAGAATAGCCTTCATCTACTTGAGAAATGTGTGTTAAGATCGCTGGACGTTCGATTCTCCTTTGAAGTTTAGTTCACGTGAATAAAAGAATCATCAAAGGATTCTATATACTATTAACATAACAAAGGAATTCATGACAATTTTGGTCTGATACATTAAATCAACGATGATTTTATCAGACATGCAATCGACGGGAACGTGAAGACACCTGATATGACCAAAGATACGTAGAAAAGACTAGCTAAGCTAAGGAAAATATTTAAATGTTTGTGTACAAATTCAAATTATTTATATGTAAAATTCATTAAATAAAGATAATACTACTACTACTACTACACAAATACTGCCTTTTGACTAATAGAAAATGAAGGTATGGGTTACAAAAGTTAAGATCACATGTGATATGATACTATTCTAAATAGGGTTGATTAAAGTTATATATTTTATTTCTTTTAGTCAGCGAACATCTTTAAGTACTAGCTCTCAGAGATGCGACTATAAGAATTATTATTACTTTTTCAATGGCATTCAAAAAGGTAGTGCAAATTTCAACACATTTCACTAGTATTGAAAAAAGTTGTGCTAATGAAAGAATTGTTTAATTAAAAATCAAAAACGAAAACAGAAACGTTTTTAATTATCGCAGGGGGTTCTAACAGAACAGTATTTGTTCAAGCGATATAAAATATGCAGAAATAAAACTAGTGAAAACTTTTTTAAAAGTTGTTACTCCTTTTTATATAAAATTATTTAAATACAAGACTTTAATATCAATATTCCTATTGTATTCCTATTCATTTTGTAAATATAATTCGAAATTCTCTTTTAATACTACTTTTGTCAATGCAAGTGAAATGAGATTTAATTATAACAACTTTTTCAATGCTAGTAAAATGTGATTTATATGCGCAGACTTTTTTCAATGTCAATAAAAATAACAAATGCGTTTTAAAAGTAAAAGTGGTTGGGTCCAACATTGCTAGCTGTTAACTATTATATTCATAATAAAATGTGGACTATTCGAATGATCGTTACATATAGTGGGATCTTGCAGAAATGTTGTATTTGGGATTCAAGTACTCTGAACGGGTGTTAGGGACTCATTGAGTACTTGTTGTAGGGATGTAGAAAACCATCGATGTATCGGATGTATCGATGGATTTTTAACAACGATACCTCGATGTTTTTTGTTGATCCCGATGTTTACTTAAGTTGCTTAATTTTTTTTATCAAACTAACGAACGATAATGGGATTCAAATGAACGAACAAGCTAAATGATCCTCAATACTAGTTCATTATCATACTGTGGAGATGTAAATTTTTGCTATTGAAGCATAATCGTCTTGCTTTTAAAACATCGATGTATCGATAATGTTGGTCCGATACCTCGTCCAACATGGAGTTTGATTTCAAAATCGCCGATAAGCATCGACATCGAGGTTTGCATTCAAATTGACATCCCTAACTTGGTGTCATGCCATGTCCGGATTAAAATGAAAAAACTTAATATGAGGGTAATGTCTGGAACGTACTTATTTTAGAAGTGTGTAATAATACAAAAAAGGATATGTATTAATTCAAAAGAATCAATTTATCAATTTTACTTGACTGGAAATGTCACCTACATGAAATTTATTATTTTCCCAAGTTGAGAATATTCTAATGCGCGTGTATAAATTCATATTTATGCTGTGAAAATAATTTTATATTATGCTTGGCTTATTTTATTAATTTAATTTAGAATTGAGATATAAAACAATTAACAATTACCAATTACCAATTAACAATTTACAATTAACAATTAACAATTAACAATTCCAACATACAAATTAACTTTTTCAATATATACTTACTTATACAATATTAACACTTGTCTCAACACTTTTACAAACTATTTACATTCCAATTTGCTGCACACCAGAGCAAGGAGGCAGGAATACGTACACTTGTAGCCCTTGATGATCAAGGAGGTGAGTCCACTGCTAACACAACAATATATCACATTTATACAGGAGATATATAACATATAATATAACTATTTTTGCGAAAATACATATATATATATATATTTACAGCACTACATTAATCAAAGGCACAACATTATTTAAACAATACATAAATATATATATATTTGAATGAATTTGTATGTCCATATGTATGTGTCAGAGACCAGCCCTGGAATACCATCAATGGTAGTCCACATCAATCAATCTACTTGCTTGATGACTCAAAACACACCCAGCATCATAGAACAACAATCTACATCATCAAACATACTACTTACATACTACATACTTACTTGTAATCGAATATTGACTATGTTGCATTTACATAATGAAATACACTAATCAACAAAATAAAATCACATGAGTCGGTTCAATTTAAAAATTTATCGCCATTTATGATTTTATAAAAAATTATGCAAATGTTTTTCTTTATAATTAATATTGTTAACAGGGATACAAACTGTATCCGATTCAAATTGGTAACCGTAACTAAAATTGACATCGAATCGTTTTTAACAATCGGAAATCATTCTGGTATTCCGAAACCGAAAGATTATGTGTAACATAACTAAAACTGAAATTTGATCAGATTGATTCAGGTTGGTTAACTGATTATAAGTGTAGGCTCAAAAGTATTCAGAACTTCCCAAATAAATATCAACAGTTGCTAATAGAACAGAACAATATTACTGCAATTGCAAATTTGTTAAAAAATAACAAAGTGAGTTCACAAATTTCCCTGTTCGACGACTTTTAACACGTTTTATCAAAGTAATGCAGTTCAATTAGTGAACATTAAATTTCTATAAATATAAAGACGAAAAGAATGCTTCAGATGATACAGATATTTTAAAATCGCAATGATCTGAAATTAATGTTTGTTAAGATGGTCTAAACATTAAGTCCGATGAACTCACTCTTATAATTTAAATTTTGAAGTAGTAGAAAATGCTACAGTCGAAAAAACTTGACAATGAGAGACTCCTTTTGTCTGTAAAAGAGCAAACTGATACTTAATATATTGTTATAGGAAAAGTAGTTAAAAAGTAAAGTTTCTAAAGAGATAATCAAACTCAAAACCACCAGGAGTGTCGCTATTCATTAATAGTATGCAAATTTCTAAAGTGGGGATCGAATCCGAGACCCAAAACGCAATCAATCATTTGCCAAACTTCAATTTTCTTTACAGAACTGCAGTGATATTCTCTAAGGAAAATGTAATTTTTAATTCCTTTTGGTGTTTATTACCCGCAATGTAATTTTAAAACACATCGGGTAGATAGGGATCTTCGTATCCTAAATCTTAAATTTGCGTATTAAATTAATTGAATTAAAATGTCCTCGTGCCGAAATTCTGAAACCTGAACTACTTGAAATATACTACATCCAGATCTCAGAGTATATACAGATTATAAGAGCAATTTTAAAGCTAGCAGAACTTTGGCACACATGATAAATCAGCTATGTAGTCGCCATGATTTCATCGCGGTTCGATAATAAATTTGGAAGTTAGTCAAGATACAAGTAGACAGAGCGACGGGCAAAAGAAAGTTGAAGACAACAGTGAATCAACAATGTCTAAGGTGTAATATGAGTTTTTTACAGAATAAGCGCAGGGTCTCTCATAGTCGGTATCTCTCGATTCTATTCTTTCCCACTTGTTTTTGGATTTCCTAAACGCTGCAGTTCACATATACATATCAAGAGACAATCTGGGAAGTTAGATTAGAGCTGCTGTTGATGTAATTGATACCTAGAAGACTATTGGACCCATTGTGACACCCAGCTCGATATGCAGAGCGATGTCTAAATGAATTTAGCAAATTTTAGAGAAGTGATCAGGAAGGCGAGCTCGCCTAGGTTAGAGAGAAATGGTTTTCCTAGAGCTCTTTATCTTTTGCTGCTCAGTGCAAGACAGAAGCAGAAGAGCTCTGTAGATTATTCTACTTCCTAGTCTCTGCAGCGTCTACAGAAATCAGTGTGGGGGACTGTCGAGTCATGAATACCGATCAACCAGTGACCGGTTAGGGTTCGGTTCACGGCAGAGCAGTTGGATCAATTCAAATTGCATAAATAATTGAAACGAACCTTTAGAATTGTATTGTTCAGTATAAGGTTTAGAAATAAAGACACTGGGCTAGGCTTTTTAAATGTATTTAATAATAAAACAAATGAGGTTGCGTTAAATGAAATTATAATAGTTTTCATATCTTATAATTACAAACGTAAGCACGAGTTTCCATTTCGTGTCTAGTCTACAATCAGCGTTTCCATGACACTGTGTGACCAAATTCTCTTTACTTATGAAATAGTTCAAGTTATCGAGATTTATATCGAATTATTCAACTATCGATTAACTGACAAATCTTTACAAGTATGGTCAATCAAGTTTGTGGGTGCTTTTGTTTTGTTTTTTGTTTTGCCAACGACTTGCGAAAATTTGTTTTAAGGTAATTTTGAAGAAGGTCCCATATATCAGGAGGGAAGGTATCAATTATGCCAATTCTTGGTGGGTTTAAAAGCTGATTGGCTATTGCTGTATGATGCTGCTGAGTCGGCATGGATGTTTTATCGTTTATCGATTTAGGGCTACGTTGATCTCTAGTACTTCGACTTGGAATATACTACAGGGATCGGGTAGCCTAAATTGTTTTTTTTTATATTTAATTGCTGGGAGTAAACTGCATCCTTTAACCGACTTTCCAGCTCGGATTTGTCGGTTTAGAGGATATGGCTCCGGAAATACTTATTGTATAGATTAAGAAATGCTTTTACCTGGTTTTAATGTTGTCAACTCTTAGTTTGGCTTGTCAACAAATCTATTAATATTTCGATATTGCAGAAATGCAACAATTTATATGTAAAATTAGTATTAAACGTTTCAAACTATGAATTTTTGTGGGTATAGGTTACTGGTATTACTAATATTGAAGATGGAATATCGAATCGAAGCTCTCTAATAGCAATATGTAAACTTTTTAAGTAAAACTGTACGTATACAAGACAAACGGTTCTACCAACGAGATAATACTATATAAAGTAAAACTTCCTTATTTTTACAAATAATCATATCTAATTTAGACTATTATCCGATTTAGTAGAACCGATTGCGTTGTATATACATATGGGAACATTAGAATCCCAGCGCATTTTATAATTATACTGTTGCCCGATTTGAACTACTTTCGGGCATTGTAGATATGTAGATGAATATAATATTATTCTCAAATAAAAATTGAAATTAGTAGATATTCTCCCATAATGGTACTAATATTTAAATGAACGTGTATTTCTATTTAGAGCGCGGAAGTTGGGATGAGAAGCATTGTTATGTTGGACGAGCAAGGAGGTAAGACATTACATGATAATGGAAAAGGAAGTCGATAATACTATATCAAAATATTTATTTATGACTGCGTCAATTTAAATATAGTAGTAGTCATTGAAATCAAGGCTGCAATCCTTCAATATATCAGTTCAGTTGAATAGCTGGAAATATTAAAATTAAAAATGATTTAAAAAACTAACTTAAGATTATGCTGTTTTAAATTGAAACTGCAGCCTTGATTCACATAATGTTGGCCTATTTAAGAGCCTGTATATATATTGTATCTTAGTTCAGCTTTTAGCTCAAACTACAACAGAATTTCGGATTTAAGTCCTACTCACAACAAGTTACAAGTTGCAACCTCTAGGTAACACCAGATTAAGTTATCTTATCCAATTATCAATAACATATCCGACGGAAGTAACACGCTAGATAGATAAAATAAGTATATGTTTTTCAAGGCAACATCTTCAATAAAGTCGAGAGATCGAGGATGTCAGATATCCTGTATTTATTCAATAAGATATGTTATAAATAAAAGAATGATGCACCCAAACATGCGTTAAGTTACATTACGTTACGTTACACATACAGACACATGCACAACATATCCCTCCAGTACCGTGCAGGCCTTCCACACGCATGAATTCAGACGTGAACTTTTAGGTCCAGGCCTGAAATTGTAATTTCCACTCTTCAGTGACTGGAATGATTTCGGAAATAGTTAATTATCTAAATACACATATTTACCTATAACAATTTTTTTTAAGAAAATAATCTTACCAATTAGCGCGCTGTTAAATCGAGTAAATCTATTAATGGTGTTAATCTTTTGGGGAGCAATCTTTAAATCAATAAGTTAAATGAAATCTTTATAATGCTTACCTTAGATTTTACTTTGCTTTCATTATTTGTCACTTGCCTGCCACGAAAATAAAATGAAACACATTTATCATACAAAATAATGCAGCACATAAATACGCAGTTGAACTTCACACTTACTATTCATGTCTGATTTCACTCACCCAGGAAAACAACTATGAACTGGAAGCGATAGATCCAAACGTAACTGAAAATACCATATAATAAATGCATACATACATTCGTACACTCATCCATACATATGTACACACATACATATATAATATTTACATACATATGGACATACCTGAAATTATTGAATTACCATGCGAAAAACAAATTAAAGTTCCTCAAACCTTTTTATAGCCTTGCAGAGGGTATTATAATTTTTGTCCCGAAATGTGTAACGCATTATAGAAGGAATGTCGAACCCTATAGAGATTTATACACTTGATTAGCATACTGCAGGCAGTTCACTCATAGTATATCGAAACATACTAGGATCACTATATCATACAGCTGCCATAGTCATTTGATTCCTTCATTCGTTTAAGTCCTATCATATTTATTGAATTGACCGATGTTTTACGTAATCATTGAAGCATAGGTAAACATCGGAATAGGCAAAAACACCAAGTAACAGCGATGTATCGACTTCAGAAATTCATCGATGCCCTGTGGACTTCTAAATGGTGGATCTTCTATATTTACTTTATGGTTCTAACGCCCGCTTGCTAGGCTGCTTAGGAAGTTTAAAAGAAAGTATAGTTTCTGTATACCTGTGATCAGATGTGGTCAAAGCGTTTAGAAGATGAAAGAGCCAAATTGATTATCTGCTGAAGATACTTCATAACGAAAGTCAGATTACTGCCTCGATTTGACATTAAGAGGTCTGAGCTTATTACACTGTACAGAATTTACGTTTGCATCGAGTCCTATTACGAGGCCAGTCTTGAGTTCCTTGTGTCTTCTACAAAACATCGCAAAATTTAGTGATCGTAGCGGATCTGACTGAAGTTCCAGACTTACTGGGCAGAAAAGTGCATAGAAGCGTATTTGCAAGGAACAGAGAGCAACAGAGAGGTTTGCCTTTGTCCAAGACGTTCAAAAGCTTGCAGTCTTTGTTGGTTCCATCTTTAGTAAGGTGGGGATCTGCAAGAGTCACAGGAACAGTTTTCAATAAGCAATCCATCGGAGTCGTGTCAGCATCAGAGTCATCGGACACGACACCTATAGTATGGTCGTCGTCATGATTCATTATCAACATGCCTATGGATAACCTTTAAGATCTAGGTCTACTACATGCGGAAATTCGATTACTGAAGAGCGTTCCTGCTCGAGTGGATCGTCGACTGTAAGTGCCACACATCCAGAATACGGTTTGAAGAACCTGACAACGCGTCGAATTTCAGACTCAAAGAGCTCGTTTTTGGCTGTCCCGAATGTCGCGAGCTAATTATACGATATATGAACGATATACGATATATGGAAGACTTATTGACCGCACCTTTCCTAACATCGAACCCTCTAACATCATCGAGGAGGTCATACAACTATCAGAATATTTTACCGATTTAAACAACATAAAGTCTAAGTAGGTTTGGTAGCCAACAATCCTTTCCTAGAACACAATGAAACCGCTAATGAGGCGCAGAATTGCCTTTCCCAAACATATGTTAATATAAAAACAGACAAAACAAAACCTGTAAGATACAGACCTCGAACTTTAGGCTCACATTAAGCATGCTATACTTCCGGAAAGTTTTTAGAATTACCTTCGTTGAAATTGTAATTTCCTCTGCTGTCATTAGACTCTTTCGTTCGTGAGAAATTTACAAATTACTGACTAAGAACGAACTTATAATAACGTATAAGTGTAGTACATTTTTGATCTACAGGCGAACACCTCTACCGCATGTTACCTTACAAATCACATTGGAAAGAGCTTAATGGAGTAATTGATTTATGCTAGAACTAGGCGTTAATTTATAACAAATGTGTATTATTTATTTCTCTTTATAGAACAACTTGATCGAATCGAGGAGGGAATGGATCAAATCAATGCGGACATGAGAGAAGCAGAGAAAAACTTAAGTGGAATGGAAAAATGTTGCGGCATTTGTGTATTACCCTGCAATAAGTAAATATGCATACATAAAAAATATATAAAAATATATATATTAGTGGTAAATAGATTATCTTAATATTAACTCAAAAATATTTCATAATTGTGTAGAAGTCAATCCTTCAAAGAAGACGATGGCACATGGAAAGGGAATGATGACGGAAAAGTTGTCAACAATCAGCCACAAAGAGTAATGGATGACAGAAACGGAATGATGGCTCAGGCTGGATACATTGGCAGGTAATATACGAATTTGACATATATCATACGATATATATCAGATATTGTGTACATCTGAGTCTTCCATGATGCTCTTAGAATGTTCTGTACGGTCAATGATTTCTTGAATAATATTTATTACAATTACAAATCAAGTCTTAAATTAGACATGTTCTAAATTATTTTAAACACAATTTTCAGAATTACAAATGATGCAAGAGAAGACGAAATGGAGGATAATATGGGACAAGTTAACACCATGGTTGGTAATCTCCGCAATATGGCATTGGATATGGGATCAGAGCTCGAAAATCAGAACCGTCAAGTAGATCGAATTAATCGCAAGGTATGTACATTTTTGCAAATTTCCCATATTAAGTTGTGATGGCAGTAATTTCCCCAGCCTAATATGCAAATTTCCCATATTAAGTTGTGATGGCAGTAATTTCCCCAGCCTAATATGCAAATTTCCCATATTAAGTTGTGATGTCTGTAATTTCCACAACCTAATATGATGTTTCCAAGACGTTAGAAAATTTAAATCTGTTCTATTTATTATTCCCATATATCTTAATAAAAATATCTATATATATTTATTTTTCTGTAATTCTAGGGCGAATCAAATGAAGCAAGAATAGCAGTAGCAAATCAAAGAGCCCACCAGCTTTTAAAATAAATTGATCTCAAGATGATGAAATGTACATACACACACACATTTTTGTAAATGGTATTTCGTTTTGTTTTTAAATGAAATATTTCAAATTTCGTGTAACTGCTTAGTGCTCCAGCAGAAGTAAATAACATAATCGTATGATTAAATAATTTGATTGTATTATATAATTTTTTGTAATACCCAAATGCAGCCATGTTTAACGAATTATTAATGAATTACATATACAATTACATATTACTGAAATGCTCAAATCCGTATGCACTCACACGATAATACTACAAATAATAAGTATAGATATATACTTATGTGTATATGTATATATATAGTATGCATATATATATGTATACACATATGTATAATCATATGATGTATATATACAGTTCCCTTTAATGTAAACAGCTTTCTAATACTACTGGTCATACAAAAATCGGCAACCTAAGCATTATACTCGTATTTGAATGATAGTAAGCAACAAAATAAAATCCTTTGGCCGATCAGCGCACTCTAAGAATTATCTAACTACTAGTTTATTCAATGTAGATCGCATAACAACACTTACTTTTCTGTATTAGCAGCCTTTTAAAGAAAATTTCACATTTCACTAGATCTATTACTAAGTCTAAGTAATATGGCCTGTGAATATTCTTCCAGGGAAAAAAGTTGCTCACCTTTATTCCCGTCGATTTACGTTCCGTCTTGTTGGCAGCTGACAAGACGGTAGCCCGGTTTAAACTATTTAAAAGTCTTCAATATCACTCGTTAAATAAAATAAAACTTTATGATAAAGATGTTTTTCGTCATCCTGGTATGATTCAAACAAAAGCAATATCATCAATTCATACTAAGTTAATAAGATTATGGATAAAAATAAAAATTGTCTTCAATGTACTTGTATGTACAAAGTTTATAAGTCAAGTGTCAATACTATTACTTTGTTTTCGGAAACAGTGAACATACGGCATGGTTGTCAGAAGTTCGGGATTTTAAATTCAATTTTATGAACGGTATCCCTTATTGAATTGAAAGGCGCCGTGCTTGTTCGGATATAAGCATCCATATCTTATACGTAGACAAAGTACGGGCCAAATCTGGTAACAGTCAGCCAATACTTCTTATTTTGTTGCACATGAAATTGCTAAATGAGATACCAATATTTCAACATTAATAAATAATATTAGAAGAAATGAAGAAGCTCTTTAACCCAATTATTCAATTTAGTATGTAAACAATATAACATCCATTAAAGAAGTTTCAACTTCAAAGTAATACAATTTTAATGCATACGTATTTTACTAAGAATATAAAAAGGCTGTAAAAGAATCTAAGAGAAAAGTTTATTTAATTAAGTAGTATGCATGATTAATATTCATAATATTTATGTAACTAAGAATTATCCTATTTATATATCAGCTATCAGAAATCCACTATATATATTTCATTTCGTTTTCTGTAATATAAATCAGATCTGAATTGAAACAACTTTATTTTCGTATTAATGATACAAGATGACATTGGTAACATTTTATGCTCACTCCAAAATGTTACTGATAGTCTCTCATGTATCAATTGAATTATATGATTGTAATCCATGTTATTTGCTAAATTAAAATAAATTATCGTTCTAACAAAGTCTGCATTTTCTTCTACTACTTAATATATATATTTTTATTTTTTCGCAGTCTTTAATCACCTGGTTTTTCGACCTGTACCTTAAAAAGTTACTAAGGGTTTGTCGTCTGTCGTTTTAAATAAATAATTGACTAACATATTTATGAATTCATAGCAATAATTTCTGTAGTTTGTTAATAAATTATATTAAAGAAACATCTGTGTTCTATTCCCTTGATTCCCAATTTTAAACATTATTGTTGCCGATAACTTTACAATGAAAACTGACCGTTCTCTACGAAGTCGAGTTTGTAAGTTTTCTACACTTTATGTTTCAATGATTAATGATTTTGGGCTTTCGCGCCCATGTCTACTTATGCGTCAATTATTATTTATATATTCGGTCAGACTACCTGCTGTTCTCAAAATCTCATTCAAATCAGTGCGCAAAAAGCGTGTTTTCGACAACTGATTTAGATTTCGATAAATCCAGTCTAAATTAATTAAGGAATATCACTATTGACAAGAGTTACTAAATAACGAGTGATGTGAAAGTAATCAAAAATATCGAACATCGTAACAATCGACAAAAACATCGATGTGTCGTCCAGCACTAATCAGCTGGTTAAATAATTCTTTGTACTTCGTTTACATACTCATTAATTGTCAAGATGAGTGTCTTAGAATGGAAAAGCGTCGAACTGTTTGAAATAATAGCATCACCTGATATCAGATTACAAAATATTAATGCTGATATTACGGCTCACTGTTCCAGCTCAACAAAAAGTCCCAATGGAACAACCGGCACGACCAAAGTGCTTTGTGACAAAAATGGATTAGTACATGTTATTTTTGAAAATGATAAGAACCAAAAGCCGATAAGCTTTAAATGCAATAACAGCCAACAACCAATCAAATTGTGTGCACTAACCACAAACAATTTACTTGCAATAATACAAGAGGATAACAGCAAATGTTCATTATGCGTTCATGTGTATGACCTAAGGAATTGTACAAAAAAGGACACAAATCCATGCATCTCTACCACAAACGTCCCAACAACAAGTGCGGCCACATTTCTTCAAGTTGCGGTCGTTGGATCCGATAAAGTATTTGCCTTGGCCATTGGATTCGAAAAGGGGGACGTGCTGCTGCATTTTGGTAAAATTACCCGCGACCTCTTGCTGAACCTTCGCCGTCATATTATTGGTACAAGCATTATAAATGGAATACAATTTGAGAACAATATTCAGCAATCAGACATTCAGGTTTATAACATGTTTGTAACCTGCCTCGATGGAATATACTGCCTTGTTATAAACGATAAAGGTTCCGTTGAATCTAAACTTGTGCTTGACAACAAGAAAAATATTCACAACCATTGCTGTACTATATCCCAAGCGATTGGATCAGAATCGTTTTTCGTCGTCGGTCGAGATGATGCCATTTACTGTTTTACTCGTGATGGCCGTGGACCCTGTTATGCAATTGGAGGCGAAAAGGAGTTTATTTCATGGATAGGACATCATCTTGTCGTCGTAGTGAGAACACAGTTTGACGCTGCAGTGATATGTGTGGATGTTGAAAACAAATTAATTGTCTTCAACCAACGAATTAAAAATTTGATTTGTGTTATGCGTGGTATAAATGTATACCATATCATAACTAAAGCGGAAATTTACAATATATACAAGTTGCGGGAGCACAATACTGCAAATCAAATAAGGCTACTAATTGTGAAGGGTATGCACGATAATGCCCTTCGAATTCTAGAAAGAACCGAGAGTGCTGACTGTAAGAATGCAGCAAATGTGCGTTTGCAATATGGTAACAATTTGTTGACGAGAGGCTCGTTTAACAGAGCAGTTAGCGAATTTGAGCAAACCATTGGAGTCATAAAACCCTCCCACATCATTTCCAAACTGTTAAATTCCAGACACAATGATAATTTAAAGCAATACCTAAGTAAGTTACTAAAAAGTCAACACATTACAATCGAACAAAAGAAATTATTTGAAAGATGCATTGATCGCGAGAATCTAAGCGTGAGAATTCAACAGTTATGGGCTTCTCGCAATGATACCACCCACATTTCTGATTTTAAACAATTATTAGCTCGAGCCAATAATATCACAAGTCTGTTAAATGCAAGTAATCAGTTGGAAAGCATGATAACAGTTTTTCAAAATAGTGACGAACATGAAATATTAAATTTTTTCCTAGAATATGGAAGGGAGCTTCTACTAGTGAATTCCACAATGGTTTTAGAGACTGTTAAGACATTAGTACAAAACCGAAAGATTAAAAATATACTTCCTTTTTTAATAATCTTCTCAGATCATACAGAGTTTTGTGCAAACTTATTGGCTGACTTTATAAATCAATTTTCCGATCGTGATGAAAGAGTACATTATTATTTGCTTGTTCTATATTTAGGTCTTTGGCGCGATAAGAAAATATCATCACAGAAAATTCATGAGTATTTAAAACAAACACCACTTAAATTTGAGATAATATTAACATTGTGTAAAGCTTATTTGTTTTCTATTGAAACTGAAAATCAGCATGAGAGTGTTGAACATGATGGACTTACTGGTCACGAAGAAAGCATTGAGTTACATATAAAAAGAAATCCGAATCTTGCAGGTTTGCTTACAATCAGTCCACGATCATTGCTCATGATACTGCACAAAGTATGTAGTTCGCCAAACATACGAATCTCTGATATAAGATCACTTTTTACAGAACAGTTTACGAAAAATTTAAGTGACGCTAAATCTGAACTACAAATAATTGAAAGTCTTAAAGATGAAATACATATTAACGACTCTCTACTATCCCAATTTAAATGTAATCCAATAGAGTTTCGCAATAGTTACTGTGGAATTTGCCGGCAATCATTGCATATGCCCGCAGTTTATTTTCTATGTCAGCATTCATTTCACAAAGACTGCATACGCTATAATTATAATGCAACAACTAAACAGGACGAGACATTTTGCTTTTTATGCAACGATAATAATAAATACAGCTCAGCATCAGATCACATCAACACTGGCATTTCTCCTAAGCCTGGCGATATAATTGGGGGAGTTTCTAATGTTTTCGCTTCAGGCATAGTAAAATTGAAAGATTCTGAACAGTCTGTCAATACTCTATATTGCAAGGAAGACGTTGGTCATAATCCAATAACAAGTAATGCGACAGAACATACCAAAAATCCATTTGAAGATAATCCATTTGAAGAAAATTATGATTCCAACTTTAATCGTTTTTAATTGCCTTACTAAAACTAAATTATTAAATGCATTGTATTATACTTTTAAGATATAAATAAAATTAAACTTTCAAAGAAAAAAAACAGAGCATTGTATTTGTGTTTTTATTAAAAAAATATATTTTTCATTTGAAAATAAATAAAAGAGAAATATAGTTGCATTACATGGTAAGTAGTAAATTGTTTAACAAAACAAAAATTATTATTCCAAACATATGTACAGGCATATAATAAATTACGTCTACTAATCTTACCATCGCTGTGTTTACAGCTGCTCCATACAAAATGTGCAGTGTGCAGTGGAAAACTCGGATGCACTAAAATTTAAAGGAAATCAGCTGAGACTGATTTTGATTTGATTTCCTATGAGACCGCTCTTCTCAGAAAACTATTCGGCCACACTTGCTGTTTGATAATTGAATAATTTGTTTATAAAAATGAATTCAAATGAGTGTGAATAAAGGGGAAAATAAATTAAAATCAGTTAATGTTATACGCTTATGTATATACGTTATGGGGTCAGCCTCCACCTCCGTGTTACATATATTTGCGCAAAACTATTACACCTTCAACACAGGGTATTTATACGATATATTAAAGTAATCGATATGTTATTTACGAAGATATCACTTTACTTTGTTTATACGAAATCTCAACAGTGTGTGTGTCAACACCATTTTAATATTTTGAATATTAAATATGAATTCTTCTCATTAAATATAATTTCGTGAGTACGCACTTTTGATTTTGCAAAATTATGAATTATGTGATTGTTCCGCATAAACGTTGATGCATTGCGATATTTTTATATAAATCGAGTAGTCGAATTCTCTTAGGGGTTCCTTTCATATATCGATAAGCATTTGCTTACATCACTAATTCAATATATTATTTGCTTATTACATTTCAACGTTCAAAACCGAAAATGTTTGCAAATATGGGAACATTTCGGATTTTATTGGCCAGAGGGAGAGCATTACAATCTCTAAATTGCAACACAAAGTTAATCAATAGGAAAAGTCACGTGTAAGTATAGGTCATTTTAATATGTGTATACAAATGTTATATAATACAATGCATACAAATTAACATTTGTTTATAAACGTGAATATTTTTTAGTGTATCCTACCGAAGTGCTCCTCCGCCCCATTCTAAGGCAACCAGAATTGGAGCTGTCGCTGTTGGTGGCGCTATGTGGTGGTGGGTACTTTGGCACTTGTGGCATGAACCTGACCACATTACGGTTAGTATGAGCATAGGTACATAAATATATCTGAGATAATGAATATTTACATTTCTCATAGGGAGAGTTTGACTATCCCGATGCTTCAAAGTGGACAAATGCTCAATTGGGTATCCCTCGTGATGATGTGTAATGTAGGCTGTAATTGAATTCAACAAATATCAATAAAAACTTACGCTGATCAGAGTCATATGTTGAACAGCTGTGCCACCAATGATGCTGTGATGTGATTAAATATTTGTGAGTCTTCATTTACTCGACGTAGTTACTCTATTTTGTTTCTGAAGAAAATAGATCTTAGGAGGTGCAGGCTTTTATTTGTTTAAAACCACCAATAACATGACCTACGTTACATACTGACCAATAATGAAGGAGTTATTACTGATAAAATAAAGGCTACAAACCTGCAAAATGTTGGAGAAGGTTGGGATCGTGTCTGGCATACTTATATCATGGAGTGGAATCAGATCCGTTAATCGAAATAAACCTTTTAAACGTTAATACCGAAAAGCTAGCCGCAATCTTACTGGAACCAATATTTGTTTAGATATTAGTCCCTGGATTTTTCATCCCTTCACAGTTTGATGTATTCTCCGCATTTTTATGGAGAAACACGAAAAACCGATTTAATATCCTGTTCTTAATGGGGATGCATCTCCATTAACACGGCCAAAATGATCCTAATTATCCAGTCAAAACGTTTGCGGTATACCTTAAAGATATTATATGTGTAGTTCGGAATTTTAATAGAGTAAATAAAATAAACATACAAACCTGCAATTTAATTTAGATGACGTCTCTTAGATTAGACAGTTTTTAAATAAAATATGCAATATACATCAAATTTATAGTCATTTTATTTACATTCAATATGAATTGACAAAACACAAAAATTCATTTTTCTTTAAAGTGTACACCGAATTATTTGTTATTCGTAGAAGTGTTTTTCAACCCAGCGAGGTAATGTGAAAGCAGCGGAATGAATTTGACTGGAATAGTACCTTAAATTTAAGGAATCAATTTCTGATTTTGTAAACTTTTTAACGGGTTCTTCAAGACAGCTCTTTGCATCTAGAGATCCTATGACAAATCCAATGTGGCCGCATGGATAAGATGGAACAGATGTTACCGCGTACGCAACCTTTGGGAAATGCTGTCCACATCCTTTCATTGTTTTCTTGACATAATCAAAATCTAACCAAAAACTTCCTCCCTGAGAGCACACTATGCCTCCTTCTTTTAGGGCGTTTTTTAGTAATTCATAATAGCTTTCCTGAAATAAACTGACCGCAGGACCAATTGGATCGGAGCTATCAGTTATAATAACATCAAATTCGTTTTTGTGGTTTTTCATGTACTCGAAGCCATCGCCGATAGTAAGTTTTAACTTTGGGTTATCGAAACCACATGCCATAGCTGGTAGGTACTTCTTAGACAAATCCACAACACGATCGTCTATTTCCACTTGATGCACTTCCTTAACCAGTGGATGTTTAACAACTTCGCGGGCAACACCTCCATCACCGCCACCAACAATTAGAACTTTCTCAGGGTTGGGATGGCAACATAGCGGCAAGAACGATATCATTTCCTGGTACGAGAATTCATCTCTGGATGTGCACTGAATGATTCCATCCAAAATTAGGCACCGCCCAAATGTTTCGCTGTAAAAAGGAAACTTTTATTAAATTTTTCTGACAAAATGCAATAGGTTTAAAATATATTTATTTTTGTTGCGATTGTATTAGAATAAAGTATTTTGAATTTGTTGTTCAATATTGCTGATGCAAGTTATCTAGTAAAGTTTATTTAACTAATAAAATAATAAACTAATAAAAAATATCAATAAGAATGAGTTAGTACTCTCTAGCTTAGAATCAGTTGGGTAAATCTTTAAAATACATTTATTTATTTAAAGTCTACAAAGAATTATTAAGACTGTAATATAACTTTGGAAACTAAGATTTTAAATTGACAAAAATAATTATTATATTAAATTAGAACAGAAAGATTTTCTTAAGCATCTGTATTCCAGATTTTTCAAGGTAATCGAACCCCTTATCTAATCAGTTTTTATGTAGAACTTTAAAAACAACTATTGAACGTTTGTCTAGACAGCACGGAGATTTACAAAATTAAATTTAATCAAACACGTGTATCATATCACTTAAAACACGAATTAACGCATTTATTCCCAGTTGAGTTTGTTAATACGCTTTAACGCGATAAGTGATTTAGCTAGGTTCGCTCTTTAACCCCGTCCCTCTTCTTTTAAGTCGATTTAAATTGTAGTTCGAACGCTTATCAATTGGAAATGTATTACGAAATCAGCTGACTCGAATTTACAGCGTAAATATGCCCATACTTAACTTTGCGATAAGCTATATTAAATAAGAACACAGTTAAGTGACCAACAATAAGCCCTTCAAAAATGAATTTTAACTTTATTCGATTTCGGTTAAATCAGGTTTAGCTGCCTTATAAACTTGGTATAACATACTTTCGATTGTTTATTGTGCAAAATATATACAGGCATACCATGTTTACATTCATTTTTAATTTGACTACTTAAGTACAGTTAATCTTTCGTGTTTTGTTTTATATTAAAATCAAAAAATCATACACATTTCTTCATAAATTGATTTTAAAAACTTACGTATCAACGACTTGAATATCCTGGAACTTCGACTTTTCTTTATGGAGAACTTCTTTTATTTTTAATGAAAATGATTGTCCAGGCCATAATTCATCCTGGATTTCACTAAACCAGCCATTTGAAATCTTATCCATTATGTCGCTTTCAAAGTAAAATTTCGGTGTAAAGACACAAATGCATATGTTTACATCTGTTAATGTATGTACATATGAATTAGAACTAATCTGTGATTAAAGACAATTGAATCAACACGTGTCCATGGTTCAAAGTAACCGTACTTTAAAAATACCAAATTATGCCAGCCTAGAAAATACTGAAAACATCATCTTACAATAACTTAAGTCGATTATTAGAACTGTTTTCAATGAGCGTCTGTCTTTGGTTTAACATTGGATTTAACTGTTCTGGCAGATATCAAATAGGTCTCATATATGGTAAGTGCTAGACACTCCAAATTTGATAGGTAGACTCCCTCTATGCTCAGACAGACCAAGTTCAATTTAAATTTAGAATTCTTCCCCACAATTCGAAGTCTAGCGCTATATTATAGAATCCTTGTGCGTGTCCGTATATTTGCTGCATACACTGTGTATTAAATGTTGGAACGGATTGGATTTTCTGTATAAATAAAACTCATTATCCGGACTGACACAGTAGATTCGATAGATTATTTTTAGTAAATTAGACCTAGACATTTTTTAAGGAATACAAATTGACTTAATTTTTATTAACAGTTTATTTAAATTTCCAATTATTTTATATTATAGCAATATTTTTCTTGTTGGACAAATTGAATCCATATGGTGCTCAAATTAATGGCGGTCGTTTCTCTTCACTAAAGTCTGGAAAACTATGAACAGTTTGATGTTTTTCAACTATCAGCTGTTTTCCGTACAGTGCTGGAAATTGCAAATCCTTTTTCTGGCAACTCTAATGTGAGTTTAACGCTCTTATTTTATCGTTTTCTCGTTAGCACTCGACCATTTTTATATAAATGCAACAGCGCAAGCTTTAAATGTATTTTCTTTTAATTTACAAATTGATTTTGTGATACAAAATGTAAGTATATATTTATTTATGCTTGAACAAATTTTATGTTCGATTTCTTCGTTCCACAATCTACTTCAACGTTGCTACCTTGACACATTGAATGTTTTTATCGATACTTTTTTGACGTTTGTTGTTGTTGTGGACAATACACATCCGGCTGTCAATTCTCTTTCCTTTCGTTTTGAGCTGCGAAGTGAGAGGTACTTATTCTGGCTTTTTTAAAATCTGAATGCATCGAAGTTATTTTAAGTTTTTGAGTGTTCATATTTTTCGAATTCAATCTACGTTGTTAAAGACATTAAATTGTATTGCACGTTTTTAATTCTATTTTGAAATTTATCTGCTTTCAGGTTCAAAATGGGTCGTCGGCCTGCAAGATGGTATGTACACACATATATATACTGGATATATATATATATTATATGAATAATTTTGTATTATATGCCATAGTTACCGCTACTGCAAAAACAAGCCGTATCCCAAATCGCGGTTCTGTCGTGGTGTACCCGACCCAAAAATCCGCATCTTTGATTTGGGCAGAAAGAAGGCTAGTGTTGAGGACTTCCCACTCTGTGTCCATTTAGTTTCTGACGAATATGAACAATTGAGCAGTGAAGCGCTTGAGGCAGGTCGTATTTGCTGCAACAAGTATTTGGTGAAATTCTGCGGAAAGGATCAGTTCCACATCCGTATGCGTTTGCATCCATTCCATGTCATTCGCATAAACAAGATGTTGTCGTGTGCTGGAGCTGATAGGTAAGTGTAATTCGTATTATGATACATGTAGGGATGGGCCTATACATTGGTTAGGTTGCCCTCTGTATATATTCATATTAATGAAAGCTAATGGTAACCATTTAATGCATTTTTAGGCTTCAAACTGGAATGAGAGGTGCCTTCGGCAAGCCACAGGGCACAGTTGCACGCGTCAGGATTGGCCAGCCCATCATGTCCGTGCGCTCGAGTGACAGGTACAAGGCTCAAGTTATTGAAGCTCTGCGTCGTGCTAAGTTCAAGTTCCCCGGTCGCCAGAAGGTAAATACATTCTTGTTGTGTTACTTATTACAATATTAAATTGGTTTCTCTTTTTTTTAGATCTATGTTTCCAAAAAATGGGGTTTCACCAAGTACGAGCGTGAGCGTTATGAGGAGCTGCGTGATGATAACCGTCTGGAGAATGATGGATGCAATGTCAAATACCGCCCAGAGCATGGTCCAATGGCTGCTTGGGAAAAGGCTCAGCGTGAAGTTTATGCTTAAAGTTAACCTCACAATGAATTAATAAATTCATAGTTTCTGAATGTTGCGTTATTCTTTAGTGGAATAAATGTAGATGCGAAACTCATTTTATTATTTATTCCCGTAGTGCATTAGTCATCGATTATATGTACATATGTGTGTGTTGTGTAATTGTTTTTAATTCAGTTTTAGCCAAGATTGCGAATTGCTATGAGAACTTGTTGCAGTATTTTGTGAGAATTTATTATACTGCAACGCACCAATGACGACTTTGATCACTGTCTTCAATGTCAGTCGTAACTGGATGTTGGACTGGAAGGGAAAGGCGCTTTTCAAGCATCTCATGATCAGACAATCTAGATTTTTAATTTTATGTAGAGATAATGACGCTTCATCTTTATCAAAATGTATTAGCGAGTCGCTTGTGTTTTTGTTGATTATTAAATCATTTTGAGGGATAATTTGGCGGAAGATGATAGTAATGATAAAGTGATTTCGAAAGTTCATGAGCGAGTGCTAAGTTTCTAGATTCTGTGCTTAAAATGGTGCAAGGGTCTACTAAATTTTTCGTAAGAAAATGTACCCAACTGGCAGAAAAAGCCATCTAACATAAATGTATATAAATCAGAGACTGCACGAACTAGAGACAACATTGATATGTAGGTTTCTGTACCACATATCCTCACCAGATCAAGTTTGTTTCTGAATACCGACACTCCGCAAATCGGAAATAACGAATTACGAGAGTTACAACGATACCAATGGGTCATTAAACACAATACTCATGTGTGCATTACGATTAATTTGAAAGTTACGCAGCGGGGAACTAAATGAAGAGAATACTGAGGATGCAACACACAAGAAATGCGGCTTGTTTGTTCGTGCATGTATGAGTTTCAATGAGCCTATTTAGTGTGGGATTTGCACCCACTAAAAACAAACCCAGTCTCCGTTCCTTTCTCGTCGAAGCAACACGGATGTTTGATTGATTTTTACCATAATTTGCTATTTAACAGAATAAGTACAGGGACTCTTAACTTCGGACACGCTCATCAGTAGCCTTTCCAACTAGTTTAGCGTTTTTGTGTTTAATTTGGGCACAGTGGTGCTAATGAAAAGAAAGAACAATGCCGCCAAACCCATTACAAATTGGAAAAAAAGAGGGCATGATTGTAACAGGCATAAGGTACTATATATATTCTTCTGTCTGTGCGTCTATATAATTTAGACAAATTAAGATACCGCGACATATTCGCCAGAAAGAGATTTGCGACTTTCCAGTTCCTCGAAGAAAGGTTCCTCGTGAAAACGACATCTCCTTCTAAGAAGAGCAGGGCAGTCACAGAGAAGGTGTTGAATACTCTCCGATTCCTTTTCGTTCCCGCAGCTGCGACAGATGTCTTGATATGGTCCACCATACCGTTGTGTCATTAAGGCGATGGGACAGTGAGCCGTTAAGACTACTATCAACATCTTTATCCTGATCTTGGTAAAGTGTAGGAGTTCCAATGATCGCTTTGGGTTACGTTCTTGCCAGAGTGCTTTATCAAAAGACTGTAAGTTCCGTCAATCTTTGAACTTTTCACCAATAATATTGATATTGCTGAGCGTATATCCGATATGACTTAAGGCCGAAAAACATCGATTTTAACCAACAAAGTTACCCAAACACTATACTGCCTCATCTATTTACATGCCAGCCCGGCCGACCGACCCAACATAACTTTTGAAATAGTAATGTTTTGATTTAATTATGGGATTTTATTATTTTTTTACTTGTAAAATGTATCTGTTAATTTTTTTCTTTTAATCATTTATTACAAATATAGAAATATTGTTACTCGGATGATTCATCGTCAAGTCCAGAATATTTGTTGGAAGACTGCAAGACCTAAAAAGAAATATAAAAACAATTAATATTAAATATCGAATGAAATTACAAAGTACAAAAATTCACATAAATCAATATTAGGATGCAATTAACCGTCACTCTATTCTCTTTGTATGTATTTAATTATTTGTCGTTGCTTGAAGTAATACTTATAAATATTTTAGTTCATCAACGCATTGACGACCAAAACAAACAATAAACTGTTTTAAATGTAACAAATTCTATACCATCTAAATATCATAACTATTTAACATACCATTAATCTATACTTATATTACTTGTTTACTTACAGGTTCAGCCTGTGCATTCTTGGCCTGAAGACGGTCATTTCGATAATCTCCTTTAAATTTAGTTTCCTCTTTAGTTTTTCCTTCATTGTAGTTTTTAGTTTTTGCATTTTCAGATCTGAAAATGTATTTAATTAAAATTCAGTCATTATTAAACATAAAGCAGCGAATCAAAGCTGTTTCCATGATGTTCGCGTTTTGTTTTCGGTTACCGGTTACCGGGCATTTGTATGTTTCGATTTCGAAATACCGATATAATTTCGGTTGTTTCAGTTATGGTTATAAATTTCAATCGATTAATCATTAATCGACCATAAAACTAATTTAAATTATTTCGTGTATATTAATACTTTTACTATTTTAATCAATAACTATGAGAACAATAACTATGAATCATAATCAATAGCTTTAAGAATCTTTACGCTATTTAATAATCAAACGAATCAGTAAAACTATTGATAGTAAATACAACTTCAAAGTGGTCATATACAGTTCATAAATCTCGAACTAAAATACAATAGACAATAGAAAGCAATAACATCTTAACTGGTGGCGGATTCACTAGAATTATACAATTGATGATATCTTATCGAATTGTTGACGAATTGAATAGATCGATTTAAAAAAGAAAACGTTTGTTATACGTCACCTGTCATTACGGTCCCGCGATTTATTGAATCTATTATAGTCTGGATCCTCCCGACGTCTATCATCTGTAATGAAATTGTATTGGTAAAATGTAATATACGGATAAAAACAACATGAATGTCTGTCTATATACCCTGAACGCCTGAACTCTTGTTATCGTCACCACCAGTTGACACATCTTGAGTGCGACGCCAGCTAGTAGTTGATGGATTAGCATTTTCACTATCATTTTTGTCAATATGAACATCGGACATTTTATCGTTTACAACTTCTTCGTCATGACGAACTTTTTCCTGTCGTCGGGCTTCTGCTAAACGCTCCTCAATCTCCAGCTCTCTTGTGGCTGTATCTACAGGCTTAGCTGATCCAAATACATTTACTGATGGTGTACCACTTGGCTTAACATTAGCTGCTTTTGGCTCACTTTCGTTGTCATGCTTTTCTTCTTCATGATCCGGTTTCGTTACTATTTCCGGTAGCGGTAGTGTTCGAGGTTTCAAATTTAGCTTTGGCCTTTCTTCAGAATCAGCAGCCTCTTCTCGCATGTTGGAATCGTTATTTCTACCTCGGTATTTATCAGACATTTGATCACGATCACGATCCCTTCGTGGAGGCGAATAGTCTGTTGACTGCTGCCGGCTATTTGTACGCCATGAACCGGGAGTATTATTCTCTTCCCTTTCTGTTATTGGTTTTCGGTCACGATTAAATCCGCGATCGCGATCAAAATTTCCAGAATATCCTCCTCCTCCACCTCCGCCTCCGTAGCCACCACCATTATTTTGACTATCCCGCCTCCAATTTCCAGAATCACGATTTTCACTAGAATTTCCAAACCCTTCAAAACGACGGTTGCCCTTTTGACGATTTTGTTGATCATTTTCATTGGACAGTTCAATGCGAATGCGACGCCCTTTAATGGACGGATCTGGTAAACTGAGCACGTGTATAAGGTCTTCCCTATTCTCCAATTCAACGTAGCCAAATCCTCGAGATCGGCCCGTTTCACCATCTTCACGTGGCAACCTCAATGAAGCAAGGTTAATGGCCCCAAAAAACTCGTAAATATCATCCTCATTGGCATCAAAGGGTAAATTATTAATGTAGGCAATGAAAGGCGGCTTGTGGGGAATAGAATCGTCGTCAAGTATCCTATTTGCTCTCGGTGCGGTAGGTAATTGATAAGTTACCGCATGGCTCCCCTCATCACTGTCGTCACCATCGAAATTTCTGACTTTCTTTGATACTTGGGTAGTTCCCACGGGTGTATCGCCATTGGAAAGGAACGATTGTAGGGAAATGACGGTTCCTTTATTCTTTTTCCCCTTCTTGCCTAAATATGAATAAATAAATATATATATATATGTATACAATATAATTTTTATTATTAATATTTGCAAAATACTTGCAAAACATTGACGTAAATAAGATATGAACAGTCATTTACGTTATGTATGTATGTCCATACGTATGCATGTATGCGAACACATACATACGCATTTTGCATACAAATACCCATGCGAAATCGAACATTATTACGTGTCGAAAAGACAAACCACGAGGGCAAGCATCAAAAAATATATGAACTTACTTCACTTGAATTTATAGAATGAACTGATAAATATTAAACAAACTTAAAGTATATATTTAAAATTAGTTTAAAACATACCTGCAGAAGCCATCTTGATGAAAAATCCAAACAAATATTAATTTTGAAGAGAACTTATATGTGTTATCTACAGACACATATCAATGTTTATATTTGTTATCGATTTTAAGCAATCGTCGATTAATATTATTTCCAACCCTAAATAGACGATATTAGACATATTCCCACACAAAACATTTCACCGTATAGTGACAATTCGGTAAGAATTTAAAAATAATAAATTTACATACATTTTTGTATTAATTATTAATGTATAAAATGTATGTTACATGTTGTATTTTTATTATTAAGCGTAATTAATTATTTTTAACTTTAATTCTTTTACAATTTAACTATCGATGTCGACGAGATAATCCGATAGTTATATTTTAATTGTTACTGGTATTTGGTATTTAATGCTACTTTCGCACTGAAACAGCAGTTTTGCATTTTTGATTAAATGATAAATTTTTCCTACATTCTTAAGCTATCTAGTATTGGGAGTACAGAGAATTTAAAAAAATTTAATTGAATTTCTCGTACAAGTAATTGTTAAAATTAAAGAGACACATCATATGTCGAAATTCCAGTAACTATATCTTAACAGTATAAATAATAATAAATATCCAGTTAAATATTATCTGTATTAAATAAATTTCTAATGGTTAAATTTTTGTTTTCTGAGGTTTTTAATATCATGGCTGTAACTATAGAATAGCTGTTCCGATAAAGCTGAGTGTAAATTCAGTACAATGCGGACAGAAAGTTAAATTTTCTGTATCGAAATTGTCAATTGCTTAGAAAACGGTTTAACAGAATTTAATAATAATATATCTTTTTTTATATAGAGCTAAGGTCTACCAAACTGGATTCTACTTGGGTGAGTATTGGGCTTACACCATATCTAACTCAGTTTCAGGAATAGCTCTATTAATTTCAATTGCATATTTTCTTGTTTAACTTTTTCCGTTATCGATAACAATCGAAAAATTCATCATACTATTTTAACGATCGATTTTCCTTCGTCTATCACAAACACAAAGTTTGGGCATTATGATCATGAAACCACGATATTCACGGCTTCGAAAATTCAGTTAGCGTAAAATTTCTTATGTACATACATAAACATTTTTAGCCAAAATACCAAATCCGACTTATGGTATTCGTTTTACAGCTAATTGCAGGTCATGTGTACTATACATACATATGTACGTAATGTATTTTTGTATTTGCATAAATAACATTGTACGTATTAGAGCATGAATTAAATTTTGTTTGCTTAGAAAGAAGAGATTTTTAATATTAAATAATATATGTATGCATTGAAAATGTATTTCATTTTATATAAAAATATATTTAATTCGCCGTTTCGCAGGCATCCACCCAATCATTATATACGTCAATAGGTTCTGATAAAAAGTTAATTCCAGTTTGAAAATCTTCCAGGCAAACACGGCATGTTATTTTTGCTGTGTTTCGTCCTTTATCCCTGCGAAGTGCAAAATTGTGATTAAATTTAAAAATCAACATACAATGCACGCTATTTACATTTTGACTTCACATGACTTTTCATGATTACAGAATGGACAGTTAAATTGTTGATCCAAAGGCTCGATGTTTTTTCTTTTCGGTGGCGGTTTTCTTTTAGACTTTCTTCTTCCCATTTTAGAATCGATTGATGTACATTAACAATTATAACATAAGCGTAAACAATGGTATTTTATATATCGCGAAATAGTGATGGTAAAATACTTTAAAACATAACGATATTGAATTGTAGCTAATCGATATTTTTCAAGTGTATCTATATTATCGATGTTTTATTGATTCTTAAAAATTATAAGAAAAGCTAGTACTAAGATAAGCTAAATCTGTCTCGCTTGAATATATTTCTGTGAAGTTGTTCTCAATGAGATGAATGATCGTTAAAGTGGTAGCAAGTAAAATCGAAATAAATATTTACACTATATAGAACACATTTGATATACAAGAGCCTCGCTACTTCAAATCGGGACGCAAAGTTTAGTTTAGTTATTAATTTTTTTTTTCAAATTTGAGTATGTATGATTGTTATCGATGTTTCGATAAAATTGTTGCAACTCTGGCAGAATGATAAACAATGTAAAAGGCGCAACGTGAAAAAATTCTGTGTGCACACTTTCTTTGAAAATACCAAGTGGTCACTTTCAAAAATTGCAAAAGCGTTGAAGATCGCCAAGTCAACCGTGGGTGGTGTTAGAAAACGTTTTAAGGAGACACACAGTACCAATAGAGTCAAGCACCGAGCCCCGAAACGTGGTTGTAAAAGTCGTGAGCAAAGACCAAAGGTAATACGATCATTGCGATCAAATCCTGAGTTAAGTAGCGGTGATAGAGCAAAAAGGCTCAAAACCAGCACTTCCACTATTCGACGAATTCGACTTTCCGAAGGTATAAAGGCCTACATATGCGTAAAACGTACTAACAGGTCGGATAAACAAAATTTAAACGCAAAAACCTGATTAAGGCCTTCCGATTTAATGAGTCGAGGCCCTTATCATGTTTCCAATACATATACATATCGTATAAATTCCTGCGAAAACAAAATGTAATAATTAAACTTTATATATTTCTATTTATATATTTATATTTATTTTATTCAATATTTTTCATAATTAATTAATAAAAGCAGTATTTCGTTAACGTTCTTGTTTATTTAACGTTATCCCTTCAAGTTCGTTACCTATATATTATATTATCGATTTGCTAAACGTGGAAATTGAGAATGAAAAGGGATATGAACTGCATAGTAACTACCTGTTTGACGTGGGGTCATTAACATATTTAGGTTTACAATGAAATGTCAATATTGTATTGAGGTTTGCCTGGTCTTTATGTTAAACGTCTATATAAAGTTTAGTAAATAATTTATTTAAAGTACTTAAAATAAACGAATTGTCAACAATTTTATTATATTCGCTTTAGAATCACCACACCTATTAGTTTAAAATATTCTTAGTTCAAAATCAGAAACGGAAACTCAATTTAACCATTTGGATATAATTCCATCGCTCTTAACGTTTCGTCCGGTCAAACCGTGCCCATTATGATTTTTGCCACGTGAGTCTCGTGAGTGAGCCACTGTGCGACGCCCTTGCTGAAAGGTTTACTAACACTGGTCTAAGAAAAATATACATGTAGGGTTATTACGTAGTAAAATATTCGGCATTTTAATGTAATTTGTGTAAGTGTAAAGCAAAAGAAAGTTTGCAATTTAAAATTCGTTTAAATTCAAATGAATATATTTCTAATTCACACTCCCAATTAAAATTATCACCTTTACCATGTCTTATTTATGATTGCAATTCTGTAAATAGCAATTATTGTTATTATATAAATTAAAGTACTTGTTTAAATTAAATTAATAATATTTCTTATTATATAAATTAAACAATTATTTAATTGCGCGTCATGTTTGTTTTGAAAGTTGAATATTTAGTACTATCGAATATACATATTGATAATCGAAATTCAACTATGTGCATATCGAATGCTACGCAATGTTATCCTACTTTTCAACACTGTAAGATACGTAGTCAATTATTATTGGTCCACATGTGTCCAATCAAATCGTTCCACCGATATTTCGAAGTGAATATAGCCATCTCATTCTTGCAGCCGGTTTACTTTACTTATTACATGCATAGCTAGCCGGCATTTCGTTAAAATTATACGTATTATTCAGTGAGTGAGCTAAGTTCATTGCAAGCATTCGGTGAAGTAACACGTGTGCATCATGTATCTTAAAACAATCGTTTTATTGTTGACGATAGGATGTCTAAATGCCGAAATCTATTTTCAAGAAAAGTTTGAAAATGGTAATTTGTGATTTTCTGATTATGCGAGGTATTTGTTATTGATTGCAAACTTTTGCAAACGTTATAGATAACTGGAAAGATGAATGGATCTACAGTAAACATCCCGGAAAAGAATTTGGAAAGTTCGTCCACTCTGCGGGCTCCTTTTATAACGATGCCGAAGCAGATAAGGGTAAGTAAATCCAGTTTATATATATGTATGCATACATATGCATGTAGTACATACATATGTATATACAGTGGCTCACAGCTTATTTCAACCAGCGCCTAGAAAATTCTATAACCAGTATTACAGCTAAAGTAAAAATGATATTAAGATCATGAGAACGCAGGGTGTTAGCCTAATGTGTTAACTTATTAAAAACAACGACATTTGTATTTATCTATCTAAAAAATCAAACATACATACGTGTGCACAAGGAAGTATGTCAAAGTACATTCTTCTTCTTTATAGTATGCACATACATATACATTTATATCTTAATATGTGCGTGCGTAGATAAATTTAGAGACAAATATAATTTAATTATTATTTTTCCATAGGTATTCAAACATCCCAGGACGCCCGATTCTACGCAATGTCCAAGAAATTCGATGGATTCTCGAATAAAGACAAACCATTGGTTGTCCAGTTTTCTGTGAAACACGAACAGAACATCGATTGCGGTGGTGGTTATGTGAAACTCTTCGATTGCAATCTGGACCAAACCGATATGCACGGCGAGTCGCCATACGAGATCATGTTTGGCCCCGATATCTGCGGACCCGGTACCAAGAAGGTTCATGTTATCTTGAGCTACAAGGGAAAGAATCACTTGATCAACAAGGATATCAGATGCAAGGATGACGTGTACACGCATTTCTACACTCTGATCATTAAGCCAGACAACACTTATGAGGTTCTGATTGATAATGAGAAGGTAGAATCTGGCAATCTTGAAGATGACTGGGATTTCCTGGCACCCAAAAAGATTAAGGATCCAAATGCCAAGAAGCCCGAAGATTGGGACGATAAGGTAAGTTATAATAAGACTGTCCTATCCTATCCTTTAACAATATTTATAAAACTGTTTTTGCATTTAATTACGTTTTTAATCAGGCCACAATTCCCGACCCTGATGATAAGAAACCCGAGGATTGGGAGAAGCCAGAACACATTCCAGACCCAGATGCCACCAAGCCTGAAGATTGGGACGATGAAATGGACGGAGAGTGGGAGCCCCCAATGGTCGATAATCCCGAATACAAGGGAGAGTGGCAGCCCAAGCAATTGGACAACCCTAACTACAAGGGCGCCTGGGAGCATCCAGAAATCGATAATCCCGAATACAGTGCTGACGATAACATTTATGTTCGCAACGAAATCTGCACATTGGGCTTCGATTTGTGGCAAGTGAAGTCCGGAACGATATTCCATAATGTACTTATCACCGACGACATTGAGCTGGCATCAAAGGCGGCCGCTGAAGTGAAAAATACACAGGCTGGTGAGAAGAAAATGAAGGAACTGCAAGATGAAGAACAAAGGAAAAAGGATGAAGAAGAGTCCAAAAAGAATGCAGTTAAGGACGATGAGGATGATGATGATGAGGATGAGGACAATAATGAGTCTAAGCAAGAGACTGAAGACAATGGTCATGATGAATTGTAATTGGCATCAACAAAACATGACAAAGTATTTAGTTGTGCAGATTTAAGTTGTTTGGCTAGTACAAACATTCTTAATAATATTTATGTAGAATTACAATTTGCAAGACTTATAAATTATAAATAAATGAATTGCATATTAGTCTTCGAAATATGTATGTGTGGAAAACATATTACAGTTTTTGTGTTTATTTCTTATCAACAAACCTCGCTTGACAGCTCAAAATAAAGGTAAATAAATAATGGGTTGATCCGAGGCAGTGACCGCTTTGCCTAGGGATTGACACTAGAGATGGGCAATATTTATGTCACTGTTATTTGTCACTGAATGCTATTCTGCTTTATCTTCGCTATGATTCCGCTAAAATAAGTGATATTATGACGTTTTTTACAACTGTAGAAGTCACAGTCACTGATATTTGTCACTGATATTTTTATTTTAATTGTCACAGTGGTCGCTGTGGCACGAATATCACCATATCGCTCATCTCTAATTGGTACCAAAATTTAAACTAAATTCAATGAATCAAAGAATGTTTAAAAATGAATTTTCTAAGCTTCTTTGGAATGTTCCCTGCTTCAAACTTTATTTAACTTTAAAATTAACTTAAATTTATGGTTAAGAATGTCCACAGCTATAAATTTTAAGTAATGAATAATTATATATTGAAAGGAAGAAAATTATTTAATCTATGTAAATAACCACTATCACCGCGTTAATTACTTCTAAGAGAACGGTCACAAAGTGTGTTAAATATCTCTCTATAAATTAGTATCCATCTCAAATTTAATAATATTTTTATAATAAAAGGAAGCTATTCATTTAGTGTGCTCCGATTCCAGTGTTCCAAAACCATTGCCAACGTTTATAAAAATTTCAGAAAAGCGTTTTATAACACTGGAAGTGCTGTTTTTTTTCCAATGCAACTCTGATTGAGACGTGCCGCTGACAACTTAACTTATTTCCTTCTTTTGGATTTTGGTCGACCTGAAAGGTGGGTGTGAATTGATAGTTCTCCGGAAAAATAATTTGTTTATTGAGTGATCATTAGATATTAAAGTAAATAAATCTATTATTTTATTTACAGGTAATTGCAACTAATGGTTAAAATTCTTATTTCTGCGATTCTGTCAAAATGATGATACTTCCATGCACCACTCTGAAGCACTTGTGCTCTGTGCAGATTATGGATATTCTGATACTTCACAGTATTTATATAAAATTTCTTTAAACGAATTTAATCAAAATGATTCCTATATTTTTTCCAATTAAAGGAATAATTCCAAAATGAGGAAAAAAAAAATCATATCTAATAGACCAATGATGTGACATGTTATTAAAAATGAAAATAACAAATTCCATTTGTTACTAGGTCTATCGGCTATTGGAAATGGGTGCCTACCGGTATATGCAAGAATTGTATAGGAAGAAGCAGAGTGATGTTATGCGTTACTTGCTTCGCATTCGCGTATGGCAGTATCGTCAATTGACTAAACTGCATCGCTCGCCCAGACCAACTCGTCCCGACAAGGCTCGTCGCTTGGGATACCGTGCAAAACAGGGCTTCGTCATCTACAGGATTCGTGTTCGTCGTGGTGGTCGCAAGCGCCCCGTGCCCAAGGGATGCACCTACGGAAAGCCAAAGAGTCATGGTGTCAACCAGTTGAAGCCATACCGTGGATTGCAGTCTATCGCTGAGGTAATTATTATTATACGACCAAAACATGATATTCCATCCATATTCCGTCTGATGATAACTATTACATCTCCTGAAGAATTATGATGTGTACTAACTTCCTTAGATGTCTGATTTCGATTAATTACTACCAATATTCAAGCATTTTATACCCGATAATAATTCATATGCGTTTATTTCAGGAACGTGTTGGTCGCAGACTCGGTGGCTTGCGTGTCTTGAACTCCTACTGGGTGGCTCAAGATGCATCCTACAAATATTTTGAGGTCATTATGGTAGATATTCACCACAACGCCATCTGCCGTGACCCTAAAATTAACTGGATCTGCAAGCACGTGCACAAGCATCGCGAGCTTCGTGGTCTTACCTCCGCCGGCAAGAGCTCTCGTGGCCTTGGAAAGGGCTACAGATACTCGCAGACGATTGGTGGATCTAGGCGTGCTGCCTGGAGGCGCAAGAATCGTGAGCAGATGCACAGGAAGCGTTAAGTGCACCTACGTTTCTGTGAACACATTTCAAATACAAATTGAAAATCCATTAAAATTAGTGGTTTTTTTTGCGTATATGTTATATTCAGTTCATTAAACATTTGAGTGAATTTAACAGTAGTTTTCTTACGATTCAAATTATTTCTAAGGATTGTGATAGCCCAGGACAGAGGCGTATTGTTCATTAAGGGCATTCCTGAGTTTACATAATATTCCCAAATATGGAGTCAATACTTGTTAGAGTTGAACACAGGATATCTTTTAAGCAAGCACTCCATTAACACTTTCGAGGTACTATAAGATTAGTCAAGATATTGTTTTGACAAGAACAAAATGTTATTTTTATTGTTTATTATTTAAAATATTTACTATAATAAAATAATAAAAGAAAACTTGCAAAATAGTAAAATAAAGGTACTTTGTATTTTGTCAAAACAACTTCTTGACTAACTGTATAATATTTAGCCTAGTCGAAGGAGCCGTATTTGTGTGGCTACGTTTGACTACAATGTCTAAGACTTGCGGCGCTATTGTTCGTGTATGCATGCGCTTTCTTCTGTGTATGCATGTATTCTGAGTCGGAGTTTTCTTTAAATCCGTGCTCGAGTCTTGCATCGTTATTTCTTAACACTTGCGTATGCGAAAATTGAAGGAGGAGATTAGATTCTTCAATTCATGTTCCATTTCCATATTCTGGATTATTTGATATATGTATGTAACTACATATTGATGGGAATACCTTTTCTTATGCTTTGACAAGATTAGTAAAATACCTTTTCCGCAAGATCGAAGTTTCATCTGAGTTGCTGCAATCAAATGATCGCCAGATATATATTAGTGAGCAATTTGAATAGTAATTCTTAATGGAATGCACAATAAATCAGCAGAAATCTAATTGCAGGACGTTTGCTTAATTAGTGTTGATTTGATTATTAATGATTAGGGAATAACGTTTTTGCATCTGCTAGGGATAAAGAGCATCTGTTTATTCGGTCATCTGTTTGCATAAATAGTATTATGAGTTAACAACAAAAAAACCAAACCCGACAGAAATTATATAGATAACTAGAAAAATGAGAAAAATATCTTTTATGGATGTGGTATACTGGAAAAGGATATAATGTTTTAATTAGAAATCATACATAAGTTTTACTTATTATTATTACTATACAAATCAAATATAACACTTTTGTTTGATTATTAAATGGGATGAACTGATGGAACGAACTATTACGAACTTTTTGGCTTGGTAGTAACAGCTGGTGAATGCAGGTTCCAAAATTCCGATGCTTGATGCGGAAAGGCAAAAAACACATACATACATGCACAAAATTATGAGCATAGGTATTCGTGAACTTACATACATGAAAGTTCAAATTCGGATATACAAAGGTCGTGTTTCCCATGTTTACATCAAAAGCTCTGGCACTGCGCAGGCGCGAGCTTTTAAGCGTTTGCAGTAACTTTGACAGGTGTAGTACTCTGAAATTCGTTGGCTTAGTTTCGGGACTGTAATCAAGAAATATTGAAACTTGTGTTGGCAATTAAAATTAAAATTTGTTTACTGCACACACACACTTATACATAATATTTGCAAATTGTGTTCTATATAGTATATTCGATATCCTGTATATGTAGGCGTGTCCGTACACTCGCATATATATCAAATTTGTTACATGAGTGCAAAAATGTAACTATTTGCAATGTAAATGTGTGTATATATGTGTGTGTATAGATATATATATATATATTCAAGTATACATTTTTCCACCTATTTGAATGTTAGCATACAGACTCCAATTGCAAACCAAGAATACAGGCATATCTAGTATATATATATATATATATATATATCTTCATGTATATACATATATGTATATGTGTGCATTTATTATACTCTTTTCTTCAATATGTCTATACTACATATGAATTTGTGCGTGGCCACCGGTAAAATCAGTGTTAATACCAGTTAATGATGCATTAGTAATTCATTAATAACGAAGTGTCTCGGTTTCTTCTTTCCTTTTCGGCATCTTTGACTCAGATTGCAGTTGTGAATCTCTCGTCGCGTCGGAAGCATCAATCATATATATGTATATATATAACATACATACATACATACAGAAGTAATAATTGCATCAATTGACAGTTACATACCAATACATAGAAATACAAATTCTAAATGTGTCAAATTTATTTAATAACATAAGCGAGCTCAATTGCTATACACAATATATATATATATATATATACATACATATATATGTATATATAGAAATAAACCTAAACAATGAAAAAACCTGTATTGCTGCTGTTCTTGTGTTTTTTCAAAACCATTTTCGGAATGAGAGATGGTAAGTTGACAAGAGAACTACTTAACTTATAATATAGTATAATATATTATATACATGTAAAACTCCTTGGCATTAATTGGGGGAAGTGCCTAGCACACAATCAGTAAGAACGCTACAGTCGAGACGCCGACTATAAGATACCCGTTACTTAATTCACTCGCAAACATTTTCGATGAATTTTAAGCTACGTTATAAAAATCAATGCATACTTTTAGGCGTACAATTTATTCATTTAAACAGGAAAATTGCTAACAATAAAAGACTCCAAAAAATAGCGTTTTATCTAAAAACGATATTGTTTATTGGAAACAAGTTTATGGAAACACTGTGATGAATGTGAAGTTTAAAGTTTTTAGCTCTAATAGTGTAGTTGTAGTGTATACGTTTTTAATAAATGGCGGAAATGGAGAGGGGCGTGGAAACAATTTAAAATAAACGTGGGATGTCATAATAGTTTACGTGCCAAATTTAGTTGATCTAGCTGGCTAGCTAGAACGAGTATAAAAAGACACAAAAGTGGTGTATAGGAGCTTACAATACATACCAAACTCGGTGTTTTCCGCTTTAAAATTACTATTATATTTTCTTTTTCGGCTAAAGGGGGCGTAATATATAAACTATTTTTTTATGGTATAATTAAAAGACAATAGTGGAAGTCTTAACTCTTATAGTCCAAACATTAACGCGTTCATAGATGAAGACATGAGCTTACGAGCTCCAAACAAACAAACTGCAGGAGTGTCACAGAAATCCCTTCCCTTCCCTTCCTTGATTGGAAGGAAATACCCTACACTTGAGCTAGTGATTTCATCAAATGAAGCACTAAAATTAAAGGTTTAATCAAGTTAATGAATGGAATTGAAACAAAATTAATTTCCTCAACAATCTGGACTCTTTTTATATATTTAATTATAGTTTCTACTTGTAACCGACCAATTTGAATATATGAAATCGAATTTTAAATTTGGTGTTCACACTCAATTTGTGTTAATTTGGCGGTCACAAAATTTAAAACAATTTGCATATAATATTTAACCCTTGTATGAATTAAAACTGTTTGAGAAAGAGTATAATGATTTTGTGAAAATGTATGTAACAGGCATGAGGAATGCTTCCTTCCTCGGATCGTATAAAGTATATATATTCTTGATCAGTCGGTCCGTCTGTCCATCCGTCTGTGTGCACGCGTCGATTCGAACAAGTATAAGAGCTAGAGACTTCAAACTTGGTAAATAGATTTCTGGATACTATAAGCATATCAAGTTTATTTTTCAATTTAAATGTCATGCCACGCCCACATAATGTAAGCGATATAAACTTGAGATTTTGCACTAATGATAAGTATCGCAGTCTGAACAAAATTTCCAAAGATATTCAAGAAACAAATTTACACGGGAAGATGAAAAAACTGACGCTACAAACAACGTACAAAGCCTTCTGCGTGTTTGTTTGTGTTTGTATGTGCTTTCTTGTGTTTATGTATCTATGTAAAAGGGTATCCCAATGTCGTGCTTGCTTGACTGTCTGGCTGTTTTCTCTTAAAGTTCTCTTGCTACAAATATAAAATATTTCAGACGATATTTCTTGACTTTGTGTCGCGTGTGTAGTCCTTAATTGGACTATAAAGTATATGCCGATCTTATCATTAGTTTTCCTCTATCTCTAGTTACATTAACCCTGTGAAAAAAGCGGTTCATTAATTTGCGAGACTCTCGGCTTATTAGATGACCAACTCTATCTGACGAAAAACATTTCAAGTACAATATGGCTTTAAATATGTTGGAATGAAGTTCTGTTTTGGGTTGTAGGAGTTTGTTTAGAATTTCCTTAAGCCCATTAGATTATTGTTATAAAAGTAGAAGATGATAAGATAGCTAAAATGAAGTCCAATTAACCAGAGCAAATGGCGCCTTTTACATCACAATTAATTATATATTTATGTATTTCAGTATTCGTGCAGAAAATAGAATCTCTGATTGGAGAAAATGTTTACCTTCCTTGTAATGTAACAAGTTATGAGGGAGACGAAGCGGTTCTAGTTTTGTGGTATCGGGATGACAAAGGTACCCCAATATACAGGTAAATATATACATATTTTTGCAAATATAATCGCAATTAGGTTTCGTTACGGATTTTTATGTTGTATCGGAAATAAAAAGTGTTTTTTAACTCATAATTTAAATTATACATAGTACGTGGTACATATCTGTTAACATATATTTCTTTAATTAAACACATTATAAATAGTTGCTTAGTGTTTATAAACGTGCATTTTAATGTGTACCAGGGCTTCAACCAAAATCTTGTGTTCAGAAGTTCTTGAAAGCAACCCAGGAACCATATGGAATGGAACACTCAAAAGTGTTGAAGTCCTTGCTGCCTTGTGTGATTATAATAATCACTGCGGACGCCCGTCCGCGCTAGTGACGAAAGCAGACCCCAAAAACTCACACGTAGTGAAGTTTGCTGGGCTGCAGGCCGCTAGCTATATATACACGCAATATTGGATGTAGAGATTGGCTGAACCGATCGCAATGTGTTATATATCATTCGATAATATTATACTATATATTTTATTAATAATATGTATATAGTTAAATTCCTTGAATATAAGTATAATTGATTGAACAACTCGAACATAAACAGGGCAACTTCTCAATGAAACTCTAAAACTAAGACTTTAAGTCTAATCACAATCAATTTAATACTCTAAAATAAACTATTTTTTTTTTGTTTAATTGTTTTTAATTAGTGTGGATATGCGTGCTGGAATTTCAAAGGCTCCCAAACGATGGTCGGACGAGTCGGTTTTTGGAGACAGAGCTTATTTTGTATTCGAAAATGAACCTGGACGACTTTCCGTTGAAAAGATACAAGCAAGTGACTCTGGAATATATAGATGCCGTGTGGATTTTTTAAAGGCGCAAACGTATAATACTCGCATAAGGCTAGATGTCATAAGTAAGTTTCAGTAGTACAATTAATAAATAAACGCTTTTACACTTGTATTTGTATATCCTTGAAAAAGGAACGATCAAAGTAAAGTGAAGATTTGGTATGAACATCTTTGTTATTTTCTGTGGATGTCTCGACCATATTTACAGATTGTTTATTTGAAATTGTCTTTTACATTCGCACTTCTATGTCATATATCTGCCATATATCTCAAGTTTTAACAGCCAAAACATATGGTGTACTTGGTGTTGTTTTATGTATTCTGATCAAGTTTAGTTAAAATCTGGCAACCTTATCGTATAGATGTCATAGAATCAATCGGACGAACTTTCAATACAGGCTTCTGTATGAGTATAAAATCGTTGACTTGATCAAAAATAACCATAATAACTAATAAGCTCTTAAGTTTGTATGAAACTTATCAATAACATTGATTCCCGTCATTCCCTCTAATAGACTGTAAATGTGCAAAGCATAAACTATAGCATCTATAGAAGACTGAGGAATATTTGATAGAGTTTCCTTTGCGTTATAAATACTTACTACGTATGCAAATATATGACAGTTTGTCGCAGGCTATTTTCTACTCGTATAATCTACTACAATAAAGAATTCCAACGGATTATCCATTATATACTTATACCTTTATCGATTTAAATATATTCGGTATCCTTTTAATTACAGCACCTCCTAAACAAGTTCTAATACGGGATAGTGCTAACGTAGAGCGCTCAACAGTGGTGGGTCCATACAGTGAAGGTGACATTATTGAGCTCAAGTGTCAAGTGGTTGGAGGTAAGAAATTAAAGATTCACATGTCTGATTGCTTGAGATTGATATGCTCCTTAAAGCTACTGACTAAAGGGTATACATTGAGTATCCTATTATACACTATTTGAAATCTCTTGATAATGATTTGAAGTCTACGATCACAGCTTTTTCTACCAACTCATACATGAATTCACCTACTAACTTCAAAACGGTTCAGTCAGTTTTGAGTATTTCAAGGAGTTCAATCTATTTACTAATCTGACAAGTTCTATTTTTCTTTATACATATTTAAATAGGCTATCCAACACCATCGGTTAGCTGGTATAGGGATGGAACGGAGCTACCGAGTCAAATTACTTATCTATCAGGAGGCAAAGTTCTTCAAAGTGAAATATCGCTCGGTCCACTTGGAAGAAGTGACCTGAATTCCAGACTTGTTTGCAGAGCTATGAACCATCCGAAAGCATCTGTTGTTGAGGCAGTTGTTCAAATCGACATGAACTGTAAGTTGGTATACAAAATTTAGATATTTTTTCTGTTACTTGAAAGAATTACTTAATTTAATGATTATCAGCTATGCTCAGGTTATAAGGAAACTTATGATTTATATGTCTAGTAAGAAAAACATTTATATTAAACTATTGACAATCCGTCAAGGTTTGCGATGTATCTAAAATGTTTTCATAGTTTTGTGAACTCAAGTTTACTTGCCTACTAGTTATTTTTATTTAAAAAACGATCGAATCATCATTCTTCTATTAGACCCTGTACATAAAAATAAAACGGACAAAGGTTCTATTAAGTTTTTCCTAAGTTCCCAATGATATACGAAAGTCTAGCAGACTACATAAAGTATACATAAGTTTATTTTGATCAGCATTAAAGGCCGAGTCGATATCGCCATGTCCGCCCTAAGAGATATAAACTACAAACTTTCCATGAAACAAAATCAAAATCGAAATCGATTTTTAAATCGTTTTCCCTAGTTTTCACAGAATACGTACAGGATCTCTTAGAGTCGGGTTCTTTCGACTGTAGCCTATTCTATTAGTTTTACTTACACATATCTATATATTTATCTAAATTTTCAGTTGCCCCATTGAATATAAGACTATTGGGTGCCTATCAGCCCTTATCAGCTGGACGAAGATACGATCTATTATGCCAAAGTGCGGGATCCAGACCACCAGCTGTAATTACATGGTGGCAAAATGGCATCAGATTGGAAAAGACTACTGAAACCGTAAGTTCACTCCGAGTGTTTTTTTTACAACTCTTAAAATTCGTAAACAATGTTTATTATTATATATTATAATATATATTTAATTACATAGATTTGTCAATATTTTCATTTTATATCTTAGACATTCAACCTTTCTAATCGTATTTGATAATTTAATGCCCGTGATCTAGATAAGTTGGATGTCGAGATGCTTTTTCATCCTTTGGCTGATCATGGCTACTTTCTTATAGACCATCCGACTTTAAGATCAGTTCAGTCGAGACTTTAACGACCATTAGTCTGGATAATGCTACGGTCGTTCAGTCCGCAAATTTGCCAGAGTCCCGCGTTTTTTCTCAAGGGTTGCTTGGGATCCTGATCCAGTTAATAGCTTCCATTTCTATCGGATGCACTTCTCCGAGGGAGGCTACTGCTTCTTTGTACCACTTCGTGGTAGAAGCGCTATTTATGTATGTCAGATTTCTTGAGCTATTCCATGCTTAATACGTCCGGCTGTCGATATAGGCATGTCCAACTGTCTGTCTGTCCGTTTATATGTTCGTATGAACGAAAGTATCTCAGAGAGGTTAAGAGCTAGAAACTTAACACGCCCTCTTCGCAGACAAACCGTTTTGCATATGCTGTTCCATCTTGGAATTAAGGGATTTTGGAACGAAAATGAATTGACTCTCTAGATTTCGGACCAAGAGAATAGAGCATTTATAGTTGGGTTTCTGCACTTTTTGTACTGTTCACCTATTGGAAAATAGGGTAAACTGAGTTTGTGCTAAAGGATGTAACAGTCAGAAGGAGGCGCGGCAGACCACATAAAGTTGTTGATGTTTTTATTCAATACGAATCACAATCTAATGATAAACGCAAACGTTACCCAAGAGACATTTTTACGAGGCGTTGAGTCAGAGGAAGAAGAAGAGAACACGAACGTTGCAACGTACGAAGCTTGCGTCGTGTTTGTTCTTCTATGTAAGCGTTTTTATGTGTATGTAATCTAAGTATTTGTGTATGAGTGTTAGACAATCTAAGGGTCTGGGCCAAGGTATCTCGTAGTCGAGCACTCTCGAATAGAAAGTTCTCTAACATGTTTTAATAAAATCAGCTGTAAGTGATGATTTTATGATGATTGTTTACGAGTATTAATAAATTATAGTCATACATTACATTGTATTTAAGCGTATAAAATACTTTTTACATAACTTTCTATATTATAGACTTCAAGTGATGGGAATCAGACAACCAGTACACTTTCAATAAATTTAAGTAAAACCGATTCGGGAAAGTTTCTATCATGTAAAGCTTACAATCATGCTGTTCCCTCCGACCCGCTTGAAGACGGTTGGAAATTGGACATTCAATGTGAGTATAACCCTGAGCTATCTACATATTTATCAATCGAGTATTATAATCAATGTTCAATAAACTTGTTAGTATGTACACATATATGTCAATTATGATACATATGTAATACAACGCATTAAAATGAACTTCAAATTCTTAATGGTACCCTTAATCCGGAACTCTTGTGTTAAAAATTACAGATATTCCCGAAGCATACGTTCGACTGGGTACATCATTAGATGCTAATGCTCTACGTGAAGGAACCGATGTTTACTTTGATTGCTTGGTAGTTGCACATCCTCAGGTCTTTCGAATTGAATGGCGCCATAACGTAAGTATTTAATATAAATAAATTTTAAATCAATTTAAAGTAAGTCGTAAGTTAAGGGGATAAGAATCAGTTAGCGCGTTGATTGACTTTCCCGATATGTTGTCAAGGCTTATTACTTATCTTACAACGTATAAACGGGGCATTCATGAATTGTTGAAGTTGCAAAATTAAAGATTTTGGGTCTTGAATATGCTTTCGTCACTCGCGTAGAGTTTTTTTTAATGGAATTACATTTATTTTCACAATATCTATATACGATACTTTTTAAATGAAACATACAACTTTATTCTTGAAGGATCACCCATTGCTACATAATGTTTCGCAAGGAATTATAATCAGTAACCATTCCTTGGTCTTACAAGGGGTTACACGAGCTACCGCTGGCAATTATTCCTGTGTCGGATTTAATGCAGAGGGAGAGGGTATGAGCGAACCCTTCAATCTAAACATCTTATGTAAGTTTTACTCTACTATTTAAAGTGTATTCACATTTGGTATCAATGTGTTTATCATTAAAAAATCTGTAGTTGCTCCTACGTGTGCCCAGAATCAGGCTAAGATCTATGGTGTAGCGAAACAGGAAGATGCACAGATCAAATGTGTCGTTGATGCAAATCCTCACGAAGTGGACTTCAGTTGGACATTTAATAATTCCGCGGAAAGTATTGATGTTGCAACAAATCATATATCACGCTTAGGTAATTATTTGATAGACTCCAAAAGCCATTTACTAGCTCTATCGTATTGCAAATATTTTCAGGCACGACTTCTATCGTAACATATACTCCCATAACTGAACTGGATTATGGTACTCTTCTTTGTGTGGCCACAAATAAGATCGGCAGGCAGCGGGTACCATGTGTATTTCACATAATTGCTGCAGGTAAAATAACAAGTAATGTTTATCAATCATTACTGGATCAGAGCGTAAACATACTTATATATCTTTTCATACAAGATTGATACCGATTCGAATCTACCATCATTGTTTTCTTCGCAGAATCGTCTAGGTTTTGTCATAAATCAATTGCAACTGAATCCCACCCAAGTAAAAACCCTGAATAGGGTGCAGTTTAGCATCTAGGATATTAGGCAGACAATTTGATCTCTGATCTGATGTTTCTCATGTACAATATTGATATTATCCATCAACATTTTGACTTAGTTATTTTCGAACATCTATTCTCTTTATAAATCCCAGTAGCATTATGTTGTCAGATGATCGAGTTCGAATAATAATAAGTCCTAATAATGAACGTTTATTTTGCCAATTATTTTTAAAGGTCGCCCAGATCAAGTACATAATTGTACTCTATTAAATATTTCGATGACATCACTTACGGCCACTTGTAGCGATGGCTTCAACGGCGGATTACCTCAATTATTTAACCTAGAACTTCATGATGCAAATAGTAAAGTAAGTTTACATATTATGTTGTACTATGTTCAAGTGATATACTTATTATAATATAATATTTTCAAAAACTTTTCTAGGAAATCAGAGCAAACATTACATCAACCGTGCCAAGGTTTACTGTGTCGGGTCTTCTTCCAGGGAATGTCTATATATTATCAATTTTTGCATTTAATTCCAAAGGACGATCGGATCCCACAATAGTTAATGCTGCAATGTTAAGAATGCCTGAAAAACAGCTAACATTTGAGCAAAGTGAGTAAATACTAAATACATATAAATAAAGCCGACTTTAGTTCTTATATCCTCTATCTATGATATTATAAAAGGAAGAAGAAAAGGGTTTATTGAACTTTGCTGCCAATTTAACTATTTTAAGGGACGGTTTAATTCCATTCAACATTTTTTTAATTTTCAGCCAACAAACCACGAGCAGAGCTGCTATTTTCTCCGATGGTATCATTAACTATTGGATTAACTTTGGCTGTGTTTGTCGCAAGTTTAGCCATCGTACTCGCACTTCGAATTCCATGCGCAGCGACAACACGAAGACGACAAAAGGAATTATCGAATGAGAACGAATCTAGAGATGTGTCGCCAGGACCGAGTGATCACAGCGCTAGTAAAGATATGGAGGAAAGTGATGAGAGGAACCCCGATGTGGTTCCGGAACTAATAGATTATGATGAACAGGTAAGTGAGATTGGGTTATATTTGAACAAGTTCACTTCCCGCTAAAAAATATTTTGAATGAAGATACCAAAATTCATAAATATGAATCTTAGCAATGATTAATCAATTATCGAACGTTCTATATGCAATTTCAGCTAGAATATGCACGAAAAAGACAACATATATCAACAATAGACACTACGAGTTGTAATCCTCGCAGAAGTGTTTTAGTTAATACAGCATCGGGACAACACATGGATATTACTGAAAGAACTTTATGCGCGGCTCATAGTATTGGTTATTGCACTTTACGCACCGGAAGAAATGCTCAAAACAAAAGACCGATTGGAACACTGCCAATGGTGAGTTTTAATCGTAGTCTATAAGTAAAGAAGAATATACTAATATAATAATTATCTATATTTGTATTTTTTAGAATGTCACTCCACATGTTTATTCCAATGCTATTGCTCAATGTACTCTTCCTCGCCAGTCGTTTCAAAATGAATGGCCCCGATACACAAGCAGTGGGACAGAACCGACCCATGTTGCACCCATTTCAACGTTCCATCAGCTATCGATTACCACAGATAAGACCCAACCACATCAGTCTCGAGACTCTACGGAGGAGTATGCTGGCTCATCATCTTCTACATCTAACAGTTCTATGATTTCGTCATCTAATGCTTGTGCTCAATCCCATGGTCGAACCATAGCGTTGCATCACATGAACCAAGCTCAGACAAGCAGAGCCTGTATTGGAACACCAAGCAATGTCATAAACACTGTTGAACAAATTCAATCCGACGATGAAGCTACCGTCCAGACCCCGTTAATGATAAAGCGCGATAGCTCCGTATGACTATAGAATTGCCACGGGGTGCACAATACAACCCTGTGATGTTTAAAATAAAAATAAAAAAATTAGGCTGTTTTTATAAAAATGGCACACATATAGAATACATAGAATTTTTATACAATTAAACTTCAATATATATATTTAAGAATATTCCAGGCCCCAAGAATATCCTCAGTAAATTGTTATGATTTTTAATTCATACTAAGAAATGGGAGCACTCGTATCCAATTCATGATAAAAAAAATTTTGGTTCCTTGTCTGTTTTTTAACAGAAAACACTATGCCAAATTTTTATAATTGTAATAAACACTAAGATTATCTCCTTATTTACCCGGAAGATTAATAAAATGATGTAAAATAAATATTGAAAATCAATAAAAAAAAAAAAAACTTAGCATTTAATTAATTTCAATATTAACTACCAACAACCACTAGAGGGGCTCCAAAAAGACCGGGTAATTGACGCTTGGCATGTTTCTTCTACCTTATATCCTCAATTGGAATCAAAGCAATTAAAGCCTAGTACTCAATAAGCAGAACATTTTTCTGGTAGAAGCGTTAAAAATTTTGACGGTAAGCTTACCATGTAACACCAAATAGTAATCACAAGTTGAGTGGTCACACTTACGGAGTTTGCTTACATTCTAAGCATGTAAAACCGATTTAGATAAAAAGAGCATGGGCAATGTTGAGTGCTAAAGAATGAGGAAGCGCCGCTTACTCAGTGCCTACCACAGCTTGACAGCTGATAATCCGATAATCTTTTGGTGTTACATTGGTCACTCTGGCTTCTGTTAGCTATCATGTAAACATTTGACATATTCTGATAGAAGAATATTTTGCTTAGTGCGTACTGGATTCAGTGAAAATAATATAATTTCCATCTATTAAGAAACTTTGTTGTCAGAAACCAAGCGAGTTCCACTCTTTTGCGCAGCAAAAACTTTTTATTATATTGAAGATATAATAAAATCATGCGTTGACAAGCTATAATAAAAAAAAATCTGACCGTTCTGTAAAAATAAAATATTTATTTCTAAGGCTATCGATATTTGAAAAACATCGATACTTCTCAAGCATAGTAGGCAAAGCATATATCGATATATGCCGTATTCATTGATGCTTTCACATCTCTAGTCCAAATCAATTATCCAAACTAGAGGATAAATATAAATAAATTTCTCAAAAATGGAAGAAAATGTTGAATTATCATCTATTGGTGACTTAGAGGAAAAGCTGATTTCTGCTCGACATTCGTTAACTAATCTAAATGATAATATTCGGCGCATTGTTGGCCGTGGGCTTAAGGACTCCAGGTTTTTAATTACAATTATTCTCTCAAAGACATTTTATTATTAAATGTTTTTTTGTTGTAGAATGGACAAATATAATCCAGATAGTGGAAGTAAAAGAATTGAACTAAATCAAGATCGAAACATTCAACGACATGATGGCTTAAAACAAAAGAGGCGTATTCACGAATCAAAAACTGTATTAAATCGACTTTCTAGAGAGAAAGGAGAAGAGGAAGCGTTATGGGTGCCCACCCCCAGGATTAATTCCCGTGTAATTCGTGAATTGCCATCGAGAGAAGAAATTGTTGAGGCGCAAGGTATGGATTCCGAATCGAGAGCTCGAAATCGTCGCATCTTTGGCTCGCTTTTGGGAACACTGCAAAAATTCTGCCAAGAGGAGTCACGTTTGAGAAAAACTGAGGATAAGAAAGCTCAAATTGAAAAGAAGCTGGAGAAACAAGAACTACAAGAAAGAGAATTTCTTCAAAAAGAACGTGAATCACTATTTGTGGATAGAAAGCGCAAGCAACTCGAAATCAGATGTCTGGAAAAGAAAATGGCACGCGTTAAGGACTTTAAGACGTGGGAGCACTCAATGACTTATCAAAAAAACAAGATTCGAACAAAAACCAAGCCTCATTTATTTTTTCAACCTAAATTGCATACGGCCCAGACGCAAAAGCTTATACTAAAACATAAAAGCGAATTAGACTGTCTGATAGAACAACGTCGGAAGGAGTTGCAAGCCGAACTCAAAGCAATTGAATACACGAGCAACATGGACGAAGACTGTACATTAGACGACAGCAACATCTATGATACAAGCACAAATAATAAAGAACTTCATGTAGAAACTCTCGTGCCTGAAATATGTAAGTCACCACGCGTTTGGATCCCTTCTAAGTGATAATGAGGAAATTATTATTTGTTCTTATTAGAATAAAAACTTTTAGTTTATGCCAAGAATATGTGGCTTGTATTATTGAAGGTTTTTTTTTTATCCAATTTTTGACGTAGAATAAAAGTTAAGTTTAACCGAAGATACTGAATTTGCTTCGATTTAGATGCTGTGAGTGTGGAAATTCACGGTGCTCTCCAACAACCGCCATTTTGGGTCGAGTTCCTTGTATTTAAGGTAATGATGTATGCCCGGGGCAAATAACTCATCCACAATATCTTGCCGGCAAATGAATTGTTAGCTTGGACGTGTTACGTCCGTCAAAGCAGGACTCTTGCAACATATGTGCGTCGATATTTTGTAAATATTATTATTTTATAGGGACACTATTATAAACTTAGTTTTGCTTAATTTTTATTTGCATGGTGTATCAAATACAGGTTAGACCTGCTACTTAGTACTATTACTTATATAATGTTAAAACCTTGATTTAAAATAATAGTGCTTAATTCTCTTATTTTACAGGTGAGAAGATTGCAAAAGAAAATTTTCGAAATGTATCGAGGTTTCAAGATGCATAAAATTGTTTTACTGGAGTTTGAACAAATTTAATTTATGCTAACCCTTAAAATCTAATTAATTGATTCTGCATTGAGCAATGTCATTCTTTTAATCTGATTAATCACTTTCTCACGCTCAGTGAGCGAATCAGGAAATCGAATAGATTTTCAGCGATTGCAACCATAAATTTAATTTTTTTTGTAATAGTATATCAAAATACTTGTTTAAAATTTGATATTTTACTTAATAAATGCAGTGAAAATTTTTTAATTTGAAAATTTCAGTTTTAAGAATTTTTTATGCAAGTGAATTATATTTTAACTGGATAAGGACTGGAAAAAAGAATAGAATAATATAAATATATTATAAACATCTACTGCAGTGGACATTTAGTTGGAAAAATATTTAAAGTGCATAACCGGTTACTGACAGGACGACCGGAAACAATGTAATCGGTCTTATGTTTAACTTAAGATAAAGTTGTATTACATGTGAAGAAAACAGTCCAATAAATGTTGTCTTGGAATATTTCCAGCATTTGGTATTCGTCTAGTTTTTTGTCAAGTACTTCTAACGATATATCGATATTAAGCAATTACTGCTCTGAATATTACTACCAAAATGTCAAATATGTAAAATATCCAACTATCGATAGCTATCGATATCCTTACCGGGAATTCAATTATATAAATAGTATATCCCGTTTACACACATAGAAACGTCGACCATTTGAGAATATTGCCCCATACTCCAATTCCATTCCAGATGTTACATATGATTGTTTTCTGTATTAATTAAAATAGTAATATTTAGTTATGATTATTAATTGTCCGATAATTTGTTTCGCATATTTTTATACTGATGCGTGCAAGTTATTTTACCTATCAGCTCACGATGGATGCGTCCCATACTGGAAACAGTTTTTCATAAAATCTAAATCTGTTATTGGAATACCCTTAATATTTTATGTTATCATACCGATTTGGCTTATAAATAGACAACTAAATTAGTAGTAAAGATTTTTTAAAGAAAATCTTGGAGTTAAGGGTTGTTAATTCAAGTTAATTTTCGTGTATCACTTGATACAGTTTGGATTGTTATACGCAATAATTTCTTTATTTTTTTTATTTTAAATTATTGCCGAAAAATATAAGTGTGCATATCGCTTGCTACAAAGGTTAATAAAAACGACTACAGTTCATTAATAATAAAAACACAACTTTCGATATATCGAAATAATTTTTTTACTATCGATACATCAAACAAACACAATGGGATCGATACTGACATCGATTTTTTACAGGTTTAGGCGTCGTCTCTATAGACAAAAAAAAGTGTCGTAGAGATCTGTTTGCAAAGAATATATAAAATTTTCTTTAAAAATGGGTACTCTATCAGATTTTGGTCAAATAGCATTGAAATGGGATCCAAAAAATTTGGAAATCCGCACCATGTCAGTGGAGAAAACTTTAGAGCCTTTGGTTTTGCAAGTAACAACACTAGTGAACACTAAGGGGCCCAGCAAAAAGAAGAAAGGTAATTCATTTATTGTAACAAAGAAGTGTTTGATGTGCGTACAGAAAAGTATATATGTAAGCAAATGCTGACTTAAACGGTTGTAAAACTTATTAATGAAATCTAATATATTCATTCTGCGTGTAATTACATACCCAATACAATATAACAATGCATACACACATATACGAACGCATATGCAAAAAGTGCATATGTATGTATGTGTGTAAGTACATGTACATATTTATGTACCCATTGTGTTCGAATGTTATTGTGCCCGCGAAATAGTGTAATTTTTTTTTTTGTGAAGCACTACAAAGGTTGTATATTTGTGTTCAGACAAACAGCTCTCTCGCAATAACTAATCCGAAATACACCATGATTTTACGCTTTCTCATTCATTCTCGGCTTATACCAACAGAAAAAAAATGACCCCAAAATTGGCAACTGTGCGATGTATTAGGTTTAACTATTGTAACACGTCTGCAATAATTTGTACTTTTTTGTCCGGTACATTATTTGGCTTTTAAATTTTATAAAAAATAGTAAATATAAATGTTTTCATAGCCATACTATAAACTAATATAGGCTCAATCTGCACAGACAATTAATCTATAGTTTGCATAAATACTGTGTTTAATATATTATTTGTATTGTTTAAGGAAAATCAAAGCGTGCTAGTGCACTAGTTGCCGCTGTGGAAAAGGCCACCGAAAACTTTATTCAAAAGGGAGAGCAAATTGCCTATGAGAACCCAGACATTACTCAAGAAATGCTATCTGCAGTTGATGAAGTCAGAAAAACTGGAGATGCTATGAGCATTGCAGCCAGGGAGTTTTCTGAGGATCCCTGCAGTTCATTGAAGCGTGGAAACATGGTGCGAGCAGCTAGAAATCTACTCTCAGCTGTAACACGTTTACTCATTTTGGCAGATATGGTGGATGTTCATTTATTGCTTAAATCTCTTCATATTGTTGAAGATGATCTAAATAAATTAAAGAATGCGTCTAGCCAGGATGAACTTATGAACAATATGCGGGTGGGTAAATCAACATAATTTGATTTAAAATGTTTCTTAATATACTGCAAATTATTTAGCAATTTGGTCGAAACGCTGGAGAACTCATAAAACAAGCTGCTAAACGTCAGCAGGAGCTGAAGGATCCACAATTGCGGGATGACTTGGCTGCCGCTCGGGCTATGCTAAAAAAACATTCAACAATGCTTCTGACCGCATCAAAGGTCTATGTTCGTCATCCCGAGCTAGATTTGGCCAAAGTCAATCGTGATTTCATTTTGAAACAAGTGTGCGATGCTGTCAATACGATCAGCGATGTAGCCCAAGGAAAATCGTCGCAGCCAACTGATGTTTACAGTGGTGCAGGAGAACTGGCAGCAGCCTTGGACGACTTTGACGTAAGTTCTATTGTATTTAATTCAATTTAATAACTGTGGTAATCATTTATCTGCCTATATTGTAGGAGGGCATTGTAATGGACCCCATGACTTATAGTGAAAAACGTTCACGTCAACTGCTAGAAGAACGTCTCGAAAGTATTATCAGTGCTGCCGCATTGATGGCCGATGCTGACTGCACAAGGGACGAGCGCCGGGAAAGAATTGTTGCCGAATGCAATGCTGTCCGACAAGCTTTACAAGATTTGCTGTCTGAGTACATGTCGAACGTGAGTTTATTTTGGTTTGAGCATACAATTTATATGAATAGGAATGTTTAAATATTATATTTATTATGTTTTAGATGGGGCAAAAAGACAATAGCCCAGGACTTGATCGTGCAATTGATCAAATGTGTCGCAAAACGAGGGATCTGCGTCGTCAGCTTCGTAAAGCTGTCGTTGATCATGTGTCCGATTCATTTTTAGAAACAACCACGCCTTTGATTGATCTAATTGAAGCTGCCAAATCGGGAAATGAAAAGAAAGTTAGAGAAAAGGCCGATATATTTACGAAACATGCTGAGAAGCTTGTCGAAGTGGCTAATCTCGTGTGTAGTATGTCAAATAACGAGGATGGCGTAAAAATGGTTCGATATGCTGCTGCTCAAATTGAAAGTCTATGTCCGCAAGTAATTAACGCGGCATCAATTCTCACGGTGCGACCCAACTCAAAGGTTGCCCAAGAAAATATGTCTGCTTATCGTCAAGCTTGGGAGGTTCAAGTTCGGATATTAACAGAAGCCGTAGATGACATTACAACTATTGATGACTTCTTAGCTGTTTCGGAAAATCACATACTTGAAGACGTGAACAAGTGTGTAATGGCTTTGCAAGTTGGTGACGCCAAGGACTTGCGTGGGACTGCCGGATCCATTCAGGGTCGATCGTCACGGGTCTGCAATGTTGTTGAAGCTGAAATGGACAATTATGAGCCGTGCATTTACACAAAACGAGTTTTGGAGGCAGTTAAAGTTCTTCGGGAGCAAGGTTGGTATTACAATATATTTTATTATCCTGAATCACACGATCATACTAGTCACAAATTCATATTTGTGTTCAAGAATTCGAGATCATGGTGCATCTGCTAATGCATATAAAGAAACTTACAATAATTCTTGAAGACCAGTATTAATAGTTTGTCTAAATACTCATACTAGCTAACCGGGAACTTTCAATCGTAAGAAGAGCGTTATAATGCGGACATGCCCAGCTCTATTTCTCCTCTTACTCAGAAAGTTCTTGCTGTGAGCATTGGTCGATTAGAGTTTTGTTTATTTATTTTTTCCGACCTCGCATTAAATGATCTTTCTCTTTATTCCCTTGCAGTAATGATCAAATTTGAGCAACGAGTTGATGCTGCCGTCGAAGCTCTTTCTTCTAATACAAATAAAGATGTGGATGAAAATGACTTTATTGATGCCTCTCGTTTGGTTTACGATGGTGTACGTGAAATTCGCCGTGCAGTATTAATGAATCGAGTAAGAATAGTTTATATACATTTTAAATAATATTCAAACTATACTATTGCTTAATTAAATGGATTATATGATATATATATTCTTCTCTTAGTTCTACTTCCATTTATATATTTTTAATTTGAATACAAATAAAGGTTTTATACTTCCTTTTTTATTTCAGAGCTCTGAAGACCTTGATACGGACACAGAATTTGAGCCTGTTGAAGATTTAACATTGGAAACTCGAAGTCGATGTAATATTCTATTATTTGTATCTTATTATTTAGACATTTTGACTGCTAGCGAAAGTTTAACTTGAACTCAGTTTTAAATTATTTATATTTGACACTGGGTGAAAGTTATATTTGGTTGGTTATTAGTTAATATTAATACATTGTTAATTTACTTATTTACAGCAAGTGCACACACTGGTGATCAGACTGTCGATGAATATCCGGACATTAGTGGTATTTGTACAGCCAGGGTAAGTAATTGCTGAAACTGCAAAAGTATTTAGTATATATTTCATATTTCAAACTGTTTTATAATTTCAAATAATAGGAGGCAATGCGAAAAATGACAGAAGAGGATAAGCAAAAGATTGCACAGCAAGTGGAACTGTTTCGTCGAGAGAAACTTACTTTTGATTCCGAGGTTGCAAAATGGGATGATACCGGAAACGACATTATTTTCTTGGCCAAACATATGTGCATGATAATGATGGAGATGACGGACTTTACAAGGTAATTTCTTTATAAATATATTATGAATATATTAAGTTTATCAACAAATGACTAGTGTGCGTAACAGGAATAAGAAAGTCTAGCAGACTTCTAGAGAAACTATTGTTTTGTTGTGTACTAGAGTTCTGTCGATTCGTTCCGAATAAGTTCAAATGAACGGGTCATAAGAATGAACGAATGAACTTACTCAGTTCTTTATGACATTTGAATTACATTTAGAATACATAAAGTGACGTAATAATATAGAATTTATTTATTACTTGTACATTCAAAGCATAACATTTGCATATATTTAATTTGTATGGATATGGATAATTACACAGGACAATCAAATAAATTTACCGAATTGTAGAACTGAATATAAACACCTATTCATATTTCATGACCAACTGAACAGCTAAACAAATTGACTGATTTAGTTCACGACTTAAGAATGAACGATTTAACTTATTCAGTAAATTGAACTAAAAAACTCGACTCTATTGTGTACTACTGTTAAGCTAAATATGACTACAACTTTTTTTAATTTGCAGAGGTCGTGGCCCTTTGAAGACTACTATGGATGTTATTAACGCCGCTAAAAAGATATCCGAAGCCGGCAATAAGCTAGATAAGCTAACCCGTGAAATAGCAGAACAGTGCCCTGAAAGCAGCACTAAAAAAGACTTATTGGCATATTTGCAACGAATCGCTCTCTATTGTCATCAAATCCAAATTACTTCTAAAGTCAAAGCAGATGTTCAAAATATCAGTGGAGAGCTGATAGTTTCAGGGGTAAGTATTATTTGTAATTAGAAAACAAAGAGAATGCTAAACTTTCTATTTTTTTTAGCTTGACAGCGCGACATCTTTGATCCAAGCAGCTAAAAATCTAATGAATGCCGTTGTACTGACAGTAAAATACTCATATGTAGCATCGACAAAATATACAAGACAAGGCACTGTCACTGTAAGTTTATTTGCTCAATGTTTAAATTGTGTATACCCTTTCTATTTAACTGGCTAATGTGCTAATGTTCTTTTTCTTCTAGTCCCCAATTGTTGTATGGAAAATGAAAGCACCAGAGAAAAAACCACTTGTGCGTCCCGAAAAACCAGAAGAAGTTCGGGCTAAAGTTCGAAAAGGGTCTCAGAAAAAGGTGCAAAACCCAATTCACGCTTTGTCAGAATTCCAAAGTCCCGCTGATGCTGTCTAAGGGATGAAGCTTCGAATAATAACTTTAAGTATTATATATACCTATTATAGTATATATATGTATGTATTTATCAGGCATTAGTACCGAAACAATTCCCGGCTAAAGTACGTTTATTACAGACAACGGTTCCCTGATATATATACATATATAGATACATATACATATGTATTTATAAACAAATGGTTTATTATTAAAGATATAAGTTATACGTTGGAATATTTATGAGTTACACATATCGATCTGTGACAACAAAGTTGTGTGTTAAGTGGCAAAAACAAAATGCAATGCAAAAATCAATATATAATTGCTTATATGTCAAGACAACGTTAACAGCTGCACATATGCTATAGTTTACTGTATTCAAAACAAATTGCAGGGAACCAAAGACATAAATACAACGTTACCACTGATTCCAAACATTTCGATAGCAAAATTCTCGACATCGATAAAATCCGATAGTTGATTTTTGCGTGTCACTTACGATAATTGCTGGTTTCATGGGTCGATAATGTTTAATTATATTATATTTAATTCATGTAGTCTATGAGCCTTTTTTCAAATTTAATTTTTACTATCGATATTCTGTTATTATTTTTAACTTAATAAAAAACAGTTTATGGTTTTTAGAAAAATTATCCCTGAAAGGATAAACATTGTCAACGTTCGTATATACCTAAAGCATTATGTCTCTAACAAATATATAAATAATAATAACACATATTCCATACTTATAATGTTATAACATTTTGATCCATCAATTTGCAACATGAACAATAAATGCACATAGACATTCATAGCATATTATATTATCATTAAAGGGTTTTTAGACCCGGTACTTAAAAAATAGTACCAAGGGTTTAAGTTGAGTTTGTCAAAAAAATTAGTATGCTTAACAGGAAAAAGGAATTCTGGTGAATTACAAAAAGTGTATGTATACTTTTGATCAACATCAACAGACGAGTCAATATAGCCATGTCATCATCTTGATCTCGGAGACTATAAGGGCTAGAGAATCCAAATTTGGTGCGTGGGTTCGTCTAAAAGTTAAGCAGTACCAGTTTCTTACTTACATTTACGCAGTGCAGCGTGTTTGTAGGCGTGTGTATGAGTTTTACAGAATAAGAACAAGGTATTTTACAGTTACATCTGTCCGTCGGAATGAATGAAGTGAACTCAGTGATGATAGCTTCTAGAAGCACATTTAGAAGCAAATTTATTATTGGGAGAGGTGGAAGACAGAATAATAATAATACCAGAGACTTTGTAGAAACTTTAGCAAATGTTTCCCAATTCTAAGAATCGTAGTAATAAATAATAAAACCGATGCCCGTACTATTACAATATTTTATTTGACATTGCAATTAAATAATTATAAATATATTAATGTACACTTTTCAGTCTCTTGAAAAACTCGTTACGAATGTTATTGTGCATATGTAGGTTTAAAATAATATTAATAAACAATTCATTTTATAGCATTTCACTAAACAATTACAGGGAAATATTCGTACATATTAAAACAAGTTATTTTTCACTTAAGTACACAATTTTTAAATAACATAAAAACCACGCCAATAATGGAAGTTACTGTATCCTGGCATATCGAGTGAAAGGAAATGAGGAGTATCTCTGACCTGACAATGGTAATAGTATTATTGACAATGCGCTACACACTAAAATAATTTAGAATGATAGATTAGAATATATATATCAAAAATTTCTTATATGCATATAATTTTTAGTTAATTACATTCTTGGTGTCAATACTAGGGGAAATGTGACTGCTGGTAAGGCGACGGTGGCCGAATTAATCGTGATAGTTGAAAGATCGTCACAGTTTATATTATAACGCTGCACAATATTTGCCAGCATGATAAAGCCAAATCCTCGCACCAAATTCTGTCCAATGCATGTCCGTTTTCCAATACTAAATGGCAAAAAGTGTGGGATATTCTTTCTTAGTTGAAACTGATGAGGTTCAGAGTCCTTATTTAAGTTCTTGTCTAAATCTTTGTCTCTGATATATGAATTTTTCAGCGAATCATTGTATGTTCCAGCATCTCTTTCGAATTCAATACCCGAATCAGATTCTTCGGAACATCTCCGACTGTCATTGAATTTACTCTTAGTTCTTTCTTCCAAAAAGCGTTCTGGATAGAATATATCAGGACTATTCCAGTATTTGTGGCTCATGTTAAGTGCATAATTATTAATAAAGACAATACTGCCGGTAGTAACGCCATATCCTGCTATCTGTGTGTCCTCCGTAGCCACATGTGGAACAATTGGAGACGATGAGTATCGCAAAACTTCGAATATGGTAGCCATGGTATAGGGCATATCATCCATATCATGCAATGTAATACTTCGTTGACCATCTTTGGATACAATATCTGCTTCACACTTAATTCTTTCACCTATTTCTGGATCCTTTGCTATGTAGGCAAGACACAGCATGACTAGATTTCCTACAGCCGAGTGACCACCAATAAAGTCTTCTAGCATAAATATAATTGTATTACGGGTCACATTGTCGTTTTCCATTATACTTTTCAATAGTGCATCGGTAAAATCGTTATCCGGCTCATCTACATCGATATTCAACTCTCTTTGATTGATGACACGTTCCAAAATAAATTTCCGAATTGTTGTAGACCAATGACATATTTTTTTCGTGTGTTTTTTGTAAAATGGTAGAAGCCACGGCAGAAAATCCAATGGATAGCCTTGATTGATTTCATAGAAGATCTCATCGAAGAACTGAACAACTTGTTCAAATTCGGTGTCCTCATAATCGAAGCGCAATGAGCACATGTATTGACTAAACATATTCGCGCATGCCTTCAGAAGTAGAGGCTTAATGTCAAAGGGTTTGCCGGGCGTAATCACTTCCTTCATCTTCTGCATCAAAATGTCGATTTCCTCGCAACCAATACGTGACATCTTTGTGAAATACGATGATGATTCACGCGGGGAGCAGTGCCGTCTCGCTAGATTGCGACGTTTTTGCTGGAGTAGCGACCAATCGCAGAGAGCAAGAGCTGTGGATTAAAGGGAATATATATATATTACAACTTATTTGGCAAGCTAAGACGAAAGAGAGAAATTTTGATCGCAAGATAAGTACTTCAAAGATCTAACAAAGAAATTTAATAGACAAAAATAAGTCACACATGAAGATAATTATTTCCCTTTTTTCCCTTTGACCATTTCATGCTTCTAAGTAAGTAATTAATATCATTTTATAACAGTGGATTGGCAAATTACTGCGCTAGCAATATATGCAGAAAAAATGGAAAATATATAAATAAATATATGTCGATCGAAAGATATTGTTCTAACTGTGAAAATTGATTTGGTAACTCACTTGGATCATGAGATATGAGTGTGGAACTAGATGAGAAAAAATTTAAGGATTATCAGCAAATGGCGTCGATGAATACCTTAATTATCCCAATCCCAAGACTCCTTCAAAAGGTATAAACATTTTAAATGTTTAGTTGCTTATCCAAAATGAGTTCAAAGCAAAGCGTATTTTGTTTAAGTGTTTGTATTAAACTGTTGGAATAGCTTTGGGAAATTTTGTGGACTTATTCCCTATCAACACTAGAAATGTTTGTTCTACGACTTTTTAGCGGTGCTAGCTTAGCGGGAACACGCTAAAATGTTAACCTCTAAACTTTCCAAACCACAGACGGTCTTAAAATATACCTAATATTTAATTTATTATATAAGTAAAATAATTCTAATTCTTACAAATTGGGCTGTAAAGGATATATTTTTGGTAAAACACTATACAGATCAATTTAATTAATGAACACACAAGGTATTGGGCAGACTTACAGTTGTTTCGATCACCGCCAAAGAGTTTATGATATCGCAAGAAATCTGGCCGTCCGCCAAAAAACTTTCCATTCTTGTTGAGAACCTCTCTAATTAACTCCAGGTTGTTGACTATGAGACAACGTGTTTGACCAAGTGTCAGGGAGAAAATATCGCCATAACGATGCGTTAGTGCTTCAAATCCTTCGAACGGATTTCTATATCGGCCAACTATATCCAAGTTTCCGATTATTGGCCAAGGATGCGGCCCTGGCGCCTGAGCAAATTTGCGAGTAATTTGTTCGGCATTCGGTAGTCCAATTTTGACAGTTGCTTTCCGTTTACAGTTTAAAATAATACGAACATATGATAGGACAATCACTACTAATACGAATCCGACAATTGAATTGAATATCATGAAGAACATTTTTTTCAAATTAAAATTTAACTAATCGTTTTTTTTTTCTTTTGAATATACACAAATACTGCTCTCAATATTAGATCAAGTAAACAAAAAAAACCGCCGTACTGCGATTTTATAGTTCTACCAAAAGGTGGACAGCGTTCGTTCCGTTCCGTTCGCTTTGAGATCGGTTGCTTATCAAAGCACTTTCTTCTCTTACGTTTTATTTTAATGCTGAAGACAGAATGCGCGCAAGTACATTCATAAATATGTGCATACATATGGGTATCTACAGTCAGTCAAGTAATTGTTCTGACAAACCAAATTCATACACAGTCATGATTTCGGTCTGCGTTAGGGATAAAAAAAACCATCGATGACCGGACATCGATAGATTTTTGAAGGCGATACTTCGACGTTTCGCGATGATTTTGTTGATCCCGAGCGATAATGTGTATGTGTGTGTGTGAGGGGGGGGGGGATATACAAACGAACGCAGAAACTAGATGATCTACAATCAGGAACTTAGTTTATTGGCACACTGTTGAGATTTACATTTGTGCAATTAAATCATAATCATCTTCCTGTTATTTTAAGTTGTTGATGCTTTAAAAGCTGTTTTTTTTTTGTCATATTGATATTTTGGCTTCTTTTTGACAAAATACAACAGCTTTAAAAACATTTAGGCATCGATTATTTGTGCCCAATACATCGACCAACATCGAGGTTGATTTGGAAATCGCTGACGAACATCGACATCGAGGTTTTCATTCAATTTTACATCCCTAGTCTGCGGACGGATTTCAAGAGTCCTGAAGCAAAGTAGTTGAATCAGTTTTGGTTCAATTAAATATGACTGTGCACGTTAATTTTCTTAATTGTTCTTTCAGTTTTTCTTGATTATTTATGCTTATAATATATGTGCATTTATATTTTGTCAAAATAATTACTTATCTAACTGTGTATGCTGATATAAAGTTCCTACATATGACCGTTTGTGTGTATGTATGTGTACGTACATGTCGTCCATACGTATTCGAATTTTAAAGACGTCGGTTGAAGTATTTTTGAAGAAATGTAAATACACAAAATTTGCATATATACATATGCTTGAATGTACATATGTCTAAGCGTACATTCGCTTGTATTTAACATCCCAAGAAAATGGAAATATCATCTAGCTAGGAATTTAGGCTTTTGAATACATCTGTACATGGACAATACGTAGATAAGCGAATTTACAAGCGTGTCCGCAAACGTATACGTATGTACATATATGTACATATACTTGCATTCAAATTGGAAGGTGTGTGTGCTAGAGTCACTTGTATTTGTTTAACATACGCGGACACCTATACGCATATTTGTATATGTGATTTAGACTGGTGCCAAATATCCTAAAAAGGTGATTTTTTCGTATAGGACTACTGTTACTACTTTGATCGTTTTTTTCTCTTATATATAATAATGGTTTCATTTACATGAAATATGCAATTGACTAAAAATAAAAGAACCGGAAATGAAAGTGATATAGTTCTTTTAAGGTAGAATAATTAAAAAGTTTGTAGACTTCTTAAATATTTTTATATGCTATACAAATTAAGGGATATTGGTAAATTATTTAGAAAATATAATAATAATTTTTTCTAACCAAAATTGTTTCCGAAAACTGATCCGAAATCTTGCTCTATGGTTGGAACCATCCAGCCGAACCTTCTCCAAAATGTTGGAGGCTCGCAGCCTTGTAAAAAAAATTATTTTCGCAAAGTGGCCGAAATTCGATCACTCACTTGGCAGTTGCTTTACTATAGTGGCCCTGATTCAGCATATTTTTTTTAACTGCAGTTTTTCATATGTTGCCAAGTATGGGAAACATTTTTGACTACGTGCCTGTATTTTTTATAACACCTCCATCAGCGGCAATTAAGCAAATCTGATAATGACCGGGCGCTAAAAAGGGCTTTCAAAAACGTTTAATGTGATTTGTTTTCCTTGCTGTGGAATAGACGATTCAGACTGTTCCAACAGTAGAGAACAATGGAAAGGAATATTTAAATAAATAAATAAAAATGAACAAAAGTGTAAAATAATTAAATTTATTTGTTATTTGTTTTGGTACATATATTAAAAATACAAAAAAATAGCTAATATTAATATAAAGAAATGGGCGCACACCTAAATTTGACTCGCAATAATGACTAAGGGTCAGATGTTTTTGGGGTTGCAGGCACGTGAGTGATATTTCCCCACCATGAATAAATATCCCTTAAGGAATTAATTGTATGCCTTAAAGCATTTGATCGTCCACGAAAGTGGCCTGAGTAATTCTGAGGAAAGATGGTTGTAGACTTGGTAAGTGGTAAAGTTAATCGAGAAGTGATTTGCAGGGAGGGTGAAATTTCCGATATGTCTTCAATTTCACCTAACAAAGTACGCCGAAAGTACGTTGGGTCTCCTAAATTCTTTATTATACAGGGGCAGTCAGGCTTTGTAGTTTGCCAGACGTGTTCCGTTTTTAAGACGTATTAAAACCCTTAAGCGATCTTCTGCGGAGATTACCTAATAAAGGGGACTACAACAGGTGACAGGCAGTTGTAAAGTACGATACAACGGAAGATGTAAATATAGCATTGGTGTAGTCATTGAAAGAAGACGCATTATCTGCTATGATAATCAGTTTTTTTTTTTAACTTACAGAAAGGTTCTTTGGTCGGAATACTAGAAATCAAAGATGCCTCGATATAGCGGTGATCAGAAAACGAGTGTTATCTGAGGACCCTGCTTGAAATACCATAATCTTGCAATGAATGGGAAACTAGAATGAGCTCAAGAACTTCCTGACGGTTTCTATTTATGCAGATGTGATCGTTACGTCCATTGTTTTTGAAAGAAAGAAAGGAGACTCACACTTTTCATTTGTATCAGTGCTGCCCATTCATGTTGATGGGTATGGTGATTAAGCACTTGGCAGCGCTAAAGAAGGGGCTCTGCACGACGCCGAGCACAGTTAAAGGGATCCTTATGGGTTTTCTAAGCTCACGGCTCACCTGTTGCTTCAAAGTAGCAGTAATGGAGATAATAAGTATTACTGATACTTTGAAGCAACAATAAAGGCAGCTCTTTTTATCTAGAATGCAGGTGCGGGCTTTACCTGAGACGTTGGCTGATGACCAATGATGACCACGTCGACTTCACCCCTAGCTAGGTGAAACAAGAAAGCAAAGGAATGCCTTACAAAGATCAGAGATAGAGACATCAAGGCACTGATGAAGGACTGTCAAAAGCACTCACTGCAATAATAAGCACCTTTCGGTTTTTTACTGAATTTCAAGGGTGGAAAGCACTGTTAAATAACGGACGATTAAAGCGCTCCTGTCTTCATATTTCATGTCGAAAATTATAAAAAGTCATTGTGCGAAAACGTTCACTTGTTACTTTTCTGACGAAATACATTTTTCAAATGACAATAAACTATAAAAGAAGCCCTCGTTCAAGATAAAGTTCTGAGTACGTTTGTACTGGAAAAAGTCAAAATTTTTAACGGCAATGAAAAATTCGACCTGATAACAGTTTAAATAGCCAGAACCAAGAATTATAAAAGTCAGCGTGCGTATCTTAATGTTCCCTAAGGTTTCAACAATATGTTTAAATGAACTTAATAAATTAAATTCAACAAGACTAATCGCTTTACTAAAAATAAGTGTATCGATACTGAGTCGGTAAACGTTGAAACGTTTGCCTACAAAATAATAACGCTAGAACCCAAGAGTTATCCAAAAATGTATATATAATATCCATTGCATAAATAAGTTCACTTGTTATTGACCTACTTCTTATAAGTTATGAAAAATTTATTAGATTAGCTAAGTTCTGTTCAAAACTGACACTGAGAAGAAAATTGTATGAATAATAAATGAAGCATTTAATCTTTCAAATAACTTTGCAGTGTTCTTTTCAGATTTTCATTTCGGTTATTTCCGGCAGAGAATATTACCATTAACAGCAGACATGTGCTCCCCAAAACGAAAGGTGCTCCCCAAACAGAAGCTGCTCCCCAAACAAAAAATATCAAGATAAAAGTTATTTTCGCTTACAAAATGAATTAATTGACAGTAGTTTTTCAACAATTTGTTACAAATCCGGCCTTAGCACTCATTTACGTCATAAACAGAAACAACTGTAAAAAATGCAGATTCGTGGCTTCTATTGCTTGGAATGGCAGTCAATCAGCACAGAGCTTTTTATACATACACACACACACACACATACATACATACAAGTTCGTTCTGCTTGTTACACATGCATGCACGTACGCAAGTATTTAACAATTTGCATACACTGATAATTCTTTTCGTACCTTCGAGTGCCCAGATACGTCAGCGATTTTTCGACATACGAGAACTTATCACGCATACAGTGCTATAATAGATATTTCAAATTTGTTGGTTGACATAGGAAACGAAAAATAAAAATGAATGCATATATTACATACATATATACATACATATAGAGGACATGTGTACTTGTTTCAGAAAATAGATAAAGAGATGCATACATAGTGGGAACATGTTTCAGGTATTTTTAAGTACGGCATTTTCGGAGTATGGGTCACTTAAACGAATGACTCGATTAGAGTTGCTCTTATTTAAATATTCATTTGCATACAATGGACACTTCGAATATCCCGAATTATACTCTCAAATGAACATTTCAAAGCCTACAGCTATCAACGATTTACTAGGGCCACGTTCACCATGAAACATACTACCTGATCAAGTAGTATAAGAAAAATATGATACGTTACTTCCGCTATAATACAAAATCTCAATTTTGTATTTGCTACAGTCTTGTTTATTATATTCCCATAAAAAAGAATCATGGACAGCACAAGTATTAAATAAAATGAACATTTTCTAATTGCTATTAATTAACTAAAATACATTGTGTTGATAACAAATTTCTTTTGCTGTCATAACTAAACTTTCACTTTATAAACAGCTGATGGTAGCAGTATCATATCAGAGTATCAATATATTTGTATGACCCAATGCTCATGAAAATCATGATGCAACAAAATTCGCTGTCCGTGATACAGTATCAGTCACATTATCCAGAAAGATAAGCAATCACAAAATTAGCAGGCAGTTTTTCTGGTGAACGTAGCCATTGATACATATTCCTCTCTTACCTTTTGTATAAAAACAGACAGAAGCAAACGTACATTGGTTTATACAAAAATACAAAGCGAATGAAATACGGATCAAAGGAGCATTTTGACTTAACCTTAATTTTGTATGTGTTTCAAAATATCAATTAATAATGCATTTTCTGCAAAATGTCAGTTCGTTAGTGTTTCTCAAATTAAAATCATTAATAAAACATGAACAATGGATAATGATAATGTCACAATTTGATTTAATTGGTTTCTTAACAATATGTTTGTTTAGTCTGTTAATGATTGCAATTTACTGGGCATATTTTGTACCACTTAACTGGACTAAGGTATGTACTAGTAATTATCCTCAACGTCAATATGAAAGGAAATTTGTTCTGGGTATTTTTTTGGGCAATTATTAATCATTGCTTTGGGATCATATAGTGTGACATATTTTTAAATTGTAAATTAATAACGAATATTAAATAACAAGTTTTTACTACTAAGAAGAGTAAGTTACAAAAAATAAATAAATATAGAATTATTATTATTATTATAATTATAATTATTATTATTATTATTATTATTATTATTATTATTATTATAATTATTATTATTATTATTATTATTATTATTATTATTATTATTATTATTATTATTATTACTATTATTATTATTATTATTTAATAATTTTTTTCATATGTGTTTGGTTCGATATTACGATATATTAAAAGATGCATTTTTATATACATTTGTTTATTTTTTTAATATATATATTATATTCAACTCAATTTAAATCCCAAATCGGCTAATGTATATCTTATCAACACAGCAATAAAAGAAAATACGTCAAAAGCATAAAAATGGGAATCAGAAAACACCTGCGGAAGGAAAAAGAAAATAACAAGTACTTTAAGTTAGAAATCAGCGATAAGAATTAGAATTCCCAGTTCCCACATTAAGTGCATTTGTACTAGAACTAGGTTTTATCGATTGGTGTTTTTTTATACCCTGTGGGGTATTTTATGTTTGTTAAAAGTATGTAAAAGGCCGAAGGAAGCATGGCCGACCCCATATAGTATATATATTCTTGATCAATATAGCCATGCCCGTCTGTCCGTATGAACAAAAGTATCTCAGAGATGGTAAGAGATAGAAGCTTGAACTTCATTACCCAGCACTTTTAATATTTGCAGAAAGATCAAGTCTATTTCAAATGTTTGAAACCAGTTAGTTTTATAGCTTGAGACTTGAGATTATACTTCAAGTATAAGTTTAGTAAAACATATTTCAAGATTATGTTTATGTTAATTAGACCGTTTTATGACATACCTTAATTTTTAATATTTTATTGATATAAATATAGATTTATTGTTACACAAATTTGAATAGTCTATATAATCTTATTAAAGCGCTTGGACGATGTTTCCGGTTCAGAAATCCGAAATACTGAGGAAAACCTGCGTAGCAAAAACAAACAAATAGCAATTAATCGGTTAAGAAAGAGTCGATCTGCTGGATCTAAGGATTTGCCACCCCCATTTCCGAATGGTTGGTATGGAATTCTCGAATCATCGAAGCTTAAGTCCGGAGAATCAATGTATATGTCATGTTTGGGACAACATTTCGTAATCTATCGAACGCAAACGAATAAAGTATTTATTTTGGATGCCTATTGCCCGCACTTGGGAGCCAACATGGGCCTGGGCGGGCGGGTTGTGGGAGACAATATAGAATGTCCCTTCCACCAATGGAGCTTCCGAGGTAGCGATGGAGTGTGCACAAATATTCCCTATAGCTCGTGTGGTAAGTTGCCCTAAAGTGAATATTTATTTGTCATTTAGTTACACAATATATACCTCTTAAAGTTCCCCCGGCCATAAAAGTAAAGAAATGGATTTCTACTGAAAGAAATGGACTTATATTTGTTTGGTATAATGTTGAAGAACAGGAACAGCCGTGGACTCTTCCCATATCTGAAGAAGTTCAGAGCAACAAAATGGTTTACCTTGGCCGCAACGAATTCTATATAAACTGTCATATTCAAGAGATTCCAGAGAATGGTGCCGATCTTGCACATTTTACTGCAATACATAATAAGAGTTTTCTAGCCGGTGGCTTTGATCCAAAGGAGAATTTCTTTAGCAATCTCGGACATCATAACTGGCAAGCAAGGTAGGTCTACTAAAATATTTAAACTGCATAGATCTACACTAACTTATTACTTATCTTGCATTGCAGTTGGAGTCCATCGAAGGAGAAGCACATTGCTGAGGTCAAATTGAGTCATTCTTTTGTACTGTTCAATAAATTTCACTGTCTTCGAATGAATGTTATCGGCAGACAGGTAATTATTTCTTTTAATTTCTTTCATTTATTGTAAATCTTAAATACTTTTGATTACAGCTGGGTCCCGCATATGTTCATCTCTTTCTGCACTCTCCCATACTTGGGAATTTCGAAATATTTCAAACCATAACGCCAGTCGCACCATTATTACAAAAAGTAGTCCATAGATTCTATGCATCCCGATCGATGGCGCCAATCATGAAGATATTAATATGCGCAGAGAGTATAATGGTATGTAAAATATTTGGATTTCTTCAAAAACTAATTGTTATCCTTTCAGTTTGAACGAGATATTAATATATGGAATCACAAGATTTATCGCAGCAATCCTTTGTTAGTCCTTGAGGATTCATCAGTTAAAAAGTTCCGAAAATGGTATTCAAATTTCTATTCAGTCAACAGTAAAACATATTGTCAATCGGATAGCATGAGTTGGTAGTAAAATTTACTAATTGTTACACTTTGAAAGATGCTATTAAGAACTATATTTTTTATCAGAGAAGTTGTTTAACTATAGTTATATACATGTTGTTTAGAAATGTTAATCTATTTTGTATAAATAAAAACACCAAACTGGCAAGTTTAATCAAAATTTAAGTTGTTTATTAGTTTTATACCCTGTGCCCATTGAAAATGGACAATTTTCAGTTCCGACTGCTCAACAAAGCGGTACACATATATTAAAATAAAGAATATTCATCAAAATACATAACATGTTTGTACTTTTCCATAACAATCATTCTACAAGTAGACTTTCTGTTAACCACCCTATATTAGTCTCTAAATAATATTCTTGTTAAATGACCTCACATAAAACTGTTTAAAAAGTTAATTCGATTCAAGAACAATCGTTAAAATCATCGAATAACTTCGCTTTTGCCAAAACCATTCCACAATTCTCAGTGCGAAGACGAGCGATAGAGGCGCGTCCTTGATCCTCGATAACCATATTCGATGCTGAACTCAATTTTAGAGCATAATTTCTGCACACCGTTTTCGCAGAACGCATTCGTGTATCGATGTGTTTTGTATTGTTTTTGTTTGAATTCGCAATCTTGGATAAGGAATACGAAACATTTTTAAAATGTTCTAATTCTCGATTTTTGGATTCATATTGAAATTTCATTTTTTGAACAGGAGTACGGAAGTTATCCAAATTGTTAAAAAAGGTTTCAGCTGGCAACCATTCGGATTCAGACTCTTGTTGTTGAGTTAATGATGTCTTCTGTGGTATATTAGTATTTGGAAGTTTTGCTTTTGCAATCTGTAAATTCACAGGCAACTCAGCAGGTGAGCCGTAGCATGAGTTACGTCTTATAATTCGTGTGGGCTCTTGTGTTTTACGCAGAGATTGCATTTTTCTTGGCGATCTTGTAGAAATTCTATCGATACTTCTTCGCTTTATGAATCTTTCATTCAATGGATTGGCATCAATACATTTTTTCTCTTCTTCGATTATAAACGTTTCTTCTTTTGTTTGCTCTAAACTTTTCACGATACTATCTGTGCTTTGATGATCATGTATTTTTAGTTTTGGCGAGATTGTTTGTGTTTCAATGGATGCTACACGTTCCATTATAGCTTCATATTCATTTTGACATGCATTTGTGAAGTCTATTGGTTTTTGAACATTTGTTTCTGTAGCATTTGATGTAACTAGCTCATTTTCATCCTTCATTCCCAGATCAGATGCTGAGCTATTTAGATTTTGCGATATGTTTTCTTTTCTTTCTTTTTTTGACCATCCAGCTGTAACCAGACTCCATCTTCTATCCATGTTACTTTTAGTAATAGAGTTAACATTGCTACTTCCTTGTTTTCCAGGTGTGTTAATATTTGAATATTTCTTTTCACTGTAATAGACCAAGCAAGAATACACACAAATACATCATTGTAAAGTAATGAAATGAAATAAAAGGGTATTTAACCTCCAGCATAGCAAAGTCATATATTCTATCTTGTTTAATGCAAAGTTTACTTACTTTTTTCTCGCACGGAAGGCGTTGAAAGGTTCTGTGAATTTCTGTGTCTTCACAATTATTCCAGATCGAGTGTTTGGTTCTTTACACATTTTCTTCGGCATCTCTGGATTATTGAAAATCTTTGTAGTAGTGTCAGAAGGTTTTAAAGGACAGTCGAGATTTTCTGAGCTACTCATTGTTAATCCAACCTTTGTTTTCAAGGCAGTGAAAATATCTAAATGTATACAATATTTAGCACATAATACGCACGGTCTGAATCATATAGTATGTATATACTTACGACTTCGTCGATTCTTGTTTTTGACGATAGAGCTGCATTCACTTCTAACTTTTCTTGTCTGCACAGAGCCAGCTAATAAATCCGTCGATGTGTTACCAAGTTTTTCTCGAATACACGCAGGTATCGTGCCAATAATGTTTGCATTTTCGATAAGTAGTTCTACTATTTTGATGTGATTCTTAAATCGAACACTATTAATATCACGGTATGGCATAACACTTGGTGCAATTACTATTGCCAAGTTCTCTGCACTCATTTTATTGCTGCTGACATGCCTGGTGACAGTGTGAAGGAATTGCATGAAGTATGCCAGAGTTTGGGCAGTCAACGGAGGTATTAACAAACACGTCAACTGTATGGATCGAATACGATTCGATTCGGTTGTAAGCAGGCATCTTACGAGAGTTTCATGCAAATACGAAGGAATAAGCGGTTCGGGCAACTCTCGAAAAAAATAGCTTACAATATTGGCAATATCTACGACGCGATGCGATTTTCCCAGAGGTTGACCGGCCTCGAGACATTTCTGTAATAAATAATTTTTATAATATTGATATAATTTTTGGTACACTATTTCTTACTCGAATTTCCCGCTGTTTTGCCGCAGAGCCCGCTTTGCGAAATATGCCTTCTGTTTCACAATGATCCAATATATAACTGCAAGCCTCTACTATAAACTGTGGTACTTGAACCACACTGCCATTCTCGAGAAATGCATCTGCCAGTTTTAAATACTGCAACCCCTGGCGAAACAACGGCTGACCCACTGAAATCTTTATTTAAGTTGATTAGTTTGTGATTTCATGTTTGTAATTTTTCCGCTAGTTTACCTTTATTACTTTCGGTTTCTTTTCTTTGTGTTTTATACCCATTCCTTTTAAATCATTTAAAACTAAATCAGATAGCAAATTTGATATAGACATTGTCCTTTATTCTTTTACCAAACTATCAACAATCTATTATTTTAAACGCTGTGCCATTATCGGAAAAGAATTTATATTTATCGATAAATATTTTTACTCGGCGAAAAAAACTTCATATCATTAACGACCACCTTGGATCGATGGAAATGGAACAAAATTTACTTCAGGCGCAACTTGATAATTAATAAAGCTAATGAACTTTATATTATTTTAACCCAAATAAAAAGGAACGCATTATTATTAAAATCAATATCAAAACATAATCAGGCCTACTTAAGTTCTAACTTGTGACAGGATTTTCCGGAAATGAACTTCCTTCACCTGTTCCATTTTCATTTTCGGCAAAACTTTACGGCGCGAATTCCCTTCATCCCGAGCTGAATATTAAATACTCTGATGTTTTAGGTGCGAAGTTGCATTATCAGATATATTATAAATTAATTTCATGATTTAGAGAATAGTATTTTCATTTTAAAGGAACGTTTAATTTATTGGATATTGACTGCATCGATCACAGCTGATTCATACAAAATTAAAATACAAAATTAGGGCACCCTAAAAGAGTTAACGGAATCAGTTCTGTGGCTGATTTAACCTTCGAACTGTTCTGCATGCACAAACCACAGCTTCCGCAACAGTGTGACCACTCAACTTTGGTTATTTTTATACCCTGTGTCCATCAAAAATAAAGGCAAAACAGGATCCGTCGTTACGTCCGTATAAACGAAAGTATCTCAAAGATGGTAAGAGCTAGAAGGTTGAACTTGTGTCCCAGCACTGCTAATATTTGCAAGCAGATCAAGTTTATCTACCGCCGCGCGCGCTCGACTGACCGGTTCCTTTGGTGTTGCATTGGTCACACTGAATTATGCTTGCCATCGTCAAAATACCGGACACATTTTGCCTGAAGAATATTAGTTTTATGTCAGTACAAACTTGCAAGACCTGAAACCATTCCTCTTATAACTTAAATATATTTATTAAATTTCTAATATTTGAAAATATAAATGCAATTGTTATTTGTCCGACGTTTTTATTTATTATTAGTGTCATCAGTATGATCAGTATAGGGCGGTTTAAGTGTTCTATAAAATTAAACCAATAAATATAAAACAAACGTGATAAATAAATTGATTTGTTTGAATTACAATTGAATAACTATTTAAGCTCATCAACAAATGCTGCCTCCAGTTCAGCAATGTACTCATCATCATCACACTTATTTTGTTGTGCAGAAGCAACCGAGTTGTTTTCGCTATTCTGCTTTAGATTCTCGGTGTTTTGTTTTAAAGGCGATTCAATTTTTTGGCTCATTTTTGTATCATCAACAGTACGTGTTATGTCGTTAACTTCAGGCTTATTAAAAGACATTTGATTTTGGTCTTGTATAGCAGTTGACTTATTTACAGTTTTTTGTAATATTCCTAGAGGTATGAATTCAGTATCTTTTCCGTTTGATCTTTTCAAAGTTTTAACTGTAGAATGGTCAATTGTATCTGATTGAATGCTTTCATTTGTCCTTTTTGCAGCTTTGACAGTAGAATGGTGAATTGTATCTGATTGAATGCTTTCGAAATCTTCGTTTCTTTGTAAAGCTTCAATTGGTTCTTTTTGAATAGAATTTTGTTGCGGTTCAACGCTTAAAGAAGCGCTCGGTATGTTTTCTACATGCAACTTAAAAACTAAACTTTCTTTTTGAGGATGCAGTATGTTTTCAAATGAGTCGACCATAAGTTTGCAACTACTGCGCACTTCAAAGCGTGAATCATTCCTGTAAGCTTCATTTAATATATGAAGAATTATTTCCGTTGGTGGAGGATATCGGAGATTTCGCAATCTAATAAAAGTGAATAATGTTTTGTATATTTCCAAACGATTGTGCCAGTCATTGTAAGGTTGTTGCATTGTTATCCGTTTCTCATAAATTTGAACTCCAATGTCCAATATATAGTTAAATATATCCTGTTAATGAAAATTTGAAATTTGGATCAGTTATTGCATTATTAAAGTCATTGTTTGAATAAAACTCACCTTAAGAAGAGACGGCTTTAATAAATGTCCAACTGAAGCAAGAACTGCTTGCAAACATTGCAAAGCTTGTCCACAAACTGAAGCCATGCTTTCATTAAAAATTGTCTTCTTTTGAAGGGATTGTTCAGACTTTGGAGAATAGCTCTCTTTTTTTAGTTTATGTGATTTTTTAGATAAAGAAGTAGACTGCAAAACAATGAGGTTATAATAAAAAAAAGTATATATAAACATTTAAAGAAAGTTTACCACCAAACATATATCCGTTTGAGAAATCTGTACATCTTCAAATATATTTTTAACGAGGTGCTCTATAATTAAATCATATCCGCTTCCTTCATCAAAAGTAGTCAGCCACAAGATGGTTACTTCATATACCTTAGATCGCAAATTGCTGCAAATATATACAAAGAAAACAAAATGAATCAAATAATTGAGTTAACTGAAAAGATTGGATCTTCCAATCTTTCAAATCGGCCCGACCCGAGCCGATACTTATCGATACGTTTCATATCGATAAAAGAGATGCGTAAATATTATTAGCAGTGATTTATCATAGAAATATTTCTATCATTTGATATGAAAAGTATGTAGACTACCGCGACTCGTGCAATTTGCGTAGGCCCGCAACTGAGCGAAAAAAAGGCCGATTCTGATTATCAAGCACCAAGTCCGGGAATTTTTGAAAATGTCCAAGCAATAGTTGGTACTTCATTAATGCAATTAAATTCATTTATATAAAGAATCCCGCATGGAATCCTTATTTCTAGCAAGTAGTAAGTGATAACTAAAACTATTTACATACAGCTTAAAATACATTAAATATATATATATACTTACATAAATTGCAATATCGATCCATCAGGTGAAGAGACCTTTGTGTTTTTAAGGGTCGCCAATAAGAGGTCTGTTATCAATCGGAAATGCATCCTGAGGTGAGAGTGGCAGCTTTATGAAAAAAAATAAGAAGAAAATAACTTTATAATTTTTAATTTACATGTTTTAATAATAAATTACTTACATATCAATCAGGACTTCCAACAATTCCAATAACTTTGTATGTATCTGAGGCAAAAAGTGTCCAAAGAACATGTTATCAATATTCGTACTGCTTCCACAATTTATGAAATTCATTCCCAAACCACGTTGAAGAAGATTCAAAATTTTTGTAGGATGTATTAGTTTATGTGAAGGATACGGATAGCTGCAAGTAATATTTAAGCTGTACTAAATAAATTTTGAAACTAATTTGAATTTACTAACCTTAACGCAATCTTGAGGAACTCAATAATATTGCAAAAGCGTCTGGAAACCTGAGCTGCCCTTTCAATGGGATCGCCTTGTAATTCCAGCTCAAACTGTTCTAGTTTGTGGCTAACAACAGTTGTATTGAAAACATTTTCATAGTTGGGAAACGCCTCATTCAACAGCGTGTTTAGATTGCCCAATAAACCTATTTGGTAATGTTGCCATTGGGTCTTGTCGTTAAAGTTGCCAGTGTTATTAGTATTGCTTCGGACTTGCTGCAGCAGCAGCCAGCAACAACCGCTTTGATAAACTACATCTTGATCGTTACTGTCCAAGATGGAAACTAGGTATCGCACGACAAGATTCCTTCCAGATTTACTAGGCCCGGGATAGTATTTCAAACATCGTTTTACTGCTTTTAATACAGAAATCGTGCAGCATAAACTTGTCTTTTGTTCCATAAGACTTAAGCTCTCGTAAAACTTTAATAGATACGTGGCTGCAAACCATTTTGATGTATCTGCTACAGTTTGAATTCTCACAACAAGCAGTGCTGTAAAGAAATATTAAAAGTAATTATAAAGCTTAATATTTCCACACTGTTCTTGAAAATAAATTTGTTTCAGTTAACAGTTCCGGTTTCGATATCCCTGATTTAAATTATTAGTTCTGGTTGTCCTATCTCTGACAATGACAATATGTGTGAAATATGCTCAGTGGAATTAGGATATAAATAAGTTTCAGTAATCCCACCATCATTTTAAATTTCGATCAAATATCGTATTATAGGACATCCCTAAACTGCCACATATTGAATATGCATTGATAATAATGCAGCAAAGGGATGTCTAATATGAGATAAACTTGTAATAATTAACATCAGTACTAGCGTGAGGAACGCAAGTATAATTATACATATATACAAATACCTAAATGTTATGATTTTAAGTCATAGTTTTGTACATACCCAATGCTTCATATATGAGTTCACCATAAGAGCCGATTTCTTTTACATTGCACGCTCTTATTATAATGGATAACCAATGAGATGCTTTTTCTTGAATAACATTGTGTGAACTTTGATTCAGATATTCGATGAGGAAACGTAATCCAATTGCACGCGTTTTGGCTTCCGAAAGTAGAGAATTTATAGATTGTGCTTGCGACGTCACTTCTTTCTGCAAACACATTCAATACAAATGAGTGTAATATTAATTATGCTTTATTAAACTTACAGTTTCTTGAAGATTATGATCGACGACATTGAGGTACACGTTTCGGTTCTCTCTATTTGTCTGCGCAAGAGCATGCAGCATATTTCCATGTCTAAACATTTTAAAAATCAATGTATTCAAAACATGTGCGAGCTACACTTGTTGATATTTATCGATAGCTTCCATTTTTCGATATTATTATTGTCGCGGAACTAAGGTAATTTATAATAATCGATATAAGTATTGTCAGTATAGAAAATTAATGATGGTATTCCACAATTTGATTTAGATTTGTTAGGATTTGCAGTGTCCCCGGAAAAAGTAAGGAAGCTTTCGGGTCACGCTTTCAAGTTCTTAAGTATCAATAATAATATTTATTAATTTTATAGAGAGGAAATGTCAGCTAGGGGCTTAAAACAAATCATAATATATAAATGCGAGCATTAAAAATATTCGAATTCTGCAAACATACTATTATTTAAGAGGCTTAGGAAAATAAATTTCTACTTTTTTTCGGAATAAATTGTCAATCAGATGATTAGTCAGGTAGCCAGCTGTTCACGGAGTCATAACAGTGTGCCAGTCGTCCATAGATTTAGATTTGCTTTAGCTAAATCAAAACCAAATCTAAAATAATTAATGGAATACCCTTAGCATAATTTTTCGAAATTCCTAATTTGTATTTTAGCTGATTATTTACCGGCGCAATCACGATCACAAAAAATAAATAAATAAATGTGTGTTGTGGCAGTCACTATCAAATCACCATATAATTAATTTAAATAGTTTAAGATAACATTTTGATGTATAATTATACATTTATTTACAATATAAGTAGCGTGATGATGGTGAAACTTCTACAAGTATGATGCTTTAATAAAAAAATAATTCCAAAATGAATTTTTATCATAGTGCATTTTTGGGATCAGCGTACCAATTGGTAGAAATAAAGGTGACCGTGAATGCTCATTTGTTGGTATATTTTTAGGGTATTTATGGCTCAGGCGCGTGACACTGGTCAGCTGACATTTTTTTTGGCTTAATAATAATTTCATTTCTAATTTGGAGAGTTAAAACAACATTGAACAGTTAAAATGGCTTTGCATTCAGCAATTAAAGGAAAATTAATATCTGTCATAGGTGACGAGGTATGTATTAATAAAATCATAATTGCATTCGTGTCTTATTGTGAGAGTTTGTTCATGTAAATACAATGTTTTAGTTTGCGTAAATACCTACGCAAATATATGTATGTACCTGTGAATATGCAGTTTACTTCAAGATAAATGGAATATATTAATACATATGCAGTATATATAAATAAAAATGTGTGTATAAGAATTGAGTAAAAAAATACATTTTCATCGGCTTGTGTATGTACTTGCGTGTGTGCATGTATGCCAGTACTTATGTATGTGTGTATGCATGTATGTTTCTTGAGTACAAATATATTTACAAGCAAATGCATATACTACAGTATGTCAAGAATAAGTTCACACACTCATTAAAAAGACGAGCTCAACTTCTAGTTACAAATATAAACATGCACGCATTATATTGTCGATTCTTTTATAATAGATTAGTAACTCCAATAAATTTGGTTAGTTTGGTTTGCCACTATATGTAATATTAATAATAATAAGAAGAAAAATTCATGGAATGCAGATTAAAGATACCAAATATGTTTATTTTTGCCTGATTACACCACTTATTTTGTGTGTTCTTTCTATTATATAGGACACCTGTGTTGGATTTCTTCTTGGCGGAGTCGGAGAAATAAACAAAAATCGTCATCCAAATTTTATGGTAGTAGACAAAAGTAAGTTATCCATTATGTAAAGTTACTTGTGGATGAATATTTATTTAACTAAATGTTTACAAGAGTATAACACATTTGCATTATAACAGTTTTTTCTTAATACCTCTTGTTAGTCTAAATAAAAAATTCCAATAGAAGCTGTACTGTAATAGACCCTGTATACATGAAATAGATCAATGTATAATCAAACTTGTTAATTGCATTATAATAATTAATATAGCTTGAAGAAAGGAGAACAATAATAGAACAGCTTGTAGTTATTTGTATGTGTCTATTTATTTATATATATATATATTATTAAATAATTTTAGATACTGCTGTCAGCGAAATTGAAGACTGCTTTAAGCGATTCCTTAAACGCGACGACATCGACATAATCTTGATAAATCAGACATATGCTGAACTGATTCGTCACGTTATCGATGCACACACTTCGCCAGTTCCAGCTGTTCTTGAGATTCCATCCAAGGATCATCCATATGATGCCAGTAAGGATTCCATTTTGAGACGTGCTCGGGTAAGTTTTTATAATGTGACACTTGGAATTTGGTAGCTAAGTTGTTATTTTGTTTTTCTATATTTAGGGCATGTTTAATCCCGAAGATTTGGTACGCTGAAGTATTATAACGCTTCGTAACTTTAGTGATGTGCAATGTTTTACAACACCCGAAACTAAAGTATATTTCATAAACCATTATATGTCCTGTTAATCTTTGTTGTTGTATTCATTCCAAATTAAATACATTAAATTAGTGTGAGCAACTTTAAATCTAATGTTAGACACTAGTTGGGTTATTCCAATGTGTTTTAACATCTACTACAATTTATTTGGATCGCATTTTGTGGAGTAACTTGCTTGGCAACTGGAAAACCGATGCGTTGTTTCACAAAAATCGTGACAGAAACTTTAAAACGGTCGCAGATTGAGTAGCTCAATATAAACAAATAGCTCAATATAAAGTGGCGACATTTTTATGCTGGGCCGTTTCATATTTGGTTTCTATCTCACATTTAAAGACAACGTTTGCCATATCAATATTGTAATTGTCTCATTTCACGCTGAACTTTTGGAACAAAATTTGAAAAAAAAATATCGGATGAGACAATTATCAACGTTTAATTTGAGGTTGCTGAGATAAAACTGTAGATTGCAAATGGGCATAATGATAGCAATTTATTTTTTGTTATATATAACAAAGATGCAAGACATAATACATTAAATATATAATATAGGAAACCTCATCCTCATTTTATTTTGAAATGACATGACTAAATTTGTTCTACATATGAATATCGTTAGAAAAATATACTAATTAACAGCACCTGCGAAAATATACCTTTTTTAAAGTTGGGATTTGAGATAGACTATCCCTTGCTATTACCCTCGCACGCAGGCACTATTTTCATCGCTTTACTGACGCAAAGTGGCAGAGCCTAACAGTTGTGTGGAGGATAAAATGACAATTGGCATTCGGTAGAGAAATGTTTCAAGTTTCTAAATATGTTAACATAAGAATTTCGGACGGAGTGTGATTTGAGGTGTTACCTCAAAACTTAAATCTTTCTCGTAAAACAGCTTAGTGATCATTAGCGCAAAAGTGAACAAAGACGCGAAACACGAAATGGGGAAGGAAAGTATGAAAACCTTTTTAATTATGTAATTAATTATTTAAACTTAAAGTTTCGAAAACTTGTAACGTTCTCCACATTGACATCACAACAGAATGTAAATAAGCACCACGGGAAGAAACGAGGACGGTTTCACAATCAAGCCAAAGGAAATCGAATCTAAATCAGCATGGGATCCTATTTCTTTTGAGCTCACATTTTGTATGGAACTGTACTGAATAGCTTATCTACGGACTGGCGTTATTCAACACTGTTTGGCAAACAGCTGATAGTTCTCAAGGGTCTTTTAAAATACCGAGCTGCTCAAAGTTGTGCAGGCTAAAAACAATAAAAAGTCGATTTGATTTATCTAACAACAAGAAAAGCATTGTAAGAATATAAACTACTTAATTTAATTAATCCTATATTATTTATATTAATAAAATACAAGAGTCCACATACAACTTTAACGAAAAGATGGGTTGACTCACGCATCCTCCTTCTTTTGCATACAATACACAGATAATCCCACAGTTGCAATTACCTATATTCTTTTATTTTTATTCAAATTCGCTATTCATGCTGAGAATAAAAAAGAAACAGTGCTATCACCAGTGCTGCCAGAATCTCCGAAGCAAAAATTGCTAGATTTGGAAAAAAAAGTTGCTAAAAATTGCTAAAAATGATGTGAAAATTGCCAAAAAAAAATGCTAAATCATTCAAATTTTCGTTGCACTTCTTTCTGCCTAATTTAATATTTGCAGCAGCTTTGCAAGCTGAAAAGTGCTCCTCACTCAACTTTGACAAATGATCACTTGTTGCAATCGCCGTGTGTTTGGCAATGTTTAGGCATAGTGCTTTCTGTTCCTCCGTTTTTGTTGACTTTCGAACATAAGGAAACTTATTTTTTTTGGCACATCGCAGTCACATGATTTTTTGAGGCGGCGGTTATTAAAAAGCTTTGCGCCAATTTTGGATTTGCAATACGCACAATATGCTCTTTTTGGATCAGTGCAATCCTTGCGAATCCATTACTTAAACTCCTCATCTTGCAGCCAGGCATCACGAAAATGTTGCTTTTAAATTTTTGGCATTTTAACCCAATCACAAAACACAGCAAAAGAGTGAGCAAACACTTTCAAGTTGTTCATTTAATAGAACGACTGAGTTAAATACAAGTTGCGATATCTTTGTAAACCAATATAAATCGTAATTTGTGCAATCAATTGCAAAAATATATAAAAATAGGCAAAAATGCTAAAGAAAAATTAAAAATTGCTAGTTTTGTATTAAAGTTGCTAAAATTGCTAAAGAAAAAATAAAAATTGCTAGATTTGTTGCTAATAGCATTTTTTAAAAAAAAGTTGCAAATCTTTTTAAAAATTGCCAGATCTAGCAACTAAATTGCTAAAGTGGCAGCACTGGCTATCACTCAACTTTTGATGACTTTTTAATGATGCATTGGTCACACTGGATTATGCTTGTCATCATCAAAATATTGTACTTCTGCTAGAAGAATATTACCACCAAGCATACAATACATAGAGGCTTCAAACAGCGACAAAATTGAGTCATATATCAGCTCACGTGTTGCTTTTGACTGAGTCGTTTGAGTTGTTGGCGGACATCTCGATTCACGGGATCCACACCCCGTCTCTGTATACTGTACGCTCAGTGATAGTACACTTATGTCAGCACAGGGCTTTAATATAAATATAAATCTACATAAATGTGCTTCGTTTAAGAACCTAGAATCTCTCTGCACTAAGTTCATCGATAACAATAAGACAAGCTTGCTTTTGCTTATCGATTAAACATAAGCAGCATTATCTGCATTTCCTGTTTTCGTCGCCCGGTGGAAACATGGAAACATCAATACAAAACTTTTTTTGTCTAAATGAAATTTTAATTTCCAAATCGAAAAACATCTAAAACTTATTAGATGGTTTTAATAGATCAGTAAGAGATTGTTTTAAAAATAATTATTTACTGACGCCACCTCAAATTTTGCTATAAGAAGTTTATCAATACAATTTTGTGTGAGCGATAAGAATATCGCCTTAGTGCGATATATTAATGAGAACAAAAACGATAACAAAAAGTTGCGAGTGTCAGTGCACTCATATTTGGAAACGAACGAAATTAGCGAAAACGCATAAATAAAATTCTGTGAAAACCGAGTACTAAGCCTGAACATAAATTTGCATAGCTCTTATTATTCGAGCAAAAATAGAAAATCACACCCAATTTCATGAATAATCATTATAGTATTTTGATTTTTCTGTGCTGTTAATAATAATAATATTTTGACAAATATGAAAACTAATTTTGTTATGGAAATATTAAACTTGTGGTATATAAATTCTTTAAAATGCTGTAGCTAGTGAGCAAAAAGTTTTGCAATTAGATATATCAGAGATATGCCGTGTAAACGAAGAAATCCGGTAGTTCATATAAACTAGTTCAGTGAACTGTCATATCAGTGATATCGGTTTAGCAACGAAAATAAAGAAATTTTCACGTCATCCACGCTGTCTGACATAAAGATGTAAGTATTTTATTTAATTGGCAAATCTTCATCTTTTGTGTCTAATTGTTGTGTCAAAATGTATATGCTCTCCAATCGAAAACGTGCCATTCATTTTCAATGTTTCTCGCATTTTACTTCATTCGCAAAAAAGTGTTTAATACAACGATACATGATTTTTTCTTTTTAATTCGTGTGCATCTAATACCTTGAACATGCATTCCGATAAATGTACGTACTACATAAGTGGATTTCAATAGTCAATTTATTTGTTAATTCGAAGGATGCTTTTTGCAAATACTTATATACATATGTGGGTGCCTTGTATATACATATATGTACTTATACATATCCAAATCCATACATTAGCATTTGTACATTTTTGGGTATGTGTGTATGCATGTACATACATATGTATGTAAGGGAAAATGTGCGCCTGTAACTGCGTGATCCAATCTAAAATAAAACAGAAAACTGTTATATACTACTGAGTACTTCCATAACCATATACATTTTTAGCATTATTTTTATTTTGACCAACAATTTGAATTATCGTTCGGACAAGTGCAAACACACATGGACTAATTTTTTTCCCCCACATTACATAAATTAGCCCAACATTGGAAGTAACGTGCTCGCCGTCCACCGTCAATTTGCTCAGTGTTGCAAATTACGTCGACTGCACATCGCATTCTTGCTTACAAGCAGCTGTAAGGACAGGCGCTCAATATTACGGCTTTCGTTTGCAACAACAGCCAGGTCCCAAAAGGGACCGACATATACGCAGCCAAAGTTAATTCGTAGGCAACCTGTTCAACTCGGGTATGTTATTGTCAATTTTGTTGAAAGTACAAATTTCAAAATTATTTTGAATTTACAATATGTGAAATTACATATTACATTTTTTTAATAATCTATAGTACTAATTTTTATTGTATTCATTTTTCAGTCAGTTCTATAACACTAATCCTGCTGTGTGGACCCATCCATTAACGACCGAGTCATCTGAGGAATCAACGACCACAACAGAAACTATCTCCGAAGAGCAACATAAGGTGGACAATAATTCGGCGGAGATGACACTACCGAGTGCCGCTCGCGTTTACACAGACGTAAACGCTCACAAGCCAGATGAATATTGGGACTACGAGAATTATGTAGTTGACTGGGGAAATCAAGATGATTACCAATTGGTACGCAAGTTGGGGCGTGGCAAGTACTCGGAGGTGTTTGAGGCTATCAACATAACGACAACTGAAAAGTGTGTTGTCAAAATACTGAAGCCTGTTAAAAAAAAGAAGATTAAGCGCGAAATTAAGATCTTGGAGAACTTGCGGGGTGGCACCAACATCATAACGCTTTTAGCTGTCGTCAAAGACCCAGTGTCCCGTACCCCAGCACTGATCTTTGAGCACGTTAACAATACAGATTTCAAACAACTGTATCAAACACTAACAGACTACGAGATTCGCTACTATTTGTTTGAGTTACTCAAGGCCCTCGACTACTGCCACAGTATGGGCATAATGCATCGCGATGTGAAGCCACATAACGTGATGATCGATCATGAAAACAGGAAGTTACGTTTAATCGATTGGGGCCTTGCTGAATTTTACCACCCGGGTCAGGAGTATAACGTTCGTGTGGCCTCTAGATATTTTAAGGGTCCCGAACTTCTGGTCGATTATCAAATGTACGACTATTCACTGGACATGTGGTCGTTGGGATGCATGCTTGCGTCTATGATTTTCCGCAAGGAGCCATTTTTCCATGGCCACGACAACTACGATCAACTAGTGCGAATTGCCAAGGTGCTGGGCACCGAAGAACTGTACGCCTATCTTGATAAGTACAACATTGATCTTGATCCGCGATTTCATGATATTTTACAACGCCATTCTCGCAAACGTTGGGAGCGATTTGTTCACTCTGATAACCAACACTTGGTGTCACCGGAAGCATTAGATTTCCTGGACAAACTATTACGTTATGATCACGTTGACCGTCTTACTGCTCGCGAAGCTATGGCGCATCCATACTTTCTGCCAATTGTCAATGGACAGGTTAATCCAAACAGCCAGCAGTAGACAAGGATTCGCATTGTAAAGTAAACAAATTTATGTCGAAACAACAACAACAAAAACAACAACAGCACGATTAAGTTAAAAGAAAAACTGTTGTGCTAAAGCTAAAAATAAGATCACATTCAGTAAAATGCATGAACTTATAGTGCAAAAGAAAAAACCCATAATTTAATGGACATACACTGATTTCCCACAATCACACACACACACACACATATTAGAACAATAGTAATGATATATAATGAAGATGATTATTTCGAAAAACAAAAAAACATACACTGACAGTGATTATACAAGAAAACAACAACAACTAATTTCCAATTCACAGGCGTAATTTCATTTTAAAATTATTATAAATACAAACTCATGTATGCACATGCTGCTTAAAACAGAATTTCAAGCTACATAATTATAATTAACGTATATTTATATCAATAATTATAAATATAATCCAATAAATCTCCATTTCTTACAAATCCTTGAAAGCTAATTAACAATAACGAAGTCTCAGACATCGTTCCATTAAATAAACATTCAGTCTGTCAGTCAATCAGTCAGTCAATCAATCAGTCAGTCAGTCAGTTAAAAATTATCGTATTATATTCGAAAAAAGTCTGTTTACCAATTCAATAATCATAATTCGGCAACTATTTATAATTAAAACAAGAAAAAGAATACCCCTTTAAAGGTGATAAACTTAATTTTTCATTCATGGCATCAAAATGTCCAAAAAAAAAAGATACGAGTATAACTAAATTCTAGCATGGAATAATTATATGTTTTGTCGGCAATCCAACTCTTACGTTTTATTACTTTTACGTGTGCATTTTAAATTGATAATAGTAATCTTTTATAAATAATGCAGTAAATAAACAAATATTAAAGAAAGACATTGTTAAAAAAAAAAATACTAATTTCCAAGCGGAACGTCTCTGAAATTCGCGAATAGTTTAGACAAGGGATAATTAATTATGATCATAATTAGATGATAATCAGTTGTTGTATTTCCAATAATTGTGTAACTCTTTTTGTGTTACTCTTCATGTATCGAGCCCTAAACGATTTCATTTAATTTGTATTAATATATATATTAGGTATATGTATATTTAGTTATAATTGGCATAACTAAATTGAGTAAAGGGCATCTCGATACGTCTACAACGTTCTTCCTTGATTTTAATACTTGTAGGGCACATTTTTTCGAAAAATGAGTGACAGACAGTTTATAATTGATAGATAATATTTGATTATTATCAGTGTTTCATCTCAACTGTAATCTGAAGTCTAGAAAGTCGTAGACTCTGTATACTTATAGAAGCCAACACATACGTCCGTTAATACTTTTATAACTATGGGGTAAGCTATAAGGAAATTCTCGAATTTACGGTGTTACTTTGATGGTAATATTAAGATTTAGAAGATTTGTTAGCTCTCAGAATCAATTACTTTTTGCCAGGGAAGCCTACATAATTTTGAAGTCAGTTCGCTGAACTGGTTCAAGCCATAGAGCAAGATTTCGTTTCGGTTCGTGAGCCAGTATCAAGTGTCCCTGAGAACACAACGCATTGGTTTGAACACTAAGATTATTTGATACCAACTAATGTTTTTATGTTGCCAATTGTTTTCAATTTCTTTTGCTTGATTTTTGAAGAATTATAATAAATTGATGTATTTTTGTTTTTAATATTCCGAATTGAACATTTTCTATGAAAGAAAGTGTTTCGGTTTCGAGTGAAAATAACCGAGGATTTGTTAATTGGGTTATTTGTCCAGCTGTCAAAATTGAAAAGAGCAAGCCACCGAGCAAAACAGAGTCAGCTGAAAGACAAACGTAACGTCTGTTAGAATTCACTAGAACAATTTCGCAAAGACAAAATTACGATATTGATGTTTTCCGAATATCGTAATTTTTCTTGAAGTTGATTTGCGTGCCAAGTTTTAGATTTTTAAATATATTATATATATTTCGAATAAATCTAATATCTGATATATGCATATGTATATATAAATATATCTAATTTGAAAAAAGAAGCACTAAATAGTCTTAAAATGCCACGTTTGGTGTTGATTTGTGTCGCTTGTAGATTATAATTTGGTCACAAAATGTGTAACGCATTAAAGGCGACATGTCAAGCCCCATTAAGTTTATATATTCTTGATCAGCATTGACAGACGAGTCGATGCAGCCATGTTTGTCAGTCTGGCTGTTTATATGAAGACTAGTCTCTCAGCTTTAAGGCTATACGGATAAAACTTGGTACAGCTTCGACATTTTGATACATATGTTGGAGCCGCAGGATTGGATCTCTATATCATATAACTGCCAAAGGAACAAACGGTCGAAAATCATACTTAAGTACAACAAACTATTTGGATCTTAGACGTAGCTCAACCAATCTCACAGGTTATGCATTTAATTATGGATTCATACATAGCTGCAATGGGAAAGATCGGTCCAAAACTAAAGTTAAGTATGATAGGTGCTGTCTCTCAAGATTTCTCAACCAAACTCACGGATTGCGTATTTGCTATTGTTTTATCACCGACTACCATAGCCTATAGCTGTCATAGGAACGATTATTCGAAAATGGAATACAAGAGTATTAAAAATCTTTGGCGTGCCAAGAATAACCAAGAAGACTGGCACTGGCTACCCGACTGAACGGCTTGTTTTTAATTACAAGCAATTCCCATGCGCTGTTAGCAATTAAGTTTGTGTACATATAGCTTGCAGCACTTACATTTGTCTTATTCGCCGCTTAAAAGAATATTCTATGGGCTTATAATTGTTGTCTGTCTTGAGATGCCTCGATTCTATTACGCCAGGCATCTATAATCGAGATTGCCTTGAATACACACGAATATCGTAACAGACTACATAACGGCTGACATATGATATTTAAGTGTGAGCACTTCTGATAAGAATGCAAGCAGTGGGAATCGAAGTTGGAGTCTGATTGTACATATGGAAGAGTGTAAGTAGGTATGTACGTATTTGTGTTACTGTAAGTTGCATATCAGCAAAATATACCAACATCGCAGGCTTATAATAAGGAGAGCAGAATAAATAAGATTATCAGATAAATATAATATCCGTAGATGTGTCTGTTTGTAAATTTGACGTTTCGTCTGCTTCAATTCGTAAAACGTTCATATTGGAATAAGACGCTGTCATCTCTAGATGCCAAACAGCTGATTTTTGGGGGTTGCATTTTGCATTCCATGACTCCTTATTCCATTTGGCTCTGACATGCGGGTTGGAAGGAAGACAGAACGATTTCTGATTACCTATGGACCACAGTTCGCTGAGATTATTCGTTCAGCGTAGTTTATTTATTTATTGCGGTGTTAATGGTGTTGACATTAATATTTTTGGGTGTTTGTTACTCACATACATCTGTATGTTGCGTTCATCTTCCAAGAAAATTGTGAATCTGATTTAAAAGCGAGGAAAAATTCCACGATAAACTTTACAATGTTCTGAATACACTGTGTGTCCTCTTCTTTATATAAACGTATGTAATAATTTTAATCTAGGTGTAGTTAATGTTTAGTAGTAATCAAATAAATAAATAGTGCAAAAACCATTGCTAAATACGATGAAATTGAGTAGTTAAAATAACTAATAATTGTTGTTGTTGAGCACAATATATTTAATGTTACAAACATAATCGTCCACGCCCAGTTAACATTTATGTATAGTCCAGGAAATTGTGATTAAGGTACATGTGTATGTATGTACACAAATCCTTACATACAAATGTATATACATATGTACGTATGTTTTTTTTTCTCCTTTTTTGTTTTATCCTTGCGAACTATCAGACGATAAGAGTGTGTGTATGTAATACGTTTGATATGTACACACTATGTATGTATGTATGTATGTAGGTATTTGATAGAGTTATTCAATCATAACAGTACCTTATTTCTAACCCTGTAGCAGTTTAAGATGCGAAAAAGAGCATGATAGCTCGCTGCTGAAGGTTGTGACAGATAAACCTAATATAGTATATGTAAATATTCGAAAACAATACATATACTCTTAATTATCAACAATAATCGAATCGCCTTGAACTCTACAGTTTAAGTGTCTTTGATTGTGTCTGTTAATCCGATTGTGTGGACGATTTTATATTTTCTCAAGTTCGCGATATGTAAATTGAAACACTACAAATTCACGAAATGAAACGGAAGAGACAGAGCTGCCAGATCTGGTTAACTTTTCAAAAGTAGTAAAGACTCTTATTTGCCACCAGCTGTTTATACATAGGTAATCATAATGGATGCTGTAAAATTATTTGTATACCCTGTACGGGGTATATTGAGTTTGTTAAAAGTTGTGACTGACAGAAGTAGGCGGGGCTGTCCGCCCGTATGGCTGAAGAATCTCAGAGACGGTAAGAGATAAAAGCTTGAACTTAATCGCCCAGCACTCCTTATATTTGCAGGTAGTTCAACTTTATCTTATATTTTTAAAGCCACTCTTCTTTGTTTTAAAATTGGAATAAGTGTTATAGCAATAGTAATTTTAAGGCTAGAGACTTGAGATTCGGCACCTAGTCTCAATGTGTTCTTAAAATTTCCCCACGGTCGGATAATAAACAGAAGTTATCCAAGGTACAATTCAACGCAGCGCCAGCGACGATACAACGATAGAAGACGTTTATGTGTGTGATTTAATTTGTAGTATAGACGTGTCTGCAAGTGCGTGTTAGGGCATTTAGAAGTCGACCCTTGAAATATAATTCTTTAAGATCTACATTCCCTAACCCCTTAATTCAAAGTCAACCTTCATTTGTTAGTCGAATCTATGAAATAGTGTTTATGCACTCACTTTTGACACAATTAAATAGCATAAACAATTTGAACCAAACTAAAATCGGATATTGGTGCTGTTGAAGAATATTTGTACTTTCTGCGTGTTAAATACATTCATTTGATTTGTTTTTATTACAAAGATATACGTAAGTTTTATAATAATAGTCTTTGTCGACTAGATTACATTTAGTTAGTTTTAAAAGTAAACTAACAATATTATATCACCCCTAAAGCACGCTTTAAATTAATTCGAATCATTCGAAATCCTGAAAGTATGCTTTGGCATGGTGTTGAATGAATGCGATAGCATCAACGCGATTTTTTCTTAAGAATCATAAAAGGCGACAGTCTACAATATCGGTTATCTAAAAACAAACAACAAATCCACCCAACTTAATTTAAATAATTTTCCTTTATTTTGGAAACAAGTCTTTGAATAGTTTTGTGTTTAATGCCAGGTACTCACATAAGTAGCATCCAGTTTGTCAGGTCTCAACTCCATATAAAATAGGGAGCCGAATGAAGGAGAAGAATATTTTGACAAGCGATTCTGCCAGTTAATGATAGGACGAGAATACAAGTGAAGTTGTTTAAATTTGATAGTATACTCGCATTAATTTATAAACAAATGTACGATTACTTAATTAAAAAATATGTTTTTTTTATACTTCACAGACAACTTAAAATCTAAATATATAGATATATTTAGTCACTTATGCAATTCGTAATCCTTTATTTACGAGCATTTGTTATGAAGCTTACATCCCAAGAAAGCATAAGAGCTTGGATACTTTCAGCTCTTATGGTACATGGAGCAGTTGCAGGCAATCCAGATGCTAAGCGACTTTACGACGATCTCCTTAGTAATTACAACAAATTGGTGCGCCCGGTTGTAAATACCACAGATGTGCTCAAAGTCTGCATAAAGCTGAAGCTCTCCCAACTTATTGATGTAGTGAGTAGCTTAGCGCCAATATTTAATTATGATTACCCATGATGTTTTTGAGTTAAAAAGGATTTTTATATCGAACATAATTTAATGATAAATTTTTATTATTTTGCTGTCTTAACTAAACTATTTGTCTTACTTTTAGAATCTCAAAAATCAGATCATGACGACAAATCTCTGGGTAGAGCAGGTAATAAAATGTTTAACAAACAAGACTTTATTTAAAAGATTTCTAATCTAATACAAAACCATCTGTGAACTATAATAAGTAGATTATAATTTGAGCATCAACTACTAAAACTCATCAATACACAAATCGTACTTGGTATTATATAAGAATTCCTAATTAATATTGTCATTATATTAATTATTTAAGTACATAACATTTTTCTAACCAAGAATTCTCAATCCATCAACTAATGGCTGGTTAAGTTGCAGGAAATACGGTCACATTGTTTTATATTTGACAACATTTTACAGTGAAACGCTTGGCAGTTGACTGTAGCCCCGTCGACTTGTATTTAATTAATTTAAATGAACACACACAGTACAAAATGGAAATTCTTTTAAAACAATGTTTTTCTATGTTGTTATAGTCTTGGTATGACTACAAATTAAGATGGGAGCCGAAGGAATACGGAGGAGTCCATATGTTACATGTTCCGTCTGATCACATTTGGAGGCCGGATATTGTGCTATATAATAAGTAAGTAAATAGCTAATGTTAAACTAGTGCTTTCTCATGGTTCGTGCATATGACTAAAACATGATCACAAGTAATATACTATAATTATACAAAACTAAATCTTCGATCTGCATAAATACCATATATATATATATATATATATATTAATATATGTACATCAAAACATATGGCTCCAAATAATTAAGTGCACTAGAATCTTTTAATGCGAATTAACTTAATGTATTCTATTTCTATAGATTAAGTTTTTTTTTTCATGACCATTATATGGTATTTATTACTTATTGCTGATAAGTAACTGCTGATTACTATCGGAAAAAATTACAATTGTGCTAGCTCTCAAATCGATTAACGATTAAATTGGTCGCTTGAGTCGAAATACAGTATATCTACAAAATTTTAAAATACTACAAGGATACAATTTAGTAAAATATGATCTCTTAAAAATAAGTAAAAGTTATATTGAAGTTCTGCAAAGACAATTTCCACAAATGTATGAGGTTAAATGAATGTCTAACTGAATGTCTTTTGTTTCAATCTTAATCGGTTTGGAGGTCAGTTGAAAATCGGACTTAATATTCTATTGAAATCATGAAAAATTAATGGAACAGTAACAGACATAAAAATAAGTTCAATAATAAAATGCAGTTTCATTAACTAAAGGACAAAAAGGGTTATTGACATATTAGATTATTATCTGTGCTTTCTAGAACTGATGACTTGAAGTTTATTAAATAAGTATATCTTATTTGTATATGTTTTTTTATGCCATAAAGTGAAATAGTAAATGAGAAACATAAAAGGATTAAGGACTAAAAATACATCTTAGTTTCTGCGTAGTTTTGTCAGTTATATCAGCTTTTACATTTCTTTATTGTATTTTCTTTAAAGTATTTTTAATGGGTTCGAATTTTATAGATATTGCTGTCCATGTTTCTAACTTTCTTAATATGTTCCAACATTGTTGTAAAATGTGCCAGACATTTGCACTATCTTTTTATACCCTTATTCCACTATTTGTGCGTGACAGAAATGACTGGGCTGTTAAATTAAATAAGGATTAACACGACATTATTTATACCTTATTTCCACTATTTGTGTGTGACAGAAATGACTGGGGTGTTAAATTAAAAAAGTATTAACACGACATTTTTGGGTACATCTCTGTACCAGACATTTTCACTATCTTTTAATACCCTTTTCCCACTATTTGTGTGTGAAAGAAAAGACTTGGGTGTCACATACATTTCAAGGCTAAAAAAATAATAGTATTTTCCACTAGCTATACATTTATCATATAACTTATAATTGTTATGTAATGCAACTAATATAGAATTAAAATAAGTTATAGGGCTGACAGTATGTACATATGTTGTACATACATAATATGCATAAGCAACGATATAAGAACTACACAATTTCGAAACTAAATTACAAAAGTAATTAGTAAATACGTATGTATGTTAGGCTAACAATCGTTTTAGGAACATTAAGGTTATTGTCAATTTAAAAAAATGCAGTAAACTTCATACACCTAAATATTTAATATACAAAGAAATGTATTTTATTTATACGAATAACTATTGGATAAAAAAAAAACAAAAAAAAAAACAAACAATGATATTGTGTAGTGCCGATGGTAACTTCGAAGTGACTCTTGCAACAAAAGCTACAATTTACTCTGAAGGATTAGTTGAATGGAAGCCACCAGCTATATACAAGTCATCCTGTGAGATAGATGTAGAATATTTCCCATTTGATGAACAGACATGTGTTCTAAAATTTGGCAGTTGGACTTATGACGGGTTTAAGGTAGGTTTGTCAAAACTCTCGCACGATTTATTAACGACTACCTTTTTTTTTTGTTCGTTTAACTATCACCAAAATTCATAAATATATTATATTATTTTCATTTGTGTTTCATATACACTGATAAAAGTCGTTTTTAAACCAATTAGCATTTGTGGCATCTAAATATACAAGCACAATAAACCCTTAAATAACACGGTATCCGTTGTGCACTGTTACGATCATACACAATTTTAGAATTGCGCAAAGTTTTTGATTAAAACATTGATCAACTGTTATAAATCAAAAAAAAAAAAAACAACAGTCTCAAGTAAAAAAACGTAAACAAAATAAAACACATAACAAATACTATTTTGTTAAAGAAATGAAGTTTTTGTATGTTTTTTGTGAAATTTTATCGATTTCGTAATTTGAAAGCCTGGATTGTGATTGTGTTTTACTGTCAAATAGTTTAAGTTTGTTTTCATAGTTTGATTTATCTGTTTGAAGAACAAAAAAAAACAAAAAAAAAAACAACTGTGTTATTCAAGGGTATTCTGTATAACATTCCCCATTGTTATACCTACAATGCTTAGTAAACATACATAACATAAAAAAAAAATTATATTTTATTTTATGTGTACAAAGCTCAGAATTGTACATATAACTGATTTATTGAATGTGTAAAGACACTAAGTATTTTTGTATATTTTCTGTCGTTATTTTTAAACAAATTTCTTCATAACATTTGCTTTCTTTAATATATATACATATATATATATATAAATAAATATAAAAAAACAAAAACAGAAGAAGAGTTAACAAACCAACATATACAAATTTATTTCGGTAATTTTTCGATAATTTCCCTGTCCCCCATGCATATTCCTTTAAGTTAGACATAACAAGAAAACAATAACTTTTGTATATAATTTTAATGTATGTATATAACTATCTAATTACGCATTGATATATACATATATATATATTTATATATTCTTTATATATAAGTATATATATATATACTTTAAAACATATTTATTTTTAATGTAGATTTGTATTTTTATTTTTGTTTTTTTGTATGCATATGGCAGCTTTTAACAGTTTTTTTTTTTTTGATTGATTGAAGATGGTTTAAAAAACTATACAAGGCGATTCTTGTTTATCATCCAAAGGGACATACTCTAGTTCAGTTTTTGTTAGGTTAAATTGTTTGGGAGGATCACACAGATCATTCATTCATTCACAAATTTCCATAGTACATTATAATAAATAAAAAACTGAAAACTATGTTATATAATATTATCAATAATACTATTTATGGATGTGGACGTTCATAAACTTACTTAAGAGTCATAGGATCTTATTTAGTATAATTTACCGACTACGATTGAATTGAAGAAGTGGAAGTTGAAGTCCCACATTCTCCTCTGTGTTTATAATGTGCTAAGACTAAAATATTTACAAAATTCTATATATATTCTATACATAAGTGTCAATGATCGGTGATCACATCTAAACTGATCTGATTTAAAGTAGACGTTGTTTTTGGAGTTACAATTAAGGCCAAAACTACGTATAACATTTGAACTGTAAACGAAATAAACAACAACAAATAAATAAAAATGAAAATAAATAAATATAAGCTTCCTAAGTATAATTATACCACACACAAACATATATATGTACATATTAACTGTCAGTATAACTTGAAAAAAAAAACAAAGAAGAAATTATTGGTAACAGGAGTTGTGTTCAAAATATATATTTTTCAGTGCTGATGGTCATTATGAGGTGACACTTATGACAAAAGCAATAGTCTATAGTAATGGATTGGTGATTTGGCAACCACCTGCCGTCTATAAATCCTCTTGTTCAATCGATGTGGAATATTTTCCATATGACGTGCAGACGTGCATCTTAAAATTAGGAAGTTGGACCTATGATGGTTTTAAGGTGCTAATAAAATCTTTTTTAATTCAGAATCATTTGAAAACAAAAAATACTATTTGGTTATGTTACATCACTTGTACGTCAATATGTATCACTAATCAGTAAATAAAAAAAAAAGGCGTATACTTATACTATATATATGTTATTGTTAATGAATTGGAATGACACGAAATATGTTTGATTTTCGTTTTAATTTTCTTTTTCTTTTCTTTTGTTTTTTTTTTAATAAATTGAACAATGCATTTAAATTTATGTGTAACAATAAAGTTTTTATACTATAACCGACGTAGTCTTGATGTTAAGTGTCCGCTGTGTAGAAAAAAACATCGAATACTTATGCGGGAAATATGTTTTGTTGTTAGTTTAAATTGAATATTCAATGATATTCAGCATGATCTCTATAATGTTCACAACTATTTACATACTAAATAATGCATGCAATCAAAAAAAAAAAAACAAAATTTAATTAATTTAAATGTTTTTGCGGAGACTTTTTGTCCCTTTTACGTTAAAACTTTCATTGACTCTCCAATGTCCAATACTTATAAGGCGTACTATGTGCATGAACATCATTTTCTAAGTTAAGTAAACAACAACAGAAAACATATACAGTATACTATATAACTAATTACATGGTAAATTTGCATCTATTACCTGGGAACTGATATTTTTATTTATCACAGAAGTGATATATTTACAAAACTAAAACAGTTGGCATCTAAAACTTAATTAGCTGCATGCAGTTGAGCATGCTAGCGACGTTCTTATATTCTGCATTCTTAATCTCAACTTCTCCCATTGCCAAGCAAACATGAATGCATTTTTAAAGATATAAAACACCAATGTACGTTTTATTTAATATTAGTTAAGTTTTAACACAAACACACGGTACGACAATCATTCATCGCTTGCTGATATATCGATACAAGCCGAAGGGACGTAGTATCTGATATATCGATACGTCCCTTTGGTTTGTATCGATATATCAATGTCATTTACCAGAGGCACATATTCATATTTATCGATATCTTATCTTAACAGCAGTTTCGTTGAAATTCAAATTCAAATGGTTTGAAAACTTTCAAAGAGTAGATTGTTTCTTTTAACAGATCATAAGCAGAATATGAAATCATTTCGTATGCCTAATAAAAAGTCTTACTAATACCAAAGCTTAAAGAGTAGGTGGAAAGCAATAATAGCAACAAACTGGGAATCAACAATCAGGGAATTCTTGAAGTGCGTTCATCGCATTAGCGTACAGTCGTTGCAATCTAAATATCAGGTGTTATTTGAAAATGCAAGTGTGCACACGTATATATAATTATAACTCAACTAGTTTCCAACAAGTTTATTTACATTTCTGTGAAAGGATTAACGTAAAATAACACCTACAACAGCCTCCCAATGTCAGTCTGCTTGAATCTTATCGAATCGGTTGATTTTATGCCGTACTTAGGCGCCTATCTAAAATCAGCTTGAGTTTTAATCAAATACTGCTGCAGGCCACAGTAAAATATTCTATTGCAGTTCTTCTGGGCATCAACAATGTAGACTTTACATTTTTCTACATGACACTGTTTAAAAATCGTTATTGCATTCTACATTTGTGTCTAAGGCCTTCTGTAATAAGAGTAATTAAATAATTATTTGATAATGCATATTTCGAACTAAACCCGGCATGTTATAAAGCGAATGCTGACTTTATTTGTTTTATATTATTAGCCATGCTTTTAAGCACGATCTCAACTTTTGCATGAATCTGTTTGACATAAATATTTTTAAATTATACATTGTATAAAGGCAACTGAAATTTAAAATATTTAATGTGCTTTGAGTTCTTAAAATTAGGCTTTCAACTGACAAATTTATATATTCTTAAATATTCAAATTTGCGTTATTTTCTCAGCTATGCAAATATCTTTAAAAATTTACGCATTGCATTTAAATAAGTCTCCGAGTTTATCGTTCTGTTATTGTTACTGATTGAGCATGAAAACAATTATAATATTTGAAATTGAATATCGTTTTCAAATAGCAGCAACTCATTGAATATTCAAACGAATTTGTTAATCTTTTCAGCATTTCTACTCATTCATATTTCTTGATGCTATGATTTAAATATGTAAATCATTATATACTACTTTGTGGTATATGAGTATAGTTCTCCTCTGTTTGAGGAATTGTGGAAACAAACAATCTCTTTAGAGAGAACTTATATATACTAAGTATTTTCTAGCTTTACTCGTTTTGCAAACAGAGAAACAGAAACAGAAAACAGATTACTAAATTCTTACAAAATAAGTACTCTTTAATAAACAGGAGTGTTTGATTTGAATATTTATATTGTATAATATGTAGATAGATACAATTATTATAAGTATTTCTGTAGGTAAACATACTTATATCTTAAATGTAGCTAATTAAGAATTGAAATTAAGGAAAACGGCGTTAACAATGGACTTAAAGTTTTATTATCTCTTAATCACATGTCAACCCGCTGCTAAATATTATATAATAATAATAATATTATATTTATACCAATGAGTTGCCAGTTCAATAGATTTGTTCAACAGCTCAATCATCTATCAAAAAAGTAGTATTAGCATTAAGCAAACCATACAGAAATTCCTGGAACTGATTTTGTATTGTTTTCGATTTTGCAATCAGTTATGAATTTAACAAATAATTTAACAACAAATGAAATATATCATTTGATTTATTATTTGCATTAACAAACACTATATCCGATTCAGGAACTCGGGAATAAATAGCTGAGATTGCATATTTAAAGACACATAAAATTTCTTTCTTTCAATAAAATCAGAAACTATTTTAATTTTGATCAGAAACAAAAAAAATATCAATATGACCGTCCATATGAATATATAAGTTATAAATTGTAAGTTATTAAATTATTATTAATAAAAATGTTATATTAAGAACTACGTACTCAATGGGAATTATATTATCATTACTTTTGAGATTGATAAATTGGTTTCTAAAGATTTCCTTTTTGTCAAAGAAATATAAAATAAAACAAAAAGAACTATGCATAAAAAAAGAAGGAAACATAGAGTATAATGCTGGGTTCACATTGGGTCATAGAGCGTCACAAAGCAGTGTCATAGCGTCACAAAGCAGTGTCATAGAGCGTCACAAAGCAGTGTCATAGAGCGTCACAAAGCAGTGTGATCGTCAACGGCTGTGACAAATGTGACACTTCAATGTGAAGACCAGTGTCATTTTGTGTCACATTTTTTTTGTGACAGAGGCTGTCAAGTTTGTGACTCAAAATTATTTGAACAACAGTTTCAGTTGTTGTAGCTCAAATGAACACATTCTACCTGTGACGGTCAGAACTAGCAAGTTGGTTTTCTCGTTACATTTTGACAAGTTTGTTTTGTTTTGTTTCTCGATTTATCGATTTCTATGACATCTAGTACATTTTTGTCATTGAATTATTGATTCGTCACTTTGTGACTTCTTAAATCGAAATCGACTTAACTATAAGCTTTTAATAATATTATTTAAATATTGTAGGTACGAAATAATATCATAGATATATTATAATATAAATTACCTTTAATACTTACATATGTTAAAATTTTGGTTTTTCAATTTGTTCTTCCTAAAATTAGATTTTCTTATTCCTCAAACACTGATCAGGATATTATATATGCATACATACATTTTTCAAAAGCATGATAAATATACTCGTATATTAATGAACTTGCATTTTGCTACTCAATATTTAAAACGCATGAAGTTAATTGAAGTTTTTTGGCATCTTGAAATGAATTGTCTATTTAGAGTCTAGATGCAATGTTTGTTTCATATTCTCATATCATTCTCTATTACTTAATGCTTTCGATAATAACAATGTTGTTAACAGCTGAGAACCAGCTCTTAATTACAGTCTTGACAACAAATTAAACGAAAGCTATTTCTAGGAAAAGTTTAATTTCTGTATTTAACAAAATTGGTTGAGGATATTTGTTTGTAGGTTTTAAAGCTAACAAATACTGTAATATTCACACAAGTAAACAAAAGATGGCTACTTTCTTAAGTAGCCATCAAAAATGTCCACAGGGGAATTTAAGTGACAAAAGTGAATTTCCCCCAACTTTGTACATATCATAAGCTAGTTTAAGTATATACATAGTTAATATTAAGTTAAGTTTTCAGTTATAAATAAAATAAAAGCAAAAAATAGAGTTATCTTCAAAAGTTTTCAACACAATAGTACACATTAAGCATCTGCAGAATCCTGTTTCTTCTGACCGTTAATGTTCTCATATAAGTTCTTTATCTCATGGCAATTAAAAAACAAATAACAAATAAATACATAGCTATGCTCTGGTCTTTTGTGCCATTTATTTTTAATAATATTTCGAAGGATTTCATCGTATATATTATTTTACCACCGTTTCATATAACAGAATACAATTTACGTTTCATAATGCGGGATCAGAGGGTGCTATTTTTAAATCTCAATAAAATCTTGGATCATGGCTGATACATATACATATCTCTTAGCCAGTTCTCTTTACTAGAACTTTTAATGTAATTAAGATAAGGAAATACAAATTATGTATATTATATGTATATGAATTTCTTGCTCTTGGTATCGTAGTTTCTTAATATTAATAATTCAATATATCTAATATTTATCAATAATTGCTAGCTTGGATCAAAAGAAATTTCACGTGTAATTCTCTTATACCCGTTCCCCGAGACCCCGTTTTCACGGATGCTGCCAAAGCTGCCTTCTCTTCAGTTGGTCGAACCGCTGATCAGTTGGTATTGGAAATGTGAACATATGATCCCATTGGCAACAGGGTCCGACATCTGGGTTAAGTGTATACGCGACAGGATTAAAAGTGTTGCGCATTTGAATGCAACGAGCAAGGGATCGTTTTAGGACAGACACCATTTCTGGTGACATGGACAGATAGTTTTCTGCATTGGGCGTGATCTATTAGTTGTTTGATGCGATTCATATAACGCTCATCATTTTCTTACACGGCTTGCTGTATCTATGAGTACCGACACACTTGTAGCATAATGCATAAATGTCCATCAAATATATATATATTTTTGATCATTTACTTGACATTTTAGTACGGTTCATCACGATACAATAGGAATACCATATATGTATGTGTGTACATATCTATTAATACTGTTTTGTTCCTTAACAATTTAAAGCTTTAAAATAAAAACTATATTCCGATACGTACCGGTGCTGATACCGGAACCGAATGGACCAAACGAAAATGGAACATTTTACCGAAATACTCGTTTCGGTACGTATCGAAACCGGAACTGATAATTGAATACGTATTAATCACTGTGTTAGAGTAATTTTAAGTATTTATGTGGGGAAACACCGGGTTATCGATACATCGCTAAAGTTATTTGCCTAGTTATCGGTGCCAAGTTATCGGTATGTGTTCGGCGTTTCGATTTTCCATATCTTATTTTGTAATCCGATGCTAAGTTCGATGTTCTGTTGGAATTTACATATCTACTTAACATACCTCCTACAAATGGGTTGCTTTATGTATATATCGTCCGAGATATTATCTTTCAACCGACTAAAGATATTTCAACAAATGGATAGTACTTAGGGTGACCACCTGGGGCTCAGGGCATTCCGGGACGGTTGACACCCCCCCCATTGGAAATAGCATTACGACAATTACAAAAATAAACAAATTTAATACAAAGTAAATACATATTTATTCATTCATTACATTCATTATAAATTAAACAAATTTAATTCTTATATTTTTGTATTCATTACAAACTTCTTACTTATTACTTAATGTTATATTTCTCCGCACTGCCTATTTTTTTCAAGACACTAACATTCTTTTTGTCCATTAACTTTTTATAAAAATCCAAACAAGTTATGTCAACAAAATTAAATTGAACAATCATTAGGTTCTTCAAATTCTCTACCAGTAACCTATTCCTTTCGTGAGACCACTGCGTATTTATTAACGAAAAAACCCTTTCGCAATTTGCATTGTGCGGAGGAATTGCATAGAAGTATTGTGCTATTTTCAATACTTCCGAGTAGCAGCTCGGGTTTACGTTTGCTGCAAAAAACTGTGCTAGCCTATCTGCGGAGCCTTTCTCAAAAAACGTCTTCCCTTGTCTCGACAAAAACTTCTTCAAGCTTGCAACTTACAATTTTAAACAATTGGACAAATTCTTTAGAAGTACGCGACGCTTTGTTCACTCTTTCACTTCTGACAAAATGGCGGGAAAGTTTACTAGTAAATCAGTTCACCAATTAAACTCAAAATTGCGAACTTGTTCTTTTGAGTTGCTTTTTATCGCTTGTTGTCAAAATGACGATATTTTTATCGAAACAATAGAAAACCGGGACAATTTCGTGTCGGGCCGGGACACCGGGACATTACCTGAAAAAGCGGGACATGTCCCGGAATTACAGGACGGATGGCAACCCTAATAGTACTGCATGTTGGATAATTCGATATATAACGCACAGGGGTATTTTACTTTGGGATAAGATTATCTATATTTAACACATTTTATTAAACTATTTCAGTGATTTTCTCAATATTATTATACGTTTTATCTTAATGTATTTAATACATAGACATTTTTTTAAAATCGAAATACAAACTCCAACTCGAAATAATATTATAAATGAAGCAATTTTTCGTAATTTCGCGAGGTTCACGTTACCATCATCCATATTTTCTGAACAATTGACTTTTACATCCAGTGACGAAAATCGTAATTTAATGAACGTCTGCGCATAAACATGTTATTATCAACTTTCCACAATCATCGTTAATCGAAGTAAGTGTATCGATGCAATCTTAAAACATAGCGTGAATCGAATTTGGAGTGTAATTGCCGATTGATACCTAACAAAACTTAGGGCTCACAATTAACGATATGTAGTAGGTGGTAGCACTCGGTGTTTTTTCATTATTGATCAACAATTGAGCTTTTGCATGACAACTTTTTGGTTTTTCCCAGGGAACAATATTTATCTTGATTATATATAATATATGATATATGATTATAATCAATGAATGAAACACACACTGTGCGCGATCATATAACATTCTTACATCAATCGTGTGCATGTATGTATACTTATAATCTTATGTGTAAATTGCATGAAATGATCGATCGAATTGTCAGCATTTATTAGAATATCGCATGCGAATTATACAGCTTTCAGCCAATTTACTTTTAATAAATATTATTTAATTACACACACATTCACAAATTGAAATTTGTTTCCAGCCCGCTGTACTTAAAATGTACAGAGTGTCTATTTAGTTTGTCAAAAGTGAAATGTGAGTAATAGGAAGTATCCGGTAAATATATGTATATGTTTTTCATTAGCATTAAAAGCTCTTCGTTTAGCCATGTCCGTCTGTTTGCATGAACACCTTTTTTCTGTATATCCTAGGCAGAACAAATGGAAAGAAAGAAGAAAAGAAATAGATACATATTCCAGATTCGGCATTCACAGAGATTAATACTTCGTTGTTTATTTGTGATGTTTCCACTGGATAATATCACCGAAGATATTAAACGTGACATAAGCAGCATATAGTAGATATTTAGTGGATAAAAGCACTGTTAACGATAACAATAACGATAACAATTTGGCAGATGACAGACTGTAGGGTCATTGGCTAAGTGTTCTCGCTGTTTTGCAGAATACGTACAGGGTATCTTACAGGCGAGTTTGCTTGACTGTTACCTTTTCCACTGGTGAAGTGATAATTATACAATTTTGTAGTCTGTTAGTATGGCAGATTGAAAATCAAAGATTGAAGTAAATGGTATCTGGAAAATTACAGCAAAGATAAGCAGAAGAAAGATGTACGTGTTGTATCAATGTACCCTTATTAAATCAGAACATTTGTAATAATTATATTGGTAGGATTATTAGGTACGTTTCTGAATGTAAAAATGTATGTACAAATAACAAATTTTAAGTTGTGACTCTTTCGATAAATATGCGCGAATTGTAGACACATTACGTTTGCTTTTTGATGCAGTAAAACACAACAAATTGTACGAGGAGTGCCAGAATATTATAAAATAGAGCAGCAGCACATTTCTTATATCTTAGTTATTTATACACAATAAAACAAAATGTATATATATTTTTATATATACAGATAAATACAAAGCCTTATAATAAGCATTGACATTATTGAATGCCTTTTTGTTTGCGAAATCAAAAACTTACTTACATATATGTATACATTCAAATGTAGGTCGTACTCTTGATGTAATTGGCTCCATAGATAAAAAGATGGCAATGTTATGAGGCAAATTGTTATTATTATTAAATACTTATAATTTCTGAAATAAAAGTAAAATTACAAATGTATTTTCATTTAAATGGGATTAAAAATGCATGACAATTGTTCACTACTATATACAAGTTATAGACAATTATTTTGATTAATATATTTGCCTTTCATGAAAACATATTCCTTGATTGGCTAGTTTATTTTTAAAAGCTTTATATATTCAAATACATATAAACATGCTGAAACCAGTGGTACACTACCCTCGCTATCGGATACTTGATATTATAAATAAAATAAAACAAATAAATACAACACTGAAAGTGTGTGTTTACTTACGAATGAGCATGCATTAGGAACGAGTTCATTATATGGCACTACGTGTTCAATGCGCACACGAATGATTGGCCTTCTCTAATTAGCCATAGGGCTGTGCACCACTGATCTTCATCTATAATATTATTTATCCTACATTAATGTTTTTATTTCATAGTTTGAGAAACATATTGAAATAAATTATATTTCCCTCTTTTTTATTGTGGCTTATTAGGTGGACCTGAGGCATATGGACGAGCAACAAGGCAGCAATGTTGTTGACGTTGGCGTTGACTTGTCCGAATTTTACATGTCTGTCGAATGGGATATTCTTGAAGTACCAGCTGTTAGGTAAGTTTCAGAGTACTTCGCATAGCTCGATATCTGCAACAATATCAAAAATCGGGATTTAAACACCGTTAAATTTAAAAATTATTAGTAATGACAAGAAAGTTCAAGCTTCTAGCTCTTACCATCTGTCGGCCACGCCTATATCGACTCGAGTTACGATGCTGATCAAGAATATATATACTTTATGTGGTCGGACAAGCCTCCATCTGTTTGTTGCATACTTTTAACAAACTTAATATACCCCCACATGGTATACAAATTAAGGAAATATGCGTGGCGCTGAGGGAGATTAAGGGAAGTTTTGTCTGTTCGCTTAAAAAACCCACCCGGCTGTCCTTGCGGGAGCAGAAATTCTAATTTCCTTCTTAGACGCTGTGTCCCTGCCGTCTTTCAGCGGTCAGCGTAGCGCGCAGTGCTCAAGATGATCCGGCCCTGCTTGCTTACGTGCTCACATTATGGGCATTCTGCTCTCGTGAGTGATGCCGCGTCACTTGTTATCCTCGTGTCAGTCCATGCTGTGCATGTGACACTGTACTTATTGTCTAGCTTGTAGAGGAGTTAATGGGAACAACTTGTACGACACTACGAGGAATGCATCCCTCGTGAGCTGGCTCACCTGATGCCACTCCAAACTATCACAAAAGTTCTACGGACCAGAAGCTCAGTAGTATCTTTTCACAGTACACTCTGTTCCTCTTCTTTCACGACATATTTATATAATCATTCAACATTCTTATTTTTGTAGAAACGAAAAGTTTTACACTTGCTGCGATGAACCTTACTTGGACATAACTTTTAACATTACTATGCGAAGAAAGACTCTTTTCTACACCGTTAATATAATCATACCCTGTATGGGTATCTCATTTTTAACTGTACTCACTTTTTACTTGCCATCGGACAGTGGAGAAAAGGTATGTATTTTTAAATATGTATAAATATATTATTATTACAGTACAGCGAATGTACGAAATGTGTTCTATATATTAGATTAATAAATGTATTTTTCATTTCAGGTTACTTTATCAATTTCAATTCTCATTAGTCTTCACGTGTTCTTTCTCCTGGTCGTTGAAATTATACCACCAACCTCCTTGGTTGTACCCCTGCTGGGCAAATACCTAATATTTGCGATGATATTAGTTTCTATAAGGTAATTGGTACATTGACCAAATTATACGTATTTTAGTGGATATATAGTAAATTTTGTATATTTCATTAGCATTTGCGTAACTGTTGTGGTACTTAACGTACATTTTCGATCTCCACAAACACACCGAATGGCGCCCTGGGTTAAGCGTGTTTTTATAAACTTTTTGCCTAAATTTCTATTTATAAGAAGGCCAACATATAACTTTGAAACAAGGTAAGAGTTAATAAATTGCAAAATACAAATTATCAAATTTAGTAGATTGTTGCCATTTATAATTGAAAGAATAAAGTTTGAACTTGTTATATGATATACATACATACGATATATACAAAGGCAAAAGCGTAAAAATATGTGATAACCGTTAAATGCTTGAATACTTAATCTATTTGATATGGTTATAAAATTGCAGTAAGTTGCTTTTGAAGGACGCCCACTCATGTTTCTATCCTTACTACTCTTCAACCAACATTGATCGCCTCGTGACGTCAGGTTATAGTCATACACCCTCGAAAGAAGAGTTGACAACACAAAGGTAAATTGTAATTTGACGATTTTAAAATATTCATCTTACGTTAAAGCTGAAAGATGGCATTATCTTGAGTACTACAATACTAAAAGGAGCGATTCGAGCTACGATTTAGTTTCGCGCTTAATATATTTGCCAATAAAGCTGTGTCAAATCGTTTAAGATCAACTGAACTAATCACTAAAGTGCACGAACGAACTAAATCCCTGATTGTAGTTCAGTTAGTTCACTTGATTCGAATCCCATTATAGTTCGTTCAATGACTCGAATCGCTTTACAGTTCGTTCAATTATTGAACTACTAAACTTTATGAACGATTAGTTCGTTCATCAATTATTGAACTAGATCCTTGAATTGAACTACAATGAACAATGAACATCTTTAGCGTCGTTACATTTTGATTTTAAAGTATTACCCACTTACGAGTACTTCAGTCCATTCTTAGCAAATAATTTTACTATTTGCTATTAGTAATATGAAATACTAAATTATAGTTTTTTGTTTAATCGTAATGCAATTTTCCAAAGATATAAATTACTTATTATTTACTTCACTTTTTATAATGCTTATAGAATTTCAATAAAATATATTACTTTATGTATATTTTTCAAAATAGCTTAACAAGCACTGGACCTTTTGGAGGAAGCTGTCAAGTTCATGGTCCTTTGCCACAACTTACGCATTCCAGTTCAGAGGATTTGACAGCTGTCCCCGATTTAGATATGGGCAATTCTGGGATAAAAAGTCCCATATTGAATAATCCGGCCTTTTCTCACTCCAAGTGCCCGCCTAGAGTTCATCGTAGCTGTTTTTGTGTACGATTTATAGCGGAACATACCAAAATGCAAGAGGATTCTACTAAAGTAAGTTTCCCCTAAGAACTATACATAGTATATACAATTTAAAACAATTACAATACATATTCTTCTTTTTATGAAAGGTTAAAGAAGATTGGAAGTATGTTGCAATGGTATTGGATAGACTCTTTCTCTGGATATTTACGTTAGCTGTTTTAGCTGGTACAGCTGGAATCATATTGCAAGCACCAACTCTGTACGATGATCGGATTCCCATTATTGAGCAGAAAGACCTAGAGTTTTCGGGAACTTCGGCTGGACGTTGTAGACCTCCCCAATAGCGTTTTTATTCGAATACCACACATTTTATTTTGAATTGACCACATTTTTTTTTTTCAACCAAAAATAGGTACACAATTTGTTTTATTTGTTTCAATACTTTTTGTCAATTTTAAAAGCAGTTAAATTAAATATTACTCTACCATCTCATTAAAAATTATAATAGGACCTACACATTCTTTCAAAAGCACTTCAAATACAGTTAAAACAAATACTTTCTTTTAGTATTTGCAGAGAGTTTCATATGCGAAAAATCGTGGCCAAACATAACAAACTAAATAACGAGTTAAACTAAAATCGGACAACGTTTATTAAAGCTACAAAAAGACTATATAAATATAAAATTAAATAAAAATTGTTAAATCGGAGATGATTGCTGCTTCAAGTTTTTCAACAGCACTAAATTTGCTCCCTTTAAAAAAAGTTGCGTAACTTGAATACCCAAAATTTAAGTTCGTTTGTAGAAACGAAAATGTCTAACTGAAAAACTCTATTATTTTGTTTATTTTTTCTATCAGAGAATAGCATAAATAGGTACAACTGTAAGTCCATGTGTAACACTCAAATTCATATTAATCCGATCCTATAAGTTTCGTATATTCTAATGTATACACCCTACAAAGTTTTGTGCATTTTTTCTCCATTCTACACGATTTTTTCTCTATGAAAAATGTATATTTGTTGAAAATTGTACAAACAACAGATGTACAATTTTTGAAATAATCACGCAGCATGTGTAAAATTCAAGATAAAATCGTAAGCTTACTTGTGGAAGAAGGGTATTATTCATGTGTCCATCGGCTTGTATGAACATTATGATTTTATAGAAACCAAATTTAGTTGTCGCAAACTATTGCATGTGTCTTTTCTCGAAATAGTAGTTTTAATGCCAAATTGTTAAATATATATATATATACATATTATATCTCACTATCCTGTTACGGAAATGGATCGATATGCATATTTCAAATAATACACACAGGAAATGTTCTAGCTTTATGATTGGTATACTTACATATCCACAAAGTTTGAATAAAATCGGATCGGAAATGCAAAGATATGTATATTTAAAATATGCTGTAATAAGACAGATTGAAGTTGATACCAATCAAATTGATACATTTTAAATTCAGTCGCTTATTTTGGCTCAAAATGGTTAAAATGGTTTTCTGCAATGTATGTAACAGGCATAAGAAAACATCTCCACCTACATATATGAAGTACATAAGTTCTTGTTCCGTATTAATTCTGTCAGTCTGTGTCTATCAGTGACTGGAGACTCAAACGAAGGCTTTAAATATGTTTAGTTTTCTTTATTTTAATATAAATAAAGATCAATGGATCAAGCAATATATAATTTGTTAAAGCAATATGAGACAAAAAACAAATTCATTAAAAAAAAGAGGAAAATCCATTGTTGTATATTTATGATTATGTTAACAAAACTCTGTGCATTCATTTACAAACCGACGATACTTAAGATTACTGCAATATTCTCCTTTTAAGCACACAAACAATACTCGTAATTACAAAGCAATTTGATATCTTATATATGCCATTAAAAAGGTAGCAAAACTTGATGAAAATAAACCAAACAGGCAAAGAATCTACTATCAGCCACTGCCTAAAGCACACTGCCTATATTTACATATACTATATTATGGTCATACACATGTTAGTGAACCCAAATTTCACATCAAATTGTTTATTTCGAGTCTTTTTTGGCAATCTTTGTGTATCTATAAGTGTATAGTGCTAGATACATAGTATGTACATTCTTCACAGTTCACCAAATTGATATTATTCTTGAACACATTGATGATCAACACATGAACATAGATCATTTTTGTTTTATTTTGATTTAAAACAAACAACGAGGCAGAGAGTATAAACTGGGATCGAACCAACAAGTTAACACAACGAAATCAATTAAGATACTTTTTTCTTTATTTAGACTTAATTTTATTTTCAATTTGGGTATTTAGTTATTAGAAATTGTCAATTAACTATAAACTATATTACTTTTTTTTTGTATTATTTACACACAATAAAATATAAGCTATTTAGCTAAATATTTAAAAGCAAACTTAATGAAAACAAAATCAAGATTGATTACAAATTAACTAAATTAAAGGAAACCAAAAGAATTTTTTTGTTTTTTAGTTTTTATTTTCTTTTATTGATTAAGAACTTTAGTGCTCGACTACAAAATAAATAAATAGCTTGATCTGCATGTGGTAAACGAGAATCTTAGCTATACTATATATCAATATTGAAGTGTATGTCGGAATATATAGTAAACTTATTGATATGGTTAGACAAACGGACATGGATCAATGAAAATGGCTGGAAATTGCTTGATGTTCCTGTTGCATACATTTGCACTATTTGAAATGATCTTTTTAACAGATATATACATAATAAAAAAGTAGAATAAAATTGTTAAATGCATTTCAACCAGACATTGCTATAAGAAATAGTACACAGCTAGTAAATAGTTTGATTTCGTTTGACCAAGATACTATCTGCACTTCTTCGAACGAATAAATTAAGAGCGGCTACGAAATCCGATAAAATAAATGAAGTAAATGTATCTACAAAAGCTACCGACGCCCTTGGGCAAATGCTCTTAATATTAAGAGTAATAAGTAAAATTATCCGGCCGGATGCGACAATGTATACGAAGTTTTATTACCATACCAATAATGAACTTCGAAACTACATAGTTAGCATAGAAACAGACAGCCAGCCAGTTAGACATGGCTAAATCGCCTTAGCTATTAACTTAACTATTATACTACTACTTAGATACACATCACACACAAAACGTAGATGCAAATTTAGTATAGAATTAATTTAGTATAAATAATGAAAAAAGATAATTTTTTTTGTTACAATTACATGGATAAACAAATGAAGCAATAGAAGAAGAAAATTGGGGGTGATTTTATGGCAAGTTTTCATTTATTGAAAACTGTGTTTTCTATTGTTATACTTTTGCTTTATATTTGATGGCTTTTGTGGCGGAGGCGGAGTGTGTTCAAATATTGATGTTAACATGAACAATAGTATATAAATTGGAATAAAGTTCATTTTGAATACTATTAATATATATTTTTATCCATACCAAAGAGAAAAGAAATAATATCTAAGTACATTATAAAACTTTGATACGAATATGTTACTGAAATACACAATTACAAGTAATACTATCAGGATAGATCACTTACAATGAGATTATTGTGGAAAATTGAAGACTTTGTTATTGAATAAAAGCAAACACTTTTGTTTATGTTTATTTGGTATTCAAATTGAAGTACATGTACATGTAGTTAACACATTTATAATGACATTTATATATATATTATAATCCCATATAGAGATATTAAAAGAACAAACATAAATACATACTTAGTACATAGAATGTACCATAGATACCCAAGTTAACTGTGCAAATATGTGTGTAACAGGCAGATCCGATAAAGTCTAACAAATTCGAGTATATTTTACTGTTTGACCTGTCCTCCATTATCCATAAATCAGTCGGTCTAAGAGATTATTATAATAACAAGAGATTCTTGTTTACCCTGGTCAGATCAAGTTTGATTACAGTTCTGTATTTATACTCTCCTCACAAATTAAATGAAAGTGCATACACAATTTTGCATTCAACTTGGGTTCTCATTTCGTTAACAATGCTATTTATCTAATCCGAAAATAATAATATTACTATTGCTTAAGATACAAGATAAACTATCTGATACAGTGCATAACTGAGAAATATAAGCAATTGTGTATGGATATCCCTTTATGGTCGAGCACTGGACTGGAGTATTATTTATCCAAATAAAACTATGATTTTCATTTAAATTGATAATAAATCGAAAAGAAAAAAAAAACTAAAGCCCTCAATTATGCTAAAAAAAAAAAGAAAATAATCTGAATAATCTTGTATACACATACATACACACACACACACATATGTGCTTATGTATAAGTAATTATGTTGTGTGTCGTATACTTGAAATTATCATACAAAATGTGAAATAGAAAGTTAACATTATAATTAATAAGTCAAAATGTTAGTTTAAAGTTCATATGGATTTGTTACTTAATAAAGTTGAACATAAAATATGCATTTATTATATTTATTTATACTATTTTCTAACTATAACGAATTAAACAAATTGGTAAGTATTAAGTGTGTCCATACTTTGTCTTATAAGGATCGGGAAATTATATAAACTATCGATTGTTGAACCCCAGATCGTGACTGGCAATATTGTCAGTAAAGATTATCTATCGTTCTGGACTAAGCTGTACAAATACATGCGTTTCCACTTGCATTACCTGGAGTATCTGGAGCAGAACAAGAGATGCAATGATAGGAACAAGAAGTAGAAAGTGACATACTGAAGTGACAAAAGTGCTTTTTTGAAGCGACAGTTTGTAAGTGAAGTCTCTGCAGAAAGACTATTTCATTATGGCTCTTAGAGTTTACAAGAAGCCACAAATTATATTAAACAGTTTGGTGTGGTTTGTTGTACATTGCCTTCTGATCCAGCATTATATTATTATTGCTGTAGATGGCATCTCATTGAACTTGGATGATATTTTAAATACTCAAATGATGCCCGTACACGTTTTCTATATGGGCTTTAACGATAAGCAGGCTGAAAACTATATACAAGACTTTTTGCCCGCTTTGCAAACGATGGATTATCACAGGTATGCATACATAAGTGTTGCAGTTAGTGTTGTAAAATGCATCGATTTTGCTTTTAGAAAAATGATGCAACAATTCATGGCATCGGATTATCTGACAAAACAGATTTTGAATTGGAAGGTAAAATCAAACAATTCTGTAATCACAAAACGTGTTGGAAAATTGCAAAACAATTTAAATTCAAGACTCGATGAAGCTTCTGATGACACACTTAAGAAACTTCTTTTCGACGATGGCTCTTCGAATTATAATGCATGGCTAAAGAGGTAAGAGACCGCAAAAAGGAGTTATCAATGCTCGAATATAAGTATAAGCTAAGAATTTCCCATCTATTCTCACTTACTGATAAATTACCCAAATCGGATGAGTAATGGCTGCTTAATAGAGTTTCAAAGTTTGTGTGGGAACTGCTTAGCGTATTAATTTATCGATACAATATATCGATGATTTTGCAGGACAACAACTCTAGACGATATTCGACATCAATTAAATGAGGCTGGTAAGGAATTAAAAGCCAACGAAAGTCAAATTCAGAGAAGAAAAACTAACCCAGTTTCGAGATCAACATTAGTAAATTATTCGGATGAAGAGGAATGCGATGACGGCGATATTACCGGCTACGCATATGATAATTCACGCCATGCATCCAATTATTTCCATGTAAGTATTCACAAAATAAGGTCTAAAAGAAGCCGATGCATCGTGGCGGGGGCGGGGGGCGAGCGGTAGTAGGGAACGATGGAGCGACGGAACTTTACCAAGTACCAAAAACTGAGAGTCTTAGTTGACGCCTTAATATAAAATATTCGCACACGTACTACATTTTCAAAGTCTTCATGGTTGTCTGCAACAATTTTTGACTAAATACAATAGCCAAAAAAAAACTTATTACTAAATTGTTGTCTATTTTGTAAAGCTATATCCGCAACCAGTTAATCTGATGCCACGATTGACATTAAAGAATTCACATATTGGTGAAAATACTGAACAAACAATTAGCAAAACAGGTATGAAATCAAAGTAAAATTGTCGATGTGTACAAGCTTCATTAAATCTTTTACAGGCTATGAAACTGGGTATGCCGACTATGAAGTCCACCATTCGAAACCAGAACCTTCGAGTGCTTTATCGCAACCCATAAAGCAAATTAAAGAAATAAGCCTCAGGGATATTACAGACATCGCTTTGACGACCCTAGCATTTTTATCCTTTGGAATGTTCATATTACAGGTTCTTATGTGCATCACAATGGTAAATAATATAATTATATATATATACTATATAAGTGGGCAGGAATAGACTCTAAATACTAAACGGTTTGCTGACAGAAGATTGTAAACTAAGCAGAAGAAAGAAAAGTTTAATATCGACGCTACAAGCTTGCAGCGTGTCTGTTCGCGTTTGTATGCGTTTTACAGTGTAATTGCAGAGTCTTTAAAAGTCGGGTTCGTGAGTGCATTAAGACTGAGAAACTAGTAACTCAAATATAGTCTACAGCACTTTGATTTACAGTGATTTATCGTATTTGTTTTATAACTTTTAGAGTAAAGATGAGAGTAGTAATTTAATGATGCTACCTATGGAAGCGACAGAAACGATTGACACAAATGATGGAACTGAAGAAATTCGACGGAGAAAACGTTCTATCTTACAGAAACAGGGAACTTTATATGGTGTAAGTATGGTTAATATTAATTAATCATCATAATGTCATTTGCTTAAACAGTTATTCCACTAAATACTATACGATAAGAAAGTTCCCGTATAATTTAATCCGATTCAATTGAAATCGTCTAAATTTGCAGGCGGTATATGCTGTTTTTCTTAACGTTTTATATTCTCCTTTTCTTCCAGATTAATCAGCTGAGTCAAATTTTATTAATGAAAATAGATCAAATGTTTTTAAAAGAAAACACAATTTCAAATACAGCATTTGATGATAAAAATTTATGCAAATATTCTGCTTTTCTCAGAGTGTCAAATAAAACTAAAAAGAATATATGGACCACACTTTACAGGTTTGTAGTTCATCTGCTATTAAATAATAACACTAATATACTTACGTATACATTAATTTAAATTTATTTCATAATGTATATGTGTATGATGTATATTTATTGCATAATTCACATTTATACTTAAATAATATCGCATGTTCATTTGGAGGAGAAAAATGGGATATTAATTAAATTAAATTGAGGATGAAACTTGGCGCAGATCCGTATTTTTGCTGCAGTCAGTTCATGTGTCTGAACCTGTCGGATCTGATCACTATATCATATAGCTGCCATAGGAAAGATCGGTTGAAAATCGCATCAGGGTCTTGCAAGGGTATGGAAACTTTGGCGTGCCAAAAATAATAAAGAACACTGGTTCAGGGCACCCTACTGTCACTCCCGCACCGACTCTTTGGCTTGTTATTAGACATAAGTATCAGTACTGATCAGTATTAATTCCGAGCACGATATTATAGATTTGAACTCGACCATTGAAATGCATCCTGAATCTAGAGAGTTAGATCATGTTGTCGTTTAATGAAACTTAAGTATTTAAGTATTTATTATATTCTAACAATTTCTCTTTTATTTCCACAGTTTGGGAACGAGTTGGCTTGCAGCACGTGTATCGAACGACTATCTGTCAATGATAAAACGCCTCGCACGGTTATTTGAGGTGTGTGCCTAATGCACTCGCTTACACAATTTTTAATTTAATATATTATGTAATACAAAATATATAAAATAAAATATTTGAATTTAATCATTATATTTTAATAAAATGTATGTGGTTTTTAAGTCAACGCACTTGTTCTTTTTTGCCAAGGTGAGTCAACTTGCTCGTATTGCTCACTTGCTCAGTTACTCACTTGCTCTAGTAGTCAAATGCTCAGTTACTCACTTAATCAGTTAATCACTTGCTCAGTTACTCACTCAGTTAATCACTTAGTTACTCATTTACTCAGTTAATCACTTGCTCAGTTGTTCACTTGTTCAGTTGCTCGTTGAACGAACAACTGGGCAAAAAAGAGTAAGTGAGCAGAAAAGAGAAAGTGAGCAAAAAAAGTGCAATTGGGAAGGAACATGTTCACTTGCTCAGTTTAGTGAACAACTCTTTTTTGTTCACTCGTTCATGAGCAAACCAGACTTAGCTGTAACAAATGGAATAATATAATATATTTCAATATTTCCATGGTAGATAACAGTTATTTTAGACTTTATTTTAAAATAAGTAAGAACGGTAAAGTCGAGACTATGAAATATCCGTTACTCAATTAAAATAAATATTAATTGTATTGTAAGAATTTTAAACTTCAACGGCATACAAATTACTGCATTCATTTGGGCGCGTGCACTTCTTAACAACCGTTATGTTTATTCGATATTGATGCGATTATGTTGAATAATTGATAATAGTAAAAGTAGTGATTATTCACCATCAAAAAGATCGTTTTTCCGTAAACGCTGTGGGTGTGGCTTTTCACTGAATTCCTTATGTGATCAACTTAATCTGAGTGGGTTTCATAGAAGTGTGTATGTTAAATTTGATTGGTCTAACTTGTTTGCTCGGAGTCTCTGAGTTTCAGTCGGCGTCGGGCCGGTGCGACTTGGTAGAAACGTACTTATCATAGCCCTTACAGCCTACGAGATGGCCATTCAATTGAGGGAATTGACTATAATGAAGCTAATCACGCCTGTTAATAACAAATTGTGTTTGAGCAACCAGTTAACAGGCCGTAAAAAAGAGCAATACTGCTGACAGTGCTCGTAAATGAAATATTCCACAATTAGCTAATTAAGTCATAACTTTAAACCAATTTGCACCCATACGTTCTCACACATCTGTGCCTACTTACACACTCAATCAGCCGTAAATGACTTTAGGCCTAGACGTAAATTGAGTCGTGAAAGTGTATGAGTTCAGGGTGCGGCTCCTAAAATATTCAAGAATACATGTATAACAGGCGAGTGTGTATAGATGTGCGTATACTATATTGACATATACCCGTCTGTACTTGTTGTATATCGTACATATACTACGTTTAAAGGGAACGTGATCATTTTTATGTGCATGTATTTTTTACACCTAATTGCCAGATTACACAAAAGAAGACATCAGTGTCATTGTGCTAACTGTTGATTGCATGTATGCTTATGCACACATGCATACATACGACATGTACAGTCAGACTCGTAAGACCCAGTGGGAAATCGCGCGCTGAGTTAATCGCTTACGTGATGCTCACTTAGAAGCTGTATTCGCTTCCTTTGCCTGTGTAATGCTGATTACATCGCAGCTTATTTTTCTATGGGCATGGCCGCAAATCCTAGCAGTCGCATCCACAATGCTGCTTATTGTTAATCAAAAATGCAACTCCTTACACACACCACACAATTCTGATTGTTTAGCAGCGGTAATTTCATCAATGCACACAAAACTGTCGAAAAGCATCGCTTACTACATCAATAACAAAACTGAGCGCTCGAGCACTTTCCGACTGGGCTATGGACGCGTGTATGTGTGTGTGTGTGTGTGTGTTTTCCTCTGATGGTCAATCTCACACCAGTGCTGCCAAGTCATCCGTTTTCCGGACAGAATCGGTCCTTTTTCGATTAAGTAATACTTCTTTTGAAAATGTGTTTATTAGCACATTGCTGTTAGTTTTGAATTCGATTCTTTAATGACAATTCACTTGAAATAGAATTAAATTCAATTAATCAGCTTGAAAATTCGTTTGGGTGCATAACACTTAATTTCGTCAGGTTGGAAATGTCAATGTATCCAATTTAACATTATCTAGCCTTATATATTTTATATATTGATCACATATTGTACCTATAATATGTAATACACAAATATCAATAACAAAATATGACAAAATGGACACATTTTAATTAAAATTATGATTAAATTAGAATTTAAAAATTTCTTCTGTCTTGTTGTCGCTTTTCATTACCTTTTTACCCAATTTCTCGCCTTTTTAGGTCCATCTCTAATGTTTAACTTAACGCTGATGGGCAGCACTGTTTCACACTCGCAACTAAACATATGCAGACATACATATGTACATGCCTACATATCGTATGTATATATGGAGCGGCACGTTAAAATTGTTTGTTAAATAGTAGTAAATCATTAACACATCTGAAATTTGAATAGTAATCAATAAGCATTCGGAATGTTAATGCTAACGATATCAATTGTGACTAAGAATGGACATGTATACATATGCAGCTGCTGCTGCTACACACATACATGCATACATATCGTATATGTGAATGTGTGTGCGTGTATGGACCACACATACACTGCTATGATTTGTGTGTATGTAAGTCGAACCCAATTCGAAAATGACTCGGACAAGTTGCCGCCTTGTATTACGATTGGTGGATGCTTTCAGCCATCGTCTCGATGTGGACAGTCATTCTGAGCACTCAGCACTTAGCACCGCATTGCATTGTACTTTGATTTTGGCACGGTCTTTGGGGCCAACGTGCTAATATCGGGGCGGAGTCACAAAACTCGGAGTGAACGGATCACACGTGCGCTCATTAAAATATTTAATGCAAATGCGAAAAGTACAAATTTCGATATAGTATATAAGTATTTAGTTAGTTGTTAAGCATCTCCGGTTAAAATCGTTTAAAATGAATCGGCAGTGTTTGGATTCCGGATCGCGTAAAGACAGCTTGCGTGACAATGTGACGATAAGTAAACATGGTTTGCAGACAAGTGATTTATTATGCAAGTCCGCGGAAAATACAACCGATAAGAGCTCTAAAGACACTACCAATAATCGAAATATCGGACGAGTTTGTTCGTTTAGTATCGACAGTATATTGTGTCGCAACAACGATTCTCAACTGGATTGTACAAAACCGAATAATAACTATTTGATTAATGCAACACCAACACCAACACCAACAAATACACCAAATACCATTTTCGTGAAACGTAAGCACAATTTAATTTTAATTGAATTCGTACTTAAAAAGTAAAAGTGCTCTCTTGAGTTTAGCAAAAACAAACAAGCCGAACAGTCAGCACCCCGACCGTAATATACCCTGTGGATGCACAGGAATCCGCTCAGTGGGCCACATCGACCCCAAAATATTCAGCATGTGTGCCAGAACTGAAGTCTCTAGTTGCAAAATTGCTTTTGTTATGCGTTTCTTCTGATTTGTGAGCGAAGGGGGCGTGACATCCAAAATTGTAGATAATCTTCATCTGCCTGCAAATATTACCAGTGCTGAGAGACCAAGTTCAAGCTTCTAGCTCTTACCATCTCTCAGATACTTTCGTTCATAAGGACGGACCGACGTACAGACGGACCGACGTACAGACGGACCGACGTATAGACGGACCGACGTACAGACGGACATGGCTATATCGACTCGGTTATTGATATTGATCAGGAATATATATACTTTATGGGGTCGGCCACGCTTCCTTTTGCATGTTCCATACTTTAAGCAAACACACAGGGTATTAAAAAACGTGTGTAATGGGCAGAAGGACGCGTGACAGATCCCACAAATTACATTCTTGATAAGTATTAACAACCTAGTCAATATGACAATGTCCGTCTTTCCGTCTTCCTTGAACACCTAAATTTCAGAGACCATCAGAGCTAGAGCCACCAAACTTGGTATGTTAATTCTTGTACATTTTTAAGAGTCTCAAGTTTGTTATATTATCAATCTACGCCCCCAGCTGTCCCGCGAATTATGAGTACAATTTGTAGACCCTTTACTTTAAAAAAGTAAAACGTGTCTATTAAGTTTGTCAAAATGTGCGTAACAGGTCGAAGGAAGTCCGGCAGACCCCATAAAGTATATATGGCCGTCATGTCTGTCCTTCCGTCTCTCTGTATGAGTGCCTAGATCTCAGGGACTACAAGAGCTAGAGTCACCAAATTTGGTATGGTGATTCGTCTATGGGCTAAGCAGATCATGTTTATGTTAAAATTTTGACACGCCCCCATCCGTCTCCGTAAATCAAAAACAACATTTTTGAAATGCCATAAAACGAATTGAATTTTGGCACACAGAACGAGCATCAGGGTCTCAATGTATCCTGAAAATTTCATTGCGATCGGATAATAAACTCGGAAGTTATTCAAAAAATACTTTAAATCCCATATAATGGTCAATTTTGAAACTGGAGCCTTGAATTTTGGCACACAGGACAAGAATCGGGGTCATAATGTATCCTGATTCATTGCGATCGGATAATAAACTAGGAAGTTATTCCAAACTCAATATTACTCAGTGTCGGGTCAAAGGAAGAAGAAGAGCATATTCACGTTACAACGCGCTATGGGAACTATTAGTGTTACTTTTATTTCCATTTTGGAGAATAAGTAAATGGTCTCTCACAGTCGACTTCGACTGGTTATAGTTAGATATCACGAAGTGTCCTGAAACTTTAAGCACAAGCACGGAAAATAAGCTAGGAAATTATTCAAGAAACATTCGAAAAACTGTTGTAAAAATCACTTTTTTGGCGAAAGTTTTCCGCAAAAGTAATACATGCATTCGATAAAAAATTCCTTATAGATTAAGAATCCAAAAGGGGTTTTCAAATCAGGTAAACATAATAAGTGGCAGAACCTTTCATAAGTGACCCTCTTACCAGTGCTTGGGAAATGTGTAAATGTTTAAAATATAAGTACAAACAGGTTTAAACCAAATTGTAGACAAATTATACAACCAATCGTTACATATTTTGGGTCATCTTAAAATGTTGTTACTTTTAAGTAAAGTATAATAAAATATTTAATTGTTCAACGGTTTACTTTTTAAACCAGCAAATTTTAGAAAATACACTAAAATTGGAAAATATCTTAACTTTTGTAGAACATAACTTACGAAGAGCGGAAATATACTACGTTATTTATAGCACTTTTAGATAAGTAAAAACGACTATGACCCGTTACTCAGCTTAGTTACTCAGCTATGAATTTGTAACTCCTACAATAGACAAATTAATGCATACATTTAGGCGCTTGCGTTGCTTAACAAGTTAAGCCAGTCATAACTACCGGTATGTTTATTTGATATTGATCCGATTAAGTAGGATAATTGATAATAATAATTAAAAAAAAGTTCACCATCGAAAAGAGCGTTTCATCTCCTAAACTGTGGGGTACGGAAGAGAGCCTGTCAACTTTTTGAAAACACTGTCATGTCCGTCGGGATGTAACGCATCTATTTACGAAATTTGAAGTTGTTATCTCATAAATTGCTGTGCCAAATTTGGTTGCTCTAGCTCTTATAGTCTCTGAGATCTAGGTGTTCATACAGATAAGTATAAATATCAGTGTTATTAAACAACATTAAGAAAGATCGTATTTAGTAACAACGTTCTAGGCGATAAAATGCGCCGGTTACTACAAAAACATTAGAAAACTGAAGTTGAAAGAGATATTACAGGCCTCGAAAATATAATATCAGAAGGCAGTATCAAATTGGATTTGTTATCGACTCAGATGTTGATGCTGATCAAGAATATATATACTTTGTAATGTCAGAGATGTCTCCTTTAACTTGTCACATAGTTTGCCTCAATTACCATATACCCTTTTACTCTATGAGCTAAGCACATACTACTAGTTTTTATCTATTTTTCATTCGCAGATGAAAATGGAGATTATTGGAGAAACGTTAATACAATCATTACCAAATCATTGCCATTCCTACAGAGCATGTCCTTCGATAGAGCAGATATTATGGAGACACCATATACGCCCGATTTCAAAAGTACAACATCACATTTTCCCTGTCCTCTTAAAGTGACAATGCCTCCTTATTTGCATCACCTGATCAGTGTTCAAGGTAATTAAATATATAAATATATATTTAGTTGTAAGTGCGAGTTATTAACATTTTGTTTATATCGTTTAGGCAAACGATTCAGAAAGCAAGGAATTGATAGAAAACCTCGACAGACCTATAGCGCCAAACAGTTGGATCGTCTGGAAAATGAGTTTAAATTGGATAAATATTTGAGCGTTAGCAAACGTATGGAGCTTTCGAAAATATTGTCCCTGACCGAAGTACAAATCAAGACGTGGTTCCAGAATCGTCGAACGAAATGGAAGAAGCAACTAACGTCGCGAATTAAAATGGCTCAAAGACAAGGCTTATACAAGTGTGACATGTATCTATCAGCGATTCATTCAACAAAGGCCACAACCAAATCAGCATACACCAATTTTCAACCCACGTTTTATTCTGAGCCCCAATGGTACTTTCCAAGACCCTCTTAGTTTTAGATATAAGTCTATCTCTTAAGATAATAGTCTCGTTGGCAAAATTGATCGATTTGGAGATACCTTTGAAAGGAGGGAGTTGAGTTTTAGGCATCAAGTCGCTGCTACAAAAGATATTCATCCATCTACAATAGATTCTTGTACTTATAGCCTATGCAATTAGTATCTGATTGATGTAAATATTTTGACTTGCATAATTCCATTTAAAATACAATCTTGTTATATTTCTAACACATTTTTAATCCGATTACTGTGTGTATCTTGTAACTTGTTTCTTTTCATTTTATTATAATGATTAACTTCCAATTCTTCTGCTGTTTTATTAATCAATATTGTTCTAAGCAAATCGACAAGCTGTTTGCCTATTGAGATAAACATTCTATGCACATATAATCTATTTCCCAGGTGTTACTCGAGTTATTATGTAGACTCTCCCTAACAATAGTGAAGAGTAAAAGTAATATATTGTAAAGAAAATAAAATATAAATGCAACAGCAATATAAGAGACCTAATTGCATAGACAATTAAGAAGTTTTACAAGAATATTTGTCTGCACAGTATTTAAGGATGTAAAATATTATATGTACATTAAAGAGACGTCAATCAAACTTAGATTAGTTGTTAAAATTTCGAACACACTCCAAACTCGATCAAGATTATGTATACAGAAATGCTTGTAAAATAATCAAATCAAATAAAAGCAATTATGTTGTTCAGAATTAAAGAATATATATAAATAAAGAATAATTGTAAAATGTCTTAACTTAAACATATTATAAGCAACCATAAACAAAAGCAAACCAATCAGAGTTTTTATTTTGGGGTTATGTCGTTTTTTTCTTCATTAATTTTAATGATTCATTAATGACATTTGATACAATTTATTCTGAAATTCTTCGATCACAAAAGCGGAAAGTTCAAGTAAGTTAAAAGATCTCGATATTACAAAGCCATGCTGAGAAATGAAATGATAGACCACTATATCAATCATTTCAACAGCTTTTCTTGTAACTTCTGATACTATTTCAATAATTTCCAATACTCTCCTGTGAATAATGCCACTATTTCTGTAATTTCTAGTACTTTTTCTTCAACTATTACTATTATTCTATAATTTCTCTTACTATTTATGTATTTCCTATTCATATTCCTGTAACTTATGAAGCTATATTAATCATTTCTACTACTTTTTTTAATATTAATACTACGTTTACCGTAATTTTTACTACTTTTTCTGTAAACTCTACTACAGTTTCTATAATTTCTACTACTACTACTAATTTTTAAATTTGTACAATTTGTTCTGTAATTTCTCTTACAATTTCTGTATTTTCAACTGCTATTCCTGTAACTTCTACTACTTTTTCTAAAATTGTCTCTACTACTTCTGTAATTCCTTCTACTATTTCTGAAAATTCTACTACTATTTTGAGCACAAGGTCTAAACAGTTTTACGTCACATAAATTATATAAAATTTCAAAAATCTGTGACAACGATTTGATACAAACAAACAAAAAGTATCTAATGTTGGAAAAATCTCTAAGAATCTAAAATGTGCATATTTATCTTATATACAAATATTCGGATTGGGATAATCGAGTTATCAATCAAATTTAACTGAATTCCCCACTGTGTTCTCATCTGTTGCTAGTCGTTAAATTTTGATTGATTCACCCACATCCACTCCCATATCTTATGATCTAAATAAGCTAACAAATGTCTTGGTATGCATATAAGTTTCTTAACATAATTTACGCTTACATAGATTTCAAGGGTATTGCTCAGTCGGTGGCATTCTTCTATAGAATTTCTGTTTATTCTAATTAGCCGCATTGGAAAGCAAAGAAAATTGCGGAAGTCAACGCATGCCCGATGAAAATCATTGGAAACACAAATTTTGCTGAGGCGCGATACAAAACTATTCTCTTCCAATTTGCCGCTCGTAAGTTGGTCGTGAAATGCGAGCTCATTTCTACTTTGAATGCCAAGTTCGGCGAACGTTGAGTCTTGTGAAAATATTGTGCTCAGCTTGGTGTGAAGCCGTATAAATATTTGAATTGACAATAATAAAGCAAATCGCGCTCGTTACTTTCGTAACGAATTTCAATCATAACCAAATCAATATACACTAAATAATAATAATAATAATAATAATAATAAGATGGAAAAGTTACATGAATATCAAGGGTTAACAGGTCGACTCCATCAATGGAGAGACAACATAAAGGAAAAGTACAGTATGAATCAGGAAAACTCAACCAGTTTTCTGGATAAAGTCAAAAGTACCGCCAAGGATCAATTGAAAGGTAACGCAAGTGCAAATGCGGATTACTCACATATTTATAGGTAAGTCTGAGCCATAATATATATATATATTATAAAAAGAATTCACAGATATTTGTAGACACGTTTTGGGGGAAAACCTTATAATTTAATTGATTTAGAGAAGATCAGAAGCTATCAAAGAGATGAAATTCTGTATGTGAATTGTATATTTAATGAGAAGACTAAGGTTTGATGCTTCAACATGGTAGTCAACTTATAGGATAAGTAACTTTTTCCATACTATTTAAGAAATTCTTATGAGTAGGAGTCAACAAATTAAAGAGTATTCCTTAGTCGAGCAGTATTGACTGCAACGCTCTCAGTTTGCCAACTGGTTAAATAAAGTTAAATCAATTTCAACAAGATTTTGTTACAGATGCAATAAGCCAACGCACATCAAAATCGATTAAATGTTGAGAAGTTTTAAACAGCTTAGCAAACAATTCGAGACAGAATATACACAAATGAAACTTAGATGTTTGCCGTTGCACTTGCATTTGCATCTATATCCTGTTATAAAACAAATTTCCAAAAAATTTCATACATAAGTTTACTTTAATAACAATACTAAATAATCAAATAAAACGCTAAAGTCGAGTCCCGGACTATAATATATCTGTTATTTAATTTCATTGTATATTAATTGTATTTATAAATAACAGGCATTAGCGGTACACAAATTACTGCATACTTTTAGGCAATTTTTTCGCTTTACAATTAAAAATATGAAAGTAAGGCTAAACTTTCATTTTCGACGGATTGTTAGCTAATGTGATATAGTCATCTGATCCCGTTGATTCCGAAATATATACTGTCTGCAGAAAACTGACGAACCTGTACAATGTTTCATTACCCGTTTATGCAGTCAACATTTCAATTGACAATTTTATTGGCACATGGCTTGGCATCTGTAATGTGCGAATTGCACAATAAAGGGATTTAAAGTAAATTGAATAGATCCCGTGATTTACTGAAATGCTTAAATCCAATAATATTGGTTACCCGCTGAGAATCTAGCAGAAAGTCAGAATAAATTGATTTTCCTTCTTTATTCGCAGACACAAAACCCGTGCCGAGCTAGTCCGAGTATCCGCTGCAGTGATGGGCATTGAGTTCTCGTATGCGGCGGAAACGGCTTTTGTATCCCCTACATTGCTTAAAATTGGCGTGGAGCATCAGCACATGACATTGGTGTGGGCCTTGTCTCCCTTGGTCGGATTCTTTCTTTGCCCCATATTGGGCTCTTTTTCAGATCGTTGCAAATTAAATATTGGACGTCGACGTCCATTCATAATACTCTTATCTATTGGAGTTTTCCTAGGTAATTATATGAAATATATGTTTTCGGCATTAAACTCATTTCTGATGCATAATGCCGAAGATAAAAACTACTGAGTAACTGTGTAATAAGTAATAAAGTCAAATTGTAATTATTTAGGATTGATTTTGGTACCAAATGGAGAAAACTTGGGATATTGGTTCGGGGATGTGGATCCACATTTGCAAGCTGCTGCAATGAATACGACGTACAATATAACGTATAATTATTTAAACATAATTCCTCACAAAATGACGGCCTCAAAATCGGAGAATGTGGTATATTCGAAGACCTCGCATCCTTGGGGTATTTTCTTTACAGTGCTAGGCACTGTTCTGCTCGACTTTGATGCAGACGCGTGTCAAAGTCCCTCCCGAGCATATCTGTTGGATGTATGCATTCCGGAAGATCATGCCAAGGGACTTTCTACATTCACCATAATGGCTGGTCTAGGCGGCTTCATGGGATATTCAATGGGTGGCTTGAATTGGGATGAAACGGAAATTGGTATGTTGGCATAAATCTTAAGACGAGCATATGAAATACTTACGAAAGTTCTGCAGGAAGACGTCTGGGGGGACATGTTAAGGCGGTATTCACAATAATTACATTCATTTTTATCGCCTGTGTCACATTCACAATAACCAGTTTTACCGAAGTTCCACTTTGGGTGCTCTCAAATCCAAAATACAAAATGGGACCCAATGAGAAATCTGAATTGGAAAACACTTCCACAAATTATGGAGCCATGAACAATGATGATGAGCATAAAAACAATGAACCTGATGATGAGGTGAGTTTAAATTTTAATTTTAGACATATATCTGTATCTAATATCATAATTACCCAAAGCCTTAATCATTAAAGTACTTATTATAAGGATAGAGCGTTTCTAAAGATAAAAATCAGGATTAAAAACTTAAAATTAATTGAAAATTCTTTTTGTATTTACCTTTCCTATTGACCAATTCTGGCTACTGGTTAATTGCAATCTTCAAACGGTCTAATTGAGGTTCGAGATGAGTTTTTGCCCATATGGAAGCAGCACACGATCTTATCTCCATGTTCAACAAGATGTATCTCTTAATGGAATAAACCTATCAAAAACAGACTAAAGTGGGTTTTAAAGGGGAATCTCATCTTTTCAAGAAGCCCAAGTGTAAATAAGTGTGACCAATAGTTTACAAATCAAAACATACCAAAGTTGAAACACACAAGAATAATGGATTACTTTTTTCCGCCAAAAGAAAACTACATTTTTGTACTTCAGTTTAAAATGAATCTTTTTTAAATATTATGTTGCATTTCGTAGATTTATGTGTTTTTCTAGAAGCAAGTAAGCAATTGATAACTCAACATTATAGCTTATAGATGCACCAGAAATAGTGATAGTTTTAAGTTTTAGCTTATTTTTGTTAACTTTAAGGTCGTACGAATGCCACGTTCGATAGCCTGGAAATGTCTGGTATGTGTGGGTATCTAAGGCATCTAGGTAATCTCCTAAACTAAGTCGTTCTGCATAGTTATATTTGATCTATACACACTAAACATAGATCTATATGCTTTAAAGTACATGACCGTTCATTAAAATATATACTCTAACTAAATGACTGATGTGGCTTATATTATTCTACATATTTAATTACATATTATCTTTTCTTTAGATGACAACTGCAACGGCATCGGAACAAGCATTTGCAACTAAGGAGAATATTGACGAAACTTCATTTACAGAAAATCAAGAGCCATTTATGCCTAGGATCGAGTCCGCGGCCGATTTTTCAGTGCCCCAGAATAGCGAGGAGGTCCAATCGTTATCGCATTACTTACTTTCTATCGTCTACATGCCCTACTCTTTGCGCATAGTTTGTCTCACAAACCTCTTCTGTTGGATGTCGCATGTTTGCTACTCGCTCTATTTCACCGACTTTGTGGGCGAGGCTGTGTTCCATGGTGATCCGCGAGCATTGGAAGGAACATTGCCACAGCGAAAATACGAAGAGGGTGTTCGCTTCGGTTGCTGGGGTATGGCAATGTATTCCCTGTCCTGCGCATGCTACTCACTGGTCATAGATAAGTTAATCAAACGTTTTAGGTATTAGACTGTATAATAATAGGAGGAATACTGTTTAAAATTAATCATTCACTTCTTGCAGGGCAAAGTCTGTATACGTTGGAGGACTTCTCTTCTATTGTGTTGGAATGACACTTATGGCGTTAACTCGCGCTAAATTCAGTGTCATTCTGTTTAGTTGGACGGCAGGTGTGATGTACTCTACGCTCTTCACTATGCCCTACTTGCTGGTGGCACATTACCATTCCGTAGACACAGTAAGTAATCAACATAATTAATAAAAAATATCATAATCTTCTCAACAAATATAAAAATGATACTAGTACGAATATATTTTATATATTTTTTAATATTTCAGTTTGAAGTCGACGGAAGCGGTTGTGCAAAATTGGGATCTGGAGTACGGGGCTTGGGTACCGACGTTGCCATTGTTAGCAGCATGGTTTTCTTAGCCCAGTTTATATTATCAATGTGTATGGGGGTAATTGTTAAACTCGCTGGAACAACAACAGCTGTTATCAGCACTGCCAGTTTTTTGAGTTTCTGCGGAGCTTTGTCGGCAACCAAAATTATTTATCTAGATCTATAAGGTTCTAAGTGATAACTTAATATCTATATTACGTAATAATATCATATGTTGTTTGTTGATTACTTATGAAAATAAACCAAATTCATTTCTGTTACTTGTACTTTATTAGCTAATATTTAGAAAACATTAAATGATTTATCGGTCGGTATAAAAAGACAATGTTCTTCGACTTCGACAGTTTTCAGTATCAACGCAATCACAAAATACTTTCCCGAATCCAATCGAAAAATTAATGTTATATTGCAAGATTGGGCTCAAGTGAAACATAACTTAACTATTCAACTAACTGGGATATTGAGACAGATACATGTATATGTGGAGATTTGTTTATAATAATGTTTAATATTATATTTTATAAATATTAAAGAAATAGTCTTTCAAAATTAATCGATATTTGATAATCTGCGTCGTGAGGTCTCTTTAATCTTACAACCACACTAGGCTGGCTGAACGCAAGCCCAGTTGGAAAGTGATATTATTGATGTAGTACGCAATGCTTTTCGACAGTTTTGTGTGCATTGATGAAATTACCGCTGCTAAACAATCAGAATTTTGTGATGTGTGTAAGGAATTGCATTTTTGGTTAACAATTATCAGCATTGTGGACGGGACTGCTAGGATTCGTGGCCATGCCCATTGAAAAATAAGCTGCGATGTAATCAGCATTACACAGGCAAAGGAAGCGAATACAGCTTCTAAGTGAGCATCACGTAAGCGATTAACTCAGCGCGCGATATTCCACTGGGTAACCGCACTCGACTTCCTCTCGTTGCTCTCGTCGTGTGCACAACGTCTCTCTCCTGATCGTCGTTTGTGGAACTCGCCGACTTGCGAATTCGCCGCCGTTGTTGCCCGTCGTTGTCTAGGGAACTTACTTTTGTTTCGCTATTGGGATTTGTGTACACAGCATTACACCAACCCATATTATGTGCATACAGCTTTTATACATAATAGAAGGATACATATTTCACAATATAACAATGTGATAAATAAGAAAAAAAACAGCTAAATTTGGTTCATCATATTTATTTGCTTATTTTAGTAGAAAATGTTGTATTTTATAAGAGGAAAATATGCTTAATGGTTTAATGGTAAGTTCACACAAACTGCAATCGAGGGTACGTTTTGAATTTCAATATATAATCGCATTTATCATTTGTTCGGGCTTTAGTATTCATCAGCTTCGTCAACTTCGGTCGTAGAATCTATTCCGACCTCTTCATAATCTTTTTCGAGGGCTGCCAGATCCTCTCGGGCCTCCGAGAATTCGCCCTCTTCCATACCTTCTCCAACGTACCAGTGTACAAAGGCGCGTTTGGCATACATGAGATCAAACTTATGATCCAAACGAGCCCAGGCTTCGGCAATTGCCGTGGTATTAGACAACATGCATACAGCACGTTGAACCTTGGCCAAGTCACCGCCTGGAACCACAGTGGGTGGTTGGTAATTAATGCCCACCTTAAAGCCAGTCGGACACCAGTCTACGAATTGAATCGATCGCTTTGTCTTAATTGTGGCGATTGCTGCATTAACATCTTTGGGTACAACATCGCCTCGGTACAACATACAGCATGCCATATATTTGCCATGTCTCGGATCACACTTGACCATCTGGTTGGCGGGCTCGAAGCAGGCATTCGTTATTTCCGCAACAGTTAATTGCTCATGATAAGCTTTTTCAACGGAAATTACTGGCGCATATGTGGCAAGAGGAAAATGAATGCGTGGGTAGGGAACCAAATTGGTTTGGAATTCGGTTAAATCTACATTGAGCGCTCCGTCGAAGCGCAACGAAGCTGTTATGGAGGAAACAATTTGTCCAATTAAACGATTTAGATTCAAGTAGGTAGGTCGCTCAATGTCCAAATTGCGACGGCAGATGTCATATATGGCCTCATTGTCAACCATAAATGCACAATCCGAGTGCTCCAAAGTGGTGTGAGTGGTCAAAATCGAATTGTATGGCTCAACTACAGCTGTGGAAACCTAAGAAATAGAAATTGATCATTTCATTATCTAGTTTGGGTGTGTTTTTTTATTTACAGATACAAATTATATACTTACTTGTGGTGCTGGATAGATTGAGAACTCCAGCTTAGACTTCTTGCCATAATCCACCGACAGACGTTCCATTAGCAATGAGGTAAATCCGGAGCCGGTTCCACCGCCGAATGAATGAAATACTAGGAATCCCTGAAGACCCGTACATTGATCGGCCAACTTACGTATGCGATCTAATACTATATCCACAATTTCCTTGCCAATTGTATAATGACCACGTGCATAATTGTTGGCCGCATCCTCTTTGCCGGTGATCAACTGTTCCGGATGGAACAATTGCCGGTACGTTCCAGTGCGCACCTCATCGACAACCGTTGGCTCCAAGTCAACGAATACAGCTCGTGGTACATGTTTACCGGCGCTAGTTTCACTAAAGAACGTATTGAAGGAGTCGTCGCCACCGCCAATAGTCTTATCCGATGGCATATGGCCATCAGGCTGGATACCATGTTCCAGGCAGTACAACTCCCAGCAAGCGTTACCAATCTGAACGCCAGCCTGTCCGATGTGAACTGAAATGCACTCCCTCTACAATTGAATAAAGTAAAGAAAAATAATAAGAATTACAATCCCATAAGTATAAATGTACATATTGTGTAAATGCTCAGCAGACCGTGTAACCTAGTAAGTGAGTATTCAAACAAATTAATACTCTGTAAAGATCGATTGCTCTATTGCTCAGTAATGTTATATTAAGTACTTAGTTTTTACTGTTTACGAATCAAATGAAAGTATACACTACATAATAATATTGAAATACCCAACTAATATATTATTAATATCCTTGAGCTTTCTGCATTTCGGTTACTTTCTTGGGAGAGTCATCTAATGATTAATGATGACTTATATTAAAAGTGCTATTGATCAACCTCAACCTCTTTATGACCTACTTTAATGAAACTTTATAGCCTTAAGTTTTTTAATATATATAATCAAGATTGTTTATTAGGTATACACAAGTCTCAAGTGGTGTAAGTTACAAGCAATTAAGGGAATTCAATTAACAACTACACAAACATTTAGCTATATTTCTTCAGAATGCATAGGATAATACACCAGCTTCGTTACACATTTTGTGAATAAATAAAAATACCCTCTGCAAAATACCCTCTGCAAAATATCCTCTATAAAATCCCACGCCTTAAATAAAAAGCTGAAATCGAGGGATATTATACATAAATGTAATATGTAACGGGCAATATTATATTTAAATTAACAGGATCCGAGATCCTTGCAACCGTCAAGAGATCACACACACTTTTGCCAATATGCACAGTTATACACATACATACTTATGCAAATCCTAATGAATTCGCCAACAACAATACACTCACCATATTTATTTAATAGTTAAAGAAAAAGAATGGAATATTCCAACGTTTGTTTGTAATGAAACACAGCTGAATATCGACTAACCGAAGCTGCGATTGTACTCGCTTTTTTATACTAGACGACGCATTTCTTAAAAGGGCAAGTCTTGAACACACATAAAAACCCATATGTGTGTAAACGAGGGATGTTAATAGACTTGCCGCACATTCTGTTTACAATTTTGTTCTACTCTCTATTGATTAAGAAGTAAGAACGTTGCGAACGAAAATGCTCGACTAAGAGATACCCTAGTTTAGTATATTGGAATACACTCCATAAGTCCCACGGCAAGTGGAGTTTGTCGATGACCACTTTTGGAAATCTTCTAGGTTTAACTATAAAATTTAATACAATTTTTATATTATATATAATTATTAATATTTCATGAATATTTAAACTCAGACCCCAAAAACTATAATATAAATTCTTTATCAGTATAGTCATTTGATATAGTCATGAGACTAGCAAACTCAGAGACTAGCATGTTGGAGCAACAAAATAGGGCACGCCGACTTTTATAAGTGTGTGGAGCAGATCAAGTTTTTTTTCAAATATCGACCATTCAGTAAAAACGGCTAGCATTCAAACTATTAGAGCTAAACTCTTTAAATTTGATGAACAGGCGTGTAAAATCCCGACAGACATCAGTGTTTTCAATATCTCCCCACGCCCCATTCCGCCCACGCAAATCGCAAAAATAACACAACTCAACAAATTTTAAAGATAGAACGCACATTTTGATGGTCAACGTTTTCTTTAATTATGATTTTATTTTAATATCAGATTAACATAGCTGTAGTTATGACTGTCTTAAGTTTTCGGTCTTAATTTCTACCTTAAAGTCACAAGTAACTCGAACTACTACGAGTATATCATAGTATAACTGCCGTATAACCGGTCGAATGAAAATGGAGGTTTACAAATAAAAATGTTTGCGGTTTTGAGAGACAATTCAAACTCACAGATTATGCATTTGGAGTTGTCTTATATATCTAACTTTGGTTTACAACAGTTAATTGTAACATATAGCTATAATAAGTACGATCAGTCTATGTTTAATGTTTACGATATTTTATATGATAATCCAAGAATATATTTATGTTATTATAAAAGTATACATCCATAATAATCTCATAGCAAGAATCATTAATGCAGACAAAAGCGTAGCTTGATTTCAATTCTATTTTAAGTTATTAATTATTGTCTGTCAAATTGGCCAAACCGACCACTGTGCGGTTGTATTGGCATCGCCACATTTAAATAAAATGTGTATATTCTGTTCAGTGGAGCTTAAATAATAAATACTGAGTACAACCGTCGCACTATATTTGGTATCTGCGTTAAAGAGAGCGTCCTTATTTGTTAAGCATTGATTTGTCGCCATTGAATCATTGATTATTATGGATTATATGCAATAACCGAGCAGAGTTACATGAGCTGGAACTGCAATCGAACACAAAATCGATTGTTTACCGATAAAGAATCATCGTGATCTCCTTCAACTTGCACAACAATCGATTACAAATACTGAAGTTATATCAGAGCCAGCATTCAAGCAAGTTCGAAATACTTTTTTTCGATGCAAATCAAGCATACAAAATAATATTTCGAACATAACTATTTTCAACGTTTGAAAAAGCTGGAACTGCAATCGCACATAAAATCGATTGCTTACCGATAAGGTATCATCTTTATCTCCTTCAACTTGCGCAACAATCGGATTACATATCGAATTATATACGAGCCAACATTCAAGCAAGTTCGAAATACTTTCTTTCGATGCAAATCAAGCATACAAAATAATATTTCGAACATAACTATTTTCAACGCTTTAAAAAGATGCATTTTAAATTGAGTTATAGATATTTAAATATTATTTTGAAGTCAATCAACGCTTCATATGCAATTTATCATGACTTTCACTCATTGAACTGCCCATTTTGCACTAATAAGGAAATCGGTGAAACACTGCGTGGTTAGAATTTTCCGTTTAAGTTTTCACTAACGATGTACTGTGGAAATTAGCATTGAATGCCAAGCACTGAACAAATCAGCACAAAGAGTTTTATATTATAAGTATGTTATGTACAAAATCTTCAAAAGTATGCCTCTAACTGATTTTCTTTTAATTGTGGGTCTATGAAAATGATAAATAGCTCTTAGAGCTGAGTTCTCTTCACTAATATACATTAATGTAAATATACATACATAATAATGTAAATATGTACTGATACACCTGTCTTATTCACTTACTTTCTTTTGTTTTTAAATAAATTTGAACAAGTAAGTGTTCTCAAGTCGAAAGTTCGCAACCGCTGAATACTCTATTGTGAGATTTAGGCCATGATTTATTTTTGAAAATGCCGCTTACATTTAGCACAGGATCTTACAAATTATTTATATTGCGACTATCTTAGAGATTCTGCTTATTATGTATATACATACATACATATATCTCCTCATATTGCCTGTCCCAGTCAGTTACTCAAAGTAGTAATAGCCTTCTTTCTTAAATTTCAATAGTTACAGTGTATTTAAATTGGACAGTGAAAGTTCAGTTATTCATCATTGCCCACAGATCCAGAAAAAAACGTTTCCATTACTGCACGTACTTCAGAAGTTGAAAAACACGTAGTACGGCGGCAATAGTCTCATGAATACATAATTGAACCTACAAATAGTCAGTGAATACATACCAAAAAAAGAGTATGAATATCTGGTCAAAGTATGTGATTGTAGTTTACCCTGTATTCAGGTGTAAACTATATTTCCACTCATATATTTGCACTCGATAAATATGTACGGTATATACGCAATTTACGAAATGCAAAAAATTCATAAAAGTTTCGGAGCTATCTCCTTCAGTCTGTTACATACGTTTTAACAATTCCATAGCAACCTTTTCACCCATTTTCAATAAGTACAGGGTATTAAAAAACAGTTAATTTTACTTTTACATTGTCAATCGCATTATCTTATGCATTTTCGAATCTAAACTCATACGGTCGGGGCTTAAAACATACTCGTTGCTATAACCAGCGTTCATTTGAGTTTTGTTAACGGTTACATGCAAATGTTGTGGCCAATTGGAAAAATGAATTCGAATTTTCTAATTGTATTCGCGTATGTGTGCTACATTGTTGCGAGTGTTAACGCATCGGATATATCTTACAGCCAGGATACATATGCGGACGCCTTGCAGAATTCGCATAAAACCGACTACGGTGCGTAAATAAATATGAAAATATATAATCCTGCGATTGAAGTAAAGTGAAATCCGCATAACTAAAATAGAAATCTAGTTCAAAAGTGTAAACTCTTTTAAATTTATATAAAAACTTTTAATGTTTGGTGAATACACATACGTTGTCCACGTAACGATAAGATTGTTAATCGATGGAAATACGATAGTTATTAAAAGTGAAATGTATTGTAATGTAATCTGAATGTAGAGTTGCATCAAATCGTTCAGTTTAAGATCAATTGAACTAATCACTAAAGTGATCGAACGAACTAAATCCCTGATTGTAAGTAGTTCACTTAGTTCAGTTGATTCGAGTCCCGCTATAGTTCGTTCGTTGATTCGTCATAGAAGCACTGCGAATCGTTATGTTTAAACTTTAAAGACAGAATTAAGTGAAAAGCTATTGATTTGATTTGATTGAACCGGGCTACTTAAAATACTGCAAGATTAGTTCATCCATCAAAAATTGAACTATTGAACTAAATCCTTCAATGGAACTACTACGATGAACAACTCTAATCTGTTCTTCTGCGTGTCGCTTAACTACATACGTTAAAGCACAGTGATTTCGAACGAGATGGTGAAATTTCAAAAATATATAATATAAATCGGAATATAATTAAATTTTCTGTCATGTGTCTTATTATTATTCATTTTTACATTTAATTTGATTACATTTTACTATTATTTACTATCCCTATCTGATCAGATGCCAATGGAGGAAGCTATGATTACAATCCACCAAAAGACTTAAACTACCTGCCACCTACGTCACCACCGGTTCCCGTCTACGGTCCTCCGCCAGATGTCACCGGAGGAGGCTATGATTACAATCCTCCAAAAGACAATAGCTACCTGCCACCAGCCCCGTCACCACCCGTATATGGTCCTCCACCACCATTATATAATTATCCGCAGCCACCTTATTATAAACCAGCGCCTCCTATACCGTATCATTCACACGACTCTTTTTTGGGCAAACTGAAATCGAAAATAAGTCTTTTAACGATTGGAAAATTAGTTTTAAAACTATTGATATTCAAAAAAATTGTTAAATTTATTGGAATAATTTGTTTGCTACTCGTATTGCCAAAGCTGAAAAACTTATTTGGCGATAATATGAGCATGAATGAAGATGACGGAATGAACAGCAAGCACGTGGAGACTGACAAAGGTAAGAGTAATTAATTAGTTTATTTACTTACGAGTATTCAAAATCATATTGACATCTAATCTTTTATTTTCAGAAAAACTAGAAAAGCAAATAAATGATGTCTATGAGTTTATAACAAGCTCGATTCAAGATTTTGAAGAAAAATATATGTAAAATTAAGAAATTCTTTTCATAATCAATATTTATATTTTTTGAAGTATTATTTATTTATTTATTTTAAATATATAGCAAATTTTCACATATCTGTCTGTATTTTGAGAATACTTTTGGGTTTAAATTACGTAAATAATGCAAAACGATTGATAAATTATTGGTTTTAATAAGCAACTTTTATTAATAATACTTGTACACAAATTCCAGCAGTAACAGACAATAAACATTTACCTTGGATTCCGTAGCAAAAAAAAATGGAAAGTATTCAAAGTATTGCTTTCGTTTGAATAAGCAATAAGCAATATTAGTACTTATACTTGAATTCCAGACGGAACATATACTGCACATTAACCTGTGCTATATCGTATACAATGAACTCATTATACAACAATGATGACTTCAATTTATCATCAGTGACGGGTTTTCCCAGAGGTATTTCAACACCATCATCCCGAATAATGGACTCCTTTGGGTCTGGCATAGTGCGACCACGACCATAACAGCTGTGCTTATTCTTAGGCAACTGTGTAACATATTTAGCTGCAGTACACTCCATCATGTCGCCCAATGCCACTTCAGAAAGAAGCATCAGACCTGTAGAGTTTAGCTGACTGGTGCAACAATAGTTGGCCGATTTGGACACCATATCTGCAAAGTAGATACCCTTACCGAACATATAGCCGGTAGGTGGTGCCTCTGGTGGTGCAATTTTTAAGCCATGTGACAATATTCCGACAAAGTTTGTAAGCCGGGATCCGTGCCATAGCAACTTGCGGTTATGTAGCTTCTTAAATGGCTTAAATCGACGAGCTTCTCCTTGACGAGCTACCTTGAATATGTCGATAACTTCCAGTTCGTATGCACTATGCGTAGAGGCGTGTGTATTTTGAACATACTTCTTCAGAAGTGCAAACTCATCGCTAGTTTTGTCAACTGCTTCCAATTTAGTTTTCAGCTGCTCATAATGTTTGTCCAACGGATTGATATCCTCAACATTATCTTCGTTCTTTATTATATTGTAAGCAACTTCGATCTCCGATAGCGAATCCAACATTTGCCGCAAATTTTCAACTTGTTCAATTGATTCAATTAAAGGTGGCGCATTGACACCAAAATTGTGAGGGATCAAGGTATAAAAACGATTGCTAGCATCAATGAAACGAGTGTTAGAGGCGCTTTCCTGAATCATGCCATAGATTTCATTTATAACAACATATGCCGACTGGAGTTGCTTTAAACTCAGTTTACCTAAAGGCATTTTTTCCATATCAATGTGAAATTCCATCATTGTCTTCTTCATAGAATCAACATCGAATATCAACTTTATTAGGTTCTGAACGGAAGCTTCAAGCTTAGATTCGATTTTGGAATCATTGACTTTATCGAGTTTCTTGTCATCTTCATATTCAATATCGATTGGATACATACGACCCGGATGTTTAACAAAATTGTGTCTATTTTCAAATAGATTTCCCGTTTTATCTTCATATACCTGATGGAAATTTTGAACTGCTTCGATTGCTGTGTGAAAGTCTTCTACCTTGGTATTTCCTATTGTTGTGCCAATACGACCCCAAGAGCGAAATATCCAATACCTATAGAAAATACCAAAAAAAATAAATGTCAATTGATCGTTAATCAACTGTAACTCTTAACTTACTTATTCTTTATATCGTTTTCCAATAGCTGAAGCTTGTAGTATGAATTCTTATTACGCTGTATGTCTGTCAAGCCAAGCACAATGTTATATTTATTATCGCCATTAACATAAACATGAGCGACATCCTCCAGACCACTATCTGGATCAACAGCAAGTCCATTCTTTACTTTAAGCTTCACTGACTTTGGCACAGATTTGGTATAAATACTCTTCGACTTGGAGCTCTTCACTTCCTCCTGGGGAATCCGAGTTGATGGATCGGTACCCCAGTCGCACAGTGTCATGCTATTGATCAAAGTGATGGCGGCAGAGCCATCGCTTTCAACACAATCAAGATATTTCATTGGAACAATATGGATGCCGAGCTCTTTTGCCTTTCTCATGCGAGAACTTAGCTTCTTAACTTCTTTTTCAGTCGATATTATAGCAATAACGTTATCATCAATTTTAGTATCGCATTTACCGCCTAATTTTCCAATACGTTTCTTTAATTCTTCCTCATCATCTTTCATGCCAATTGATGCAAATCTAAGGTTGTACAATGGTGGACGCTCTCGCTTAATTTTGGGACTGAAAAGAGAGTAAGAAGGAATTAGATATCCATTTATAACGATTCTATTCAATAGTTGTTTGTTACTCACCCATCAAGTTCATCAGGATTTTTCTTGATTGCTATGGCCTTGGCTATAGTGGACGCACTCGGTGGTTGGTATTGAATAATGCGCGTTTCTGGTTTCCTTTTGTATTTACTTAAAAACTTATAGGAAGTCTTTAGTTCACTTGGAATTTTGCAAGAAGTACGCTTGGGTTCCGTTAATACCTTTGTGCATTTAGTCCATTCCGATATGTTACCATTACAAGAGTAACCCAACTTACTAAAAGTGAACTGATTCCCATTGCATTCTGGACAACATTCAATTGCGCCGAATGTCAACAGATCTGCCGCTTGGTCCAAAAGCTTTTCAGAATCCCCGGTTATTGGGTCCTGTGTGTTATATTCTAATAGTCTTTCAATATCTTGTTTCTTCATTTCTTCTTTTAAATCATCACGAAATTTAAATAAGATATCATTCTGTTGCTTTAGTTTTTTTATTTGCTCCTTTTTCTGGGTCTCATCTTCTATCTCCAACTTCGGTTTTTTGGCAACTGGTGTATCTTCAGACTTAATTGCACTGTAATGAGAAAGTTAAAAGGTTTTAAGGAAATGTACGCTACTGGAGTGGTTCATTGTAGTTCAATTGAAGGATTAAGTTCAGTCAGTTTTTGATGAACGAACAAGTCGGTCCTACACTTAGTTCACTTTTTTAGTTCTTTTGGTCAGTTCCATTTTCGTTCGGTTCATTTAATACACACTGTCGATTGTTATATTTAAATACAGCATTTTGGAAAAATGAAATTAGCGCTTTAAATAAAAAAATCAATGAGATTCATAATTTTTTGAAAATCACTGGATTATTATGATACAATAAAAATATCAAAAACAAAATGCTTTAAAGTAGTACGCACAAAGCCTTCCTTAAGCGCTCTATGACTGAATATTGCTACTGAACAACTAAACGACATCCTGGGACTTAGTTCGTTCATTCACTTTGATTAGTAGTTCAATCGAACTAATTCTGAACGATTCGATACAACTCTATACGATAAATTAGCTATTGTTCGCTTAATTAAAACGGTGGGTCCACATTTGAATAATGTTACTGAGACAAAATTGTCAGTACTACGAGTATGACAAAGAGTAAGCATGCCAGTGAATAGATCGATCACAGGTTTGAATTTATTGACCAGGATCAGCAGATCATATTTGATATAGTTACACGCGTGGAACGTCCTTAAAGTTATCAATGCAATTGCGATTATAAATGTCATATAAATATGTTTTCTTTGTAACTTTTAACTATATAACGAAAATACGTTCACACCTAAATAAATTAGTCATTCAAAGCAAACATTAGTAATCTAAGAGAAACTGCGCAATTCATTTTGTGTTGCGGAAAAACGAATAAATTAAATGTGCATCCCCCTTACGCTTAGCAGAACTGCATGCAGATCGGCAACACTGTTTGATCAGATAATAAACAAATATAATTGGCAACGCCAGTTCCGATGCAATTATTAAATACATAGTATTTACATATGCAGAACCAAAAGAAAAAATATGGTATAAAATATTAGACATAATACAGTGTACTCACGGTAGAAGTTTCTTAACCTGCTCTTTAGCGTCAGCTTTTAGCTGCTTATAGCCCGGTAGATTTTCGCCAGTCTCAAACCAACCAACATCTGATCGCATACCAGCGAAGCACTCCAAATGATGCCATAATTTTTGACCACCATATTTCATTCCAACTTCAGTATCAAAAACGGTTTTAGCTACTCGAATTTCGTCTTTGCTTATCTTTAGCTCGCAGCCGCGGCATGCCGCCCGCCCAGACTTGGCATACTCAATTGCAAAATCTTTCAATGCTTGTTGTTCCTCCTTTGAACGTTTCTTTCCCGATTTGCTCTCCACGGTTTGGGATCCGGTTCCTTAAATTAAATGTTAAACATTAAAGCGCTTATTTCATTCTAAATATTAGAATATACACATACCAACAAGCTTTTCGATTTCACTTTGGTCAGCAAATCTCAAATTTTCAAAGTTTTTGATATCCCCCACAGAGGCTGGACGTTGCTTCTTGAAAAAACAGAGCTGGTGATACCATTGTGCTGTTTTTCCATCATGAAAAGGCGACTAGTGAATATAAAAACTAGGCAATAAATTCCAGTTCACCAATGTTGATAGAAGTGTTAAAAATAAGACTAAACAATTGCGTGTTTTGGTTAATTTACAGGCCCGTTTTTGTTTCTCCCTTTTGTTAGGTTTTTCGGAATGCAAAGTAAAAATATGAATTTTTTGTGTAAAATACCACAGGAAAATCATCATCAACTTTGTAGAGTGGATATAGGGTATAAAACAGTATCCCGAAGCCATTCCCTTTGCAAACTAGAAGTGTTGCGAAGTCTGGTGAAATACAAATGCCTATAATATATACGGGTATTTGAGAAAACTATTGTCTTGTATGTAAATACGAAATGACCAAATACACTTTTGAGTTGAATCTAACCGTTTTGCACATACATATGTATGTATGGGTCTTCCTATTAAAGGATTGATTTGAGACCGGCAAGTCCACCGGCCTTGAGTATGAACATATGTATGTATGTATGTAAATAAAAGTTACTACTACCTGATGCATACCTTAACATGCAAATGCTCTCATGTCCTTAGAAAGCGGAGTACATTCCAGCAATAATATATTAGTATCCCGGTTCGGGAATATATCTGCATATCAATATACAACTCGAAATGCACCTACATACCTGGACCATTACAGCCAGACGTACGCAATCCTTTGAAATGGGCGCCTTGCATCCCTTGCAAGACGCTCTTCCAGTTTTGGCATATTCTGCCATGTAAGGTAACTCTACATCCATTTTAAATTTGTTGGACGCTTGTTAGAGCAGTTTAAAAAAAAATCACGAGACGCCAATTGTCGCGGCAAACGATCAATGTCAATATCGCGACAAGCCTGAGTATTCCACTGGGTAATGCAAGTCTGAAATCATACAAAAAAATAATTTTAGAAGTCTGTAATCAACGTCGACTTGAAACGGTGGAATGAAACAAAAATTTCATATAATACCAAATATTTACAGAAAAGTTATGTAAATGATGAAAATGTATATGTATGTTATAATACTATATAAAATAACGATCTCTTGTATTTTTATATTAGGGTTGCTTTTAAGGATTTTTACACGAGCACCAGCATATGACACATTCATAAAATTTATTTCCTTATCATACCCTTACATGTGTACAACATTTGAAGATTTTCGTGTGATTTATTCTCTCTTTGTCTTTGTTTCCCAAAATTTCTGCAGATAGCGGGCATACGAATGGGATAATAAATTGTTTTTCTCAATAATTCTCCCGCCAATATCAATTACCCAAATACCAAGCAGAATCAACTCAATAGGTCAAAAATGGTCTTCGTAATAGTTATGATAGAGTATAAGTTGGGTTTTGATCAATAATATCGATTTCTAATAAAATACACATTAGTGAGAAAACTTTATTGTTTATTTAATTTTAAAACAATAAATAGTCATTTGATTTGTGCATACACAATGAAAATATTGCTAGAATATAAGCTACAATAGAAATTGAAACAACATGTAGATAAAAATTAAGTAATTTTATATTTTCTTTATTAATAAAATACAAGATTGTTCATAAAACTTTCACGCCTTTTTTTTGCATACAATACAACAGATTTTAATACCATTGACATTTCCCATTGCGTATGCTTTTTTCTTTTTATTCAAAACATACTAAGAATGTAAACAAAACGCAGCTGATGCGTGACCAGTCAAATTTTGATTAATTTTCGGTGTTTCATTGGTCACACTGAATTATAACTTCTTATTTAGACTTTGTAAATAAGTGTAAAACCTTAACGTTAAGAATGCACCAGTAAGTGATGAGGAGTTTTGTGAAGTGAGGAGCAATTCTGTAAACTCAAGATCTTTGCACAATTGGATTTTCAAAAACGAAACAAAAGTCACATTTCAATTGAATGATAAATTTGTTAGATATAATTAATAACTTGTCTTAATAAAAATAAGCTAATATTAAGCACAATTGCAATTCTTATTTGTATCTGTGGCGGGTAAGCCATTATGATTACATACATATACATGCTTTGACGGCAACCCTTATGCGATATATCAACGGCGCTGTAAAAATAGACGGCTTCGGACTCAAGAAATGCTATTTCAAAGTGTGTGCGTGTGTGTGTGTGATTTACATGTTCATGTGTAAAGTGTGTAGTTCTATATGTCGAAAATACATACTATAATTTATTAAAGCGTTTTTAACTGCAAATTTTACATCCGTTCGTTAGTTTATTATTTTTTGGTGAGGTTTACATAAATCAGAAACATCGATTGCAATTTAAAACGTTCTTCTTCTGATTTTAGCAAACAAAGAAAGCTGAATTCGGCAGCAAATGTCAGGCGTGGATCAGGTAATGGCATTTTGGTATACATACATATGTGTATGTACATACGTTCTTACATTGATGCACATTCGTACATGCAAGTGTATGTACATGCATATGCATGTATATGTAATAATTTAAATTTTCGAGACTAAATAAAAATATATTAAGCGAATGTACAATTAAAAATACGCATGTGAAATGGTTCACACATAGATACATTTAAATGCATGCTAACACATAAGAATTTATGTTTGTATATGTACAGATATACATTCAATGTACATATGTATGCATAATTAAATTTGTTATTGTTTTAACTGAACTTTTAACGTTTCTTTCTTTCAGAAAATATCAGGAACTGCAGGTACATAAATATATATTTTTAATAGCCTGCGTCGTACACCATCCTTGTACATATGTACATTCGAGTGTACATATGGATGTAAATCAATTAAGATGTACTTGGCTGTTATTAAGTACATTTTTGTAATAACTAAATAGAAAATATTCATATTCGTATATTTGCAATTATGGACAGAGCAATAGATGCGACAGTTTGCAATAGTACTTAAATTTAATAAGTGAGCACACAAAGTACTTAAGTTGGTCTTTTCATCGAGTTGGAAAGGTTAAACTGTAAACAGGTCTTTTTCTTAGGATAATTGATGGAAAACTTGTTCATATACATGGACATGTATACGATATTTATTTTTCAATACAACCACGATTTTTAGCCTTTATTTGCATATTTAACATTTATAAACACTAAATTTAAGAGTTTAGTAAAAATTGACAATAAGATAAATATTTACACAGGAGCTAAACTAACAATCAAATTTGTTAATGCAATTTTATACTTGCTCTGGTAAAGACTGTGTATGCTTATTTTTGTTATCGAACATGATACGAAGTATATTATTATTCATTTACTTGTCAATTACAGCGGAAATTTTCAAGGGAAATTTTCAGTGTCGGCAGTATCAGCTGTCTTATTGTACAAAGGTTTTTATCACTAAGACCAGATAGAGTTTAGACGCTTATCGACTGTTTCCACTAGAAGCAGCATCCAAATTGATATTATTTTTTGACCTGTAAATTTATGCTGTGTATTCTTTTGGTACGTTTACGAATATTGATTATTGCCATTTCTTTAATAAGTGAGAATAATGCATTACTTTATTAGTATGCACCTTACAAACATAATGCTGACGCTCACCTGTGGAGTATTTAGATGCCTTTGGGATTTTATTTTAAACAAAAATATCCCTGGCAAGGATTTTCGAATCTCCCACCTATTGCTTATGTCCTTCTTTACATTATGAATTGTATCAATTACAATTTAGCTATATTATTTTTTTACCACAATAAAAACTTAAATAGTAAAATCTGTTGGGGAGCGCAATATACCATGGAGCCAACAAGTTGATGAGGCGTCGTATGAAAATTTATCTTCTCCAGCCAATGATGATAACTCTGGTAGTATTCACTTACATGAATGATAAGCTATATTAATTAATAAACGATTTCCAATTGCAACAGGTAATCAAAGCTCAATGCAATTCCAATTTCCACCGTTTAATGTGAAAGAAAATAATCATTCATCATTGGGTAACACAGGGAAAGGACGCAAATCATCTCATAATAATGGTAAGTAATTAACTTCATAACTGAGTCAATGAAATGTAAAGGGATATTTTTTATAATTTTATTTGAATCATGTACATTTTTACATTAATGAATTATTTTAATTTTATATTTTATTTTATTGGTTACGGTTTGAAAAATTACTGCACACCAATATCTGCAATGAGTATTAAATAATAAAAATTGAATTTAAAGTATTACTAGGAATACTTAACCTTAGCTTTTAATATGTCTTCTGTCCAATCCTCTTTGGCAATTCCTTTAATAGCATTAACCAGAACTTTCTGCACTTTGCCAACTTGTTTCTTGAATGTATATATTATCTCGTGAGTATTTGCTAATTGCTGACTGGCACACCAGCACTCTTTATTAGTCACAAAACTGAGAGATGCGTATAAAATGCCAGCTTCTTTAGCTAATACTGCCTCAGGACTTAGAGTCATGCTTAAAAGGTCGGCTCCCCAATTGCGATATAAGTTGTTTTCCGCAACAGTTGAATACCGTGGTCCTTCGAGTGTGATTGCAGTTCCCTTAGAGTGTACGGAAAGCTCCAGCTCATTGGCTGCTCTCAGGAGGTGACCCCGTGTTCGTTCACAGAATACAGGATACATGGGCAAATGACACACGCCAAAAGGACTGCCTACAACACCATCATAAAATGTTTGAACACGTTTTGTTGTATTGTCAATGATATCGTGTGGCACGACTAGGTCTCCTGGATTTATCTTATCACGTAGCGAACTGACGGTATGCGTAACCAAAATATGGGTGCATCCTAACTTACGCATTGCCCAAATATTGGCCCTATAATTAATATTCGACGGCATTATATCATGAAGGCGTCCACTTCGCGAAAGCAGTGCACAATTCACGTTCCCAATAGTTCCCTCAATAATAATGTCTGAGGGCTTTCCAAAGGGTGTACACACTGCACATTCTTTTCTATCGTTTAGTATAATGGGCGTGTCCAGCCCAGATTCACCAATAATCCCAATTTTTACTTCTCCGTTTTCACTAACTTGTTCTTCTTCCATTGTGCAGACCAAAATTTAATCGTTAACCAAATATTGTATAATTTTGGATAGTAGATTCAAATTGTTTTTCTAATTACATGTTTTCTCATTTAATTTGTGAACAAATTGACGTTTCAATTTGACTTTACTCGCCCAGATATTTGTAGCTTTCGGAAAAGTTCATAAATAAGTTAGTTCTTCAATAGGAGTTCATGAATCGAATGACGGATCATTTGTTAAAAACTAGGGATGGATCGATGGCGATGTCTATCATCGGTTCATCATTTTAGTTTCAGAAAATAACATATATATTTATTACTTCTTACAGATACAAAGCAAAAATATGGAAATCCGGGCTCTTATAACAATCCAAAGCGTGAAAACCACCATATAAATGCTTGGAATTCAAGGCGACTTTTCACAGAAAGCTCTGCATCTTCTAATCGGGTATGTATAATTTTTTCATTCTTCCCATTCGGCGGTTCATTTGACACGAACCAGAACCGGATTGTTTTTCGACAGCAAAATGAAATTGCAACTAAGATCGATTTAAAATTGATTTGATTGAGATCTGTTGATTTTAGGAAGAAGGGGGCGTGGCAATTAAAAACAAATTGGTTTAAATAAGTAATTTTGACTCTTTTTAGTCTCTGAGATTTATACCAACAGAATGACAGACTTAGCTAGACATATGGACTAGACTGTTCGAATTAGTAACGATAATAAATTAACCACACTCGCTAAACGTCTACATTTGTACATATAGATAAATGAAAATGACAATGGCCTGTCATCAAAGTTGGACAAGCGTACAAGCGAATCTGTGGACGAAGTTAAGACACACGCTGCTGTCGCTGCACCTAAGAAGACGACTTGGGCCTCAATCGCTTCCCAGCCAGCTAAACTAACTTCGAAAGTAAGATTTAATATTATTAATTTCGCTTAAATCCAAATATTAAAGTATGGTTTTGTCTATTCTGTGCGTGCAGACAACATTTACCACTTCCAGCCATAAAAAGAAAGGTCCTGGGATGCCCCCACCACCAATGGTACCGGGAAAGCATAATTTAGATGTCAATGTGTGGGACTTGCCCAATAGTAATCCACCACCAGTACCATCCCCGCCTTTACCGATTGACTTGTCCAGTTCGGAACCCAATTATTCCTCGACAATTAGAGATGAACCAACCCCATCATCCATAGGCAATCAATCTGATAAGGATGAATGTTACGGGGTAGCTAGTAACAGTAATTTGTGCAGTGTGAAACCTACTCCGACTGGTCAAGGTCGAAAAAATTGGGTGCCTCAACAGCAGCAACAGCAGCAGCATCAGCAGCAAGTTCACCATGTAGAACCACGACAGATAAGTGGAGCTGCGCCACCAATCCGACGAATCGTACCTACAGGTAATCCAATTCGATATAACGAACGTAGGGGAAACTTCACTGGACATCGCAACGAGTTTGAGAAGAACATTAAGCATGAATATCGTGATGAGAACAATCCGCGTGTTGCACAAAACTCGTCTGTAATCGAAGAGGTTGCTCCTGACCCGCAAATACTGTTGGAAGAATTGAAGGATAAAAACAATTATAACCCAACAGATATTGATTTGGAAAAAGCAGCCACAGCACGGTAACTAAGACATATTATGGATTTGATCAATTATATCAAAGTTAAATTGTTTTATTTTTTAGATTTTTCGTAATTAAATCATATTCTGAAGATGATATTCATCGCAGTATAAAATACGAGATCTGGTGCTCAACAGATCACGGCAATAAGCGTTTGGATGACGCTTTTAAGGAACGCTACAAAGAGGGCGGTAATATTTTGCTTTTCTTTTCCGTAAATAGCTCTGGCCATTTTTGTGGTATGGCACAAATGATGACTTCAGTTGATTATAACTCCACGTCCAGCGTTTGGTCCCAGGACAAGTGGAGGGGAAAGTTTAAGGTGAAATGGATATATGTTAAGGATGTGCCCAATGGAAAGCTCCGACACATTCGACTTGAAAATAATGACAATAAACCCGTGACATATTCAAGAGATACACAGGAGGTACAAAATTCAAAAGGCATCGAGGTGTTACAAATATTGCACTCTTATAAACATACAACATCCATTTTCGATGACTTCTCTCATTACGAAAAGAAGCAAGAAGAGGAAGTTTCATCCAAACGTCCAACCGTTCACGTTGCCGATGTCATTAGCCAAACTCAAGTACCAATCAATAGACATTTTAACCGTCAAAATGATGATAGAGAACGAGAGCGTAATGTGCGCGACAGTCGTAGCATCAGCATTAATACGAATCAAAAGAATTCCTTTAGCGGTGGAAACAACTTTCGTGACCGCAATTCAGTCCATAAAAGTGGGTCGGGATCCGGAAACTATAACAACAATAGCTATAGCGACTATCGACGAGGATTCGACAGAGAAATCATGCAGAATGATAGGGAGAATCATTTTGGCATTCGTCATGGGTCCAACAGAAAAGACGACCATTCACAGAGCCATTCGACAAACTCGACAAAGGCAAGGTTAAATAAGCGGGATTTCAATACTGAACCAATTAATAAAAGTGACGTGCGTTTAAGAACCGGACTGTCAGCATCAAGGGATTTGCCAAAAGTATGCATTAATCCTTGAACACGGGCATACATATATAATATTATTATCTGATTATCTGATAACCCACTTTGCGTTGCAGACCAATGAAAATGATAGATGGCGAAACAATGACTATTTGTGACTGAGCTGCGGTAAAAAAAAAGAAGATTAAATTAATGACGTTAAATGGACGTCACATTACAATCCTCATGCCTGTGTGCACGTAAAATTCGCTGATTTCTTGTTTAAGATTTTCTAAACGATTGATTGTGTGTACATGCAGTAAATTAGAGAGATAGAATTAAGCTGAAAATAAAGCCAACAACCGGTAATTAGGATTAACTACAATAATATAATAAAATTTTTATGTAATTTATTATATTTATATAAATTGATTGACGCTTTCATTGAACGGTTCATTCAAAAAAAAATATTACTGGATCGATTTGTACACAATTTTAAGTCAAGGGTTTACTTGATTCATTCCTTGTAGCTGCACTGCTAATATTTATAAAACTAATTTTCATCTATGTAAAGTGTAAACTGAGTATGTGAAATAATTAAAGTTACCATTTTCATTATACCCATTGTTGCCTCAATCTCAACTGCACTGATATCAATTTATGTATTAACATGTACAAGAAAAACAAATATCCTGAAAATATAATAAAATATTTCTTAGCGAATTTAAAAATTAAGAAAACCTGTGAAAGAATCATCTTTCATAGTAGTTGACTCCTTTGTCTCGTGAGTTATTTTAACATTTTTGCAAAAACATCAGTGTGTTTAATTAACCTAAACCTAATAATTTTCAAAATCAGAACAAACTAGAAATATATATGCGTTCACATATATTTTGTATATATAAATATACATGTAAGTATATTTATATGTATGCTTATATATTTTTCTAGTTGAAGACATAAACTATGAAAATGTTTTAAAAGTATTTGACAGAGTGTATTGGGAATGATTGATTTCACTTATATGGTAATCGGTTCTGAAGTAATTTATGTATGTACATCGCTCATTTGCTTGAAGACAGACATAAGTTTTTTGTTTTATTTATGAGTCTTCAAGTAAATGAGTGAGATTATAACATGATGTAATTAACAGTTTATAATCTATAAGTACTTATTACATTACACTGACATATACTTTAGATTATCCTCTACAATTGATTCGATTTAGCCCTTTATTTATGAATCATTTCAAGAACTTTTCCCAAAATCGAACCTTACACCCATTCATACAAAAAAGTAAAAATACCGCAAGAAATTTGAGAATGTATTCCTTTAAAAGTAAGTATTTTATTAAAATTTAAGTTATTTACCTCTTCTGTTAAATAATTATTGTTTAGTGGAAGTAATCAATTAGGGAACTTTCAGCATTAAGAGACCGTGTAACAAGAGTCCTAAATGTCCAAGTTAATCAACTTAAGCACAAGATCAAGATCTGTTTGAAACAGAATGGAAAAAGAACGAAAAAGCTTCATTAAACAGTTATTCGGAGCTGTGGTGCTTACTCAGTTAAATTTGCAAAAGCGCGATCTAAATACGTACTTAGATTACAGGGGTAAATACTGTAGAGAAATTCCCTGGATCCAAAGATATTGAGTCTAGATATTAAACAACTTAAGTTCTCACCACAAATTCACAAAATCGTTTGAAACGGAACGGGGAAAAGGCGAAAAAGCTTCATTAAACAGTTATTCTGACAATGTGGTGCTTACTCAGTTGAAATTGCAAAAGCGCGATCTAAATACGTACTTAGATCGTTGGGGGAAACACTGAAAAGAAATTCAGCATCCTACTACACACATAAGGGCAGAATAGCCGACATTGGTACAGCGAAGCTATTTATAAATGTGAGATTAACGAAAGCGCCGTCATACATTAGAGAGAAGCTTTGACTCACTGCTGATTTCACGTCAGTTCGTTCCGTGCTGTCTCCGTGCTTTGAGGTGCTTTTACCAGATTTCTTCCTCTCTCTCCGGGTACCAAATTCAAAACACACAATGGATGAGGAGCAAATGTGGAAAGGCTTTTTCAATACATTGCAAGAGACCAAAATGAACCCTCCGACGGAGCACGAGCACCAGTAAGTTTTGAAATTTACACATTATAAGCATGAATCACAATCGATTGCTTTGATGCTTGTCTGTACATATACATGCATACATACCTACATATATATTTATCTATGTATAAATCTAATAAGGCTACAAAACATGTGTGCATATACTATGTACATCTCAACACGAAAACTCTGATCTACATATTAAGGTACTGCAATGTATTCATAAATGTATATCAATATCACACGGTGACACATGAAATACACTATGAGCAGAAGATAGAAAATCCGGTTTGTTTATGAAACCTACGCACACTTGCAGGGCGCTCGCATCTTATTTATTTTTTCATGTGTATATGTATGTACAAACATGGCATTGTACAAATGTAATGCATACGTATGTATGTATTTATATAAATGTGTAATGTATTTGGTAACAAACAATTAGCAAATAAGTGAAGTGCAATATTCTGAGCGGTTACGGAAGTGTCTAGCGATTTTGTGATTTATCGAAAATGCCGCCAGTGACGTCTCGTTTGGGACATACATTTCTCTGCCTGTTTTCGAATCAACAGTTTGCCGCACCAGCTGACTGCTGACTAATCCGCACAAACATGTTTACTTTGCGATAAAAGTGTACCAACTCTAGTTATGGTACAATTGTACCATAAATGGCAACTATGAGAATTGGGCTGACATTAGTAGTTGTTTTGAATTCGTTAAAGTTATCGATATCATATCATCTGTTCCATCCATGGCGGATGATTTTCGAAATAACCAAGTTAAACTGGTTATCAAAACGATATCAGTTTAAATTATTAATTTAAGGCGGGTAACGAAAATAACGGGTATTTATTAAAATAAATAATAATTGTAGTGACTGTTCCCAAATTGATTGAAAGATTAAGAAAGACCCTTAAATAACTTTATCCCAAATAGTAGCAGAGGTGAGAAAAGAAACTGGAATAGAAATTCATTCGAATTCAAGTTGCAAGAAACAACCGTTTATTTAGAGTATCAATTAATCAAGGCGATTAGCAGTAAATGAATATCTTAGTAGTCTAAATGGTTAAAGTCAAGTCGACTCGATTGTGAGAGACCCGGTACTTATGCTTATCAAAATTCAAGACTTCCTTTAAAATTGCATTTAATTCGATTTTTAAAAATACATTTTCGGGAGCAGAGGTTTGACGTCAAACTCTTATAATCTCTGAGATCTAGGTGATCATTCAGACAGACGGAATGCTGAAATTGGAACTAGTGTGCAGTCTGACATCAGGGAATTTATATAAACGCTCAGACATGGCTATATCGATTCGTCTGTTGATGCTGATCAATAATATCTGTATATACTTTATAAGGTCAGAGATGCTTTCTCCTGCCTGTTGCATACATTGCCGCAAAGTTATGAAACTCTTGTACCCATTTCGGGGCCGGGTCTAATGACAACCGATCTTTAACGCTTTCTGTTTTATAATGAAACGGTGCTGCAATGGTCGGGGACTTGAGCTGACTTTTTCAGCTACTGACCGAACTACCTGTTTAGTATTCCAGGCAGTTTGTTCTTTTCGAGGGGTGCAACACATATGTGTGCGTGCATCGGAGTATTTTCTGCATGGTGAATATACACGCATATAAACAAAAACGTACCATTGTTAGTTTAAGTTCACGAAGCGTGAACTTTACATACACATATACCAACGTATCTTACATTATATTTATCTATGTATGTGTAATTCTATTGTGTTTTTGGTAGGTGGATACGTAGATACATCCATACATATGTACATGTTGTCCACTGTTTATACATATATATTTACATGTCTTTCACTGCTAACCTGTGAAGCTTCTACTACTAAAACAGTTAGTTCACAATAGTCGTGTTTAAAAGCTGTGTTTGTCAATGTTTTTTCTTTGTTGTTGTGAGAAATCGATTTAACCATTGATTCTATAAAATGAACTTATTTTTTACACATATCTAAGATTATGCAAGTTAAGGGCACAATACAAATGAAGTTTCGTGACCGATTAAATAATATCAAGCTACAGTGTGCGCAGTCAATAATAATATGTGGAGGCAAAAGGTATTATGAGAGTGGGAACAAAGTATACCTTTATTATAAGGCATTTAAAATGCCGTCATCTTGTGGCAGTCAAAATTCCCTGCGTAAATCTAAACTGTGAGACTATAACAGCAAAAATAATATCAAAATAAGACTGCTTCGTAATATAAATGTGTAATTATTTTATGCTAAATGTAAAATGAAGCAGAAAATATAGAAAAAGAACTTTAATTACGTATAAATGTGCCTTTGTCGATGCAGCCATGTTTGTCTTTTGGCCCTTTTCTATGTCTATTATAGGAATTTACGATTTCAAATTTGCAGATCAAGTTTGTTGTAAATTTTGATAATACTCTTAACATTGACATCTGAATCATTCTTAGACGATTAAATATTCCATATTTAAGGGGATTATTAGCGGACAGTAGTTCCCCTTTTTAAAGGCAAGAGATTAAAGGGTAAATTTACATAGACATCAGTTCCCATGTTATGGGAAATCCCATTATTATCTGTCATTGCATGCATCAAAATCTCTACATACAAAACTGCATATTTAAACTACAGATCGGCAGACGTTTGTAAAACTTTGACTTTCCATTCAGCTAATTAAATTTGTTTTGTTTTGCAGACTTCAAGATTCAGATGATGGTTTCTTTGAAAAGTTCGGACATCTGTTGCGACAGAAATCGCAATTGGAAGAAAATGTCTTTAAGACTTCACTGGCTCCATTTAATGAAGAGGACGACAGTATTGCAGAAAAGGCTGATGACGGTTCATGCACCGACAGTAGCCTGGAAGCAAAGGACGATCAATGCATTGAAGTTGATGTGCAAAGTGTACAGAGTGTTTCCACGGCTGACAACATTAGAGAAGCTATTTTTGACACAGCAATTTGTATGAATGTAAGTACAGGTTGAATTCATACTAAATGTATGTTTATTTGTTTCTCTGGTTAATTTAGTTGATTTAACTCTTAAATCATCGATCGATCTCATTGTACCCTTACGAAGGGTACTTCAATTTCGACACTAAATGGGTAACGCAATTATAGAGGCAAATCGATCTGTTTGATCATTAGTAAGCTGTCTTTGAGTTGGCCGGCTACAATTAAATGAGAAGCTATCTAAATCCAGAACGTGTTGTGAGGTACAGGGTGAGGCAAAAGTTATAGCGTTTTCCAATAGCGTGATTACATTTTCCCCACCCTGTATTTTACAACTGCTTCCAAACTTCTGGCATCCATCATTCTTAAACGGAGCACTGTAATGTCGAAGTTATCATAATTTATGGAATTGTGGAACAGGGAAACAAACTGAAACGAATATCAGTTTCAGTTTTCCCGTCTTCTTCCTGAGTTAAATTGTTTCTTGTATATTTACTGAGTTTATTATCCTATCGTGATGACATTTTCAGCACACATCAAAACTACTATACTTATTTTTTAGATTTGTGGGCGTACAGGCAAAATTTGAAAGTTAAATTTAACTGTGTATGGTATTCAGGATCCTCTAGTCTCTAGCTTCTATAATTGCTGAAATCGACGCATTTGTAGTGGCCACAGGGTATAAACATAATATTGGAAAAAAGTATGAAATTAAAAGTGGTAATAAACACAAAGTTTATTAATTTGATATAAATATAATTCCCTGAGCTATTTAGTCTTTTACGACAAAGTGTTTTTTGTATTTCTTATATAAAAATCTCGCAAGCATTAAAAGAAACGATATTCTAAAAGAATCATTGTATTCAACTGAATCTTGTCATTCCAATATACGTACATAATTATTTAATGTATTATCATAGTTTTAAACCTTTTATGATCTCAAATCGTCAGTTTATAACTGAGAGACTACCAGTTGCCTTCAAACTTGCCATAGGCTTGTTAGAAATACAATTACAAGATTAAATATGAACTTCACATGCTTTATCTGATTCATCTCATTGTTATACTATTAACCAAAGTTCGGACTAGTATAAACAAACGAACTCTTCTTTTTCCAAAGAGCCAATTAAATTGTCTACATAAATGTGTTTGCATTAGAAAAACTTATCTACAAAATAGTACGAGTATGTGTACACTTATTCATTATATACACAAAAAGCATTTGTTTTACCTACTTGTACTGTGTATAGCTTTTCTACATACTTTAGAATATACATCGTTCATTATCATTGAGCTTTTTTTTTCTCAGTTCCAAAAATAAAACATTTTCTCAAAAGCACTCTAGAATATAATTCTTTTCTCTTTATCTTTTGAGGCACTAAGCGTCTGCTTATAGAAAATAATATTGAAATTGAATTCTTCTCATTCGCATCCAATTCAGCTCACGGTCAACGTAATACTTAAAAATTGCAAAATCTTTTCTGTTCAGCATTGACATTGTTACAGAGTTACAAATCGAGTGAAGTGTTTGCATTTGAATCCTTTAAGTTTTCCAATAACAATATGTAATAGTTCAAATTATTTGCAAGCGTAAACTCGGGAGTAATTACTAGAGTAACTAGTATTTCGAATATATTAAAAATTATAAAACTGTGAATTTTGTGCATACAAAATGAGTTATTTGTCACTGCCCCGCGTTTTACCCAATCTAAGTTCACGCAATTCGACAGATAAAAGATTAAACTCTCTGAGTTTAAATCGAACGGCCGGACATGAGACGCGTCAGGTGCGGAAAGTGTTATCGACACTTTCCTTAAACGAAACGACAGAGCGACGCAAACGAATGCTTAACCGAAATGGCAGCATATCTAGTCAGCATTTCCGTGGTGTTCACAAAAATATACTGGAATCTCATGCAAAGGCGGTTTGCCATTCAATGACTGTAAGTAAATACATAAGTAGTGTTTATTCGGTTCGGGAGAACTCTGTTTACATTTACACAAGTATTTTTATGCATGCTTTCAAAAGGTCACTATTATTATCGACACGAGAATTATAGACTACTACATATCCCTTAATTTAACTCTTGCTTATTTTCCCTACTGATAATATGAATACTCTTCAATAAGCAACATATCTTGTAGCATTGTATTTTTGGGCAAAAGCTTTCAAAACATTTTACCCTGCACTTAATTAAATATATAATTAACTTTATACAGAGAGATGAATAAACAAACAGATGTGACTAAATCAACTCGGTTGTTGATGCTAATCAAGTGTATATATACTATTTTATAGGAACTTTGTTTCCAAAAAACATTGATCAACAAACGTTTTGTTTTCGCGCTTCGCTGTTTGGGAGCAGACATAATAGCATCGGTCTCTTTTGCCAGCGTTCGATATCTTAAATAAGTTCTCTGCGTTTGCTGCAATTAAAATTTTCGCATTGATTCTCTTTCGCCGGAAAAGTACATAAGTCAGTGAAATTAGTATGTTGCGTTGCTTTTTACTGTTAAATAATAATAAATATAATATATAAGTAGGGTTTATATTTATTTAATTGAGTAAATACTGTATTTTAATATATAGAAACTTAGTGATCTTCATTTGTCGTTTGAACTGATGCTCTCGCTACCTTCCACTCCAGAGGCCGAACTGCAACTCCCTTCGGCGTCTCGATAGTGTTGGGTTGCTCATGAGTGAGTGAACAAAAAAGAGTTGTTCATTAAACTGAGCAAGTGAACATGTTCCTTCCCAATTGCTCTTTTTTTTTTTTGCTAACTTGCTCAATTGCTCATTTTTGCTAACTTACTTTTTTTTGCTCACTTACTCTTTTTTGCTGAGTTGTTCTGTTTTGCTCAGTTTTTCCTTTTGCTCATTTTTGTGCACTTTTACTGTGATCCATCTCTATGTTTGGGGCATTTTGCGTAATTTCTTAGAACATTTATCATTCTTTCTCATTTTTATACCATGTGGGGGTATATTAGATTTGTTATAAGTATAAAACAAGCAGAAGGAAGCGTGGCCAACCTTATAAAGTGTATATATTCTTGATAAGCATTAATAGTCGAGTCGATATAGTAGAAGTATAGTAGTTGACTGAGCTGTTTATTAGCTCTGAACAACTGAGCAATTGAGTAAGTGAGCAACTGAGCAATATGAGCGAGTTGACTCTTCTCGGCAAAAAGAACAAGTGAGCAGTGTTTACTCAACACAACGTCTCGGTCTTCGAACTTCTTAGGTCGCTCTCGGTTATGGTGATGCGAATTCGCCAGCGAGTGAATTCGCCAGCGAATGAATTCGCCTGCGAGTAAATTCACCTGCGAATGAATTCACCTGCGAATGAATTCGCCTTCGTTGCTTTAGCTCGTTGATGTTATCTTTGCTCGTTGTTGTTGTCGTTGCTCGTTGTTATTGTCTAGAGATTGATGTACACAGGAATATACCACCACACATATATATGTTTCTATATCGGTAATATCAGTAATATTTAATAATGTTTTGCTTAAGTTATTCCTTAATAAAATGTTTATATTAATGTTGATTAAGAGTAGACAAGCTTCGCCACAGATAAATATTATTTCAAGTGTTTGCAGGGCATATGGATATTCTCAATGGATGCCCATCAAACAGTGAATACTTGAATTTATGTGAATACAAGAGCTCGACTGCGAGATACTCTGTGATAGGGGAATGAAAGTAATCTTTAGAAAATTGAATAACTCACAATATACCTTATACGTATTTCAAAATATTAAATCAAATATCATAACTAAAAGAACCCTTAATATTATATTTGATTTTTTACAGGTTGAAGACTTGTATGAGGAAATTTTATTTGAAATTTACAACAATATTGGTTGTGAGGCAAATGAAGTGTGTACAGACAATCTGGTTGAGTTTGCTCAAGAAGTATTTAAAATACCAAACTCAACGCATCTAGAAATTTCTGAAATTGCAAGGAGAAAAGAACCGCCTAAGATAAGATTGAATGTTGAAATCATAAAAGCTGAAAATCTGTTATCAAAGGATCCAAATGGTTTATCAGATCCGTTTGTAACATTGTACTTGGAATCAAATAACTCACATCGCTACAACTCATCGGTAAAAACGGAAACACTAAATCCCATATGGGAGGAACATTTTTCTTTGTAAGTTTTCTTTTTTAACCATTTATAGTGTTAACTCAGTAATTTTAATATGTATTGTCAATATTGATTCATCTTTAACTTTTTATATATATTTTTTGGGCTTATAGACCAATTACTGAAGGACATCGAGAGGAAGTTTTGATTATTGAAGTTTGGTAAGCACGCCTTAAAATTATTGTATTTGCATATGAATTAATAATGTCAACAGTTTTTACACTCGGTAAAAGTTTATAATTAATTGGTACAGAGGGAGACATCTCCGAATTTTCATTCTTGATCAGCATCAACTGCCGATTTCAGACTAAGTTTATTATAAAATATCTCACACTTCTTTCACGCAAATAGAATTAGAATAAAATAAAAGGGAGATAATGTCTTCTTATGGTTAAAAGTTCATGTTAATCTCTTAATTTTGAATAAACAATGAAGAGAATACTTTGTGTGTGATATTTAACATAAATTACCTAATTTGTTGGGCATAAAAGGAATCTTATTTATCTGTTTCCATGAATTTTGTAAACTGTTATAACCATTACTTTGACATTTTCAAATGTCACTTTGTGTTATTCACTTCATTGTGTCGAGTCGATATCATTATCGCATTAAGTTTAAGTTGGAAACATTGCAAACATATTACAACATTCTTATTTCAATTATTTTTGTAGGGATTTCGATGCCGCAGAGACTGTTAAAGAAAAGGTTAACAAACTTTTGGAAGTCAAAGGCGTAAGAGGTCTTAGTAAGTTGATGAAAGAGATTGCCGTAACTGCTTCTTCGGGAAAACATGATAACGAATTAATTGGACGCGCTGTCATTACACTTAAGGTATTGTATTAATTATATACTATTAATTGTGTAAGTTGTATAAGATTGTCATGTGATATTCTAACATGTACTGGGTGTCTATTGACAAAGTATACTCAGTGGATGCTACCACTGCTAATATACTCGAATATCTGTCAAATTGAACTGTCTTTGAATTGACATTAACTAAAGTGAATGTAAAATTAGGTTTGTAAAGTAATGCTATTGAGAAAACTCTGTATTTCGAATAGATTATGCAGTTAAACATATTTTAAAAACTTAGTAATATTAGAGATTTTGTTGGAAAACAAGAGACAGCGCTGATTTTTAAAAGATTAGCAAAAGTAGAGATTGTCTTAAAATTCAGTGTAAACTTCAACATTTCTCAACTAAAAATAGCTTGATTTGTAAAGTGAATGATCAAATTAAGTTATTTTTCGATAAGAAGTAATCGCTTCTTGTGATCAATCAATAATTGGCAGCTGCTGGGCAACAGAAATCATCTTGTTTATTTTACATAAATTGATTAGACATCTACATAGATAGTGCACATATTTATATCATTATGGTACCCTTTATTAATTCTTAAATTCTCTTCTAGTCCATACCCGTTTCTGGACTCACAATTTGGTATAATCTGGAAAAGGGCAGCAAGACCAAAAGCCGTGGCTCGGTGCTAGTGAATGTAGCACTAAGTGCTGAGAAAAACAAGAATGTCGCTGGACAAGAGCATAAACATCTTTTGAAACTGTTGCTCTTGCACGAATTGGATACATCTCAAGTGGCTAACTATTGGTGGAATGGAAAGTTTAGCTCAATGGCTGAAGCCATTAGAACACAACACGCCGTTCAGAGCGGACTTTCAACATTTGATTGTGCACTTAGTCAATGGCATGCGTATAGCGCAGTTCATGAGACGCATAAACTTAATTTTGTACTTTTTAATTCCATACTTGATGTCTTGGTGCCAACTATAAATTGTCTACAAAATGATTGTGAAGACATCAAAATATTTTGGGATGGTGCAAAACGAATTTTACCATCATGTTTTTCGGTATTAAGAAAACTACGATCCAAAAGTGTCGGTGATAATAAAATACTGAAAGCACTAAGTGAAGTCTTGGATATTTTGGCGAAAATTAAAGCTTTTGAAGTGCCACCATCAATTGAAATATTTCCCAAAACAGTCTACGGATGGATAGAAAAAGGCGACTCCGAGGAGCCATACAGTATTGACACCGCAATCGTTGATGCCATAAATAGTGGTGCCAAGGAATGGTTGGAATACATTATAGAAGGTAGCAGACAATCCAAAGATAATGAGTCCGATGAAGATAAACTGCAATATCTGATACAAATAATACAAATGATTCGATCGGATCTACAGCGTGCAATGGAATATTTTGATAAAATGTTCTATCAGTAAGTATGAACGCTTTAACTTAATGAATAATGAATAATGAATAATGAATAATGAATATTATATATTTTACAGCAAAATTCGTTTGAACTATTCCACGAAATTGTATGTGTTCTATGACGCCAAACTGATGGAAATATCTAAGGCAATAGTAATTGACGTGTGCTCCAACATTAAAATGCTAGATGTTCCCGATGATCAGTTTGAATATTTACCAAATATAGATAATGTTAATATGGGAACGACATTATTTGAAGCTTATTTGGTGCTTAAACGATACAATACACTTGGTAAGCATATACTTATTTTATCATATCATATTAGTTTATTAAAGAAATCTGATTTTTTTCAATTATTAGGAGAATCCCTGTGTCCCAACGATAAATTACAGATGACTGATTTCTATCAATGGTTCGAAAGAGGTGTAACACATTGGCTTGATATTTCAGTTATTAAGGCACTGAATCGCATTCAGAAAGCAATAGATTTGGATCAACTCAAGGCTGTTGATGAAACGGTGAAATATAGTTCATCGGCTGTTGACACTTTAGCCATTTTTTATCAAATCAAAATATTTTGGCAACAATTGGACTGGCCGGAAATAGAAGGTTCCTATACATTTGTAGCTAAAATTGTAAACGTAAGCAATAGACATTCAATAGCTATTCAAAGATATAGAATAAGATCATTATTAATTTCAGGATATATGTAGATGTTGCGTATTCTATGCCCAGCGCATGTCTCGACGAGTGGAGAATTTAACAGATGCTGGAGCGGATGGCGACATGTTCAGTTAGTATTATGCTTTATTTCCAAAAAAATATTTGATTTTCATTGTTGTTTTCTATTTATTCTAGTATTATCGGAAGAATGGTGTTTGGCTATAAATAACATGGACTATATTCGCCAGAGTTTACCATCATTTATAAAGGTTTGTTTGTTAGAAATTTTAAAAAGATTCAATAATTGTTTAATTAATCTATATTTTTCTTAGGAACTCGGTAGTGATGATGTTATAAAGCGTATAGGAGAGTTTAGATCAAATCTAGAGGCTGAACGGTGCACAAATACTATAAAGGCAGTTATTGATAATGCCCTTGATACACAGCGTAATCAAATTGTCGAGTTAATAGAACATGTTGCCCGGAAAATGTCACCACCCATTCGACGTTTCCTAACTGAAGGAGCTGAAGTGCTTCACAAAGACTCAAATTCCATGGAAAGGCTGATGATATATTTAGAACAGTCACTAGAGACTCTATATAATACACTTAATGAAATTAACTTTGGTAGAATTTTGGATGGTATTTGGGGAGAATTGTCAATAATAATCTATGACCTTATTCAGTCGAATCTCGATGTAAGTATTTACAGATATGTATTTACTATATAGATATTATTTATAATATATATGTATATATATATATTTAGAAACGCCGTCCGCCAGCTTTCTTTCAAAACTTAAGAGAGACCCTTCGCACAATGATATCTTGCTTTAAAATTGGCAATACCATAACGTCGGATGTTCAAATATTATTGGAAATTGAAAGTATACTAGATCTGCATGCTCTCGAAACATCTGATCTTATCCATCAATATTATCTCGATCGTTTGAAATACCAAAAGGAGGAATCAACAGCACATTGTGGACAACTTACGATAAGCGCACAATTTACAGATTCCCGGTTATTGGTAAGTTTTCAAACAAAGAAGAACATTTCAATATATATATATATATATATATATACTATATATCAATTTAATTTTAGCTCAAAATATTGAACGCTCGTAATTTGCGTCCTATGGATAAGAATGGATTATGTGACTCGTTTGTAAAAGTCTCAATGATGCCGACGAGTCGGTTTAATGGATTCACATCATTTAAAACTGCAGTTCATAATAAAAATTGCTTTCCTCTATATGATGAACAATTTAGTATGTAAGTAATCTTGTTAAGAGCATCGTTAGAATTGTTCTTTAAACTTGTTTTTATATACATTTTAGTGATTTAACCGAAGAACAACGCAACAAAGAGAATAGTCTGATTCTATTCAATGTCAAGGACAATGATTTATTCGGAATGACAAGCCAACATATTGCCGAATGTTATATAACGTTTGCAGATCTCATGGCTTGTGGAGAAGAGCAAATTCTAATGAATCTATGCAGACCAGAATATACAGGTAAAGAAGATACTGAATTCCAATAAGTACAACACACATTTATATGCTTGTGTTTTAAGATTCCGTGGCACTGCGAGCACTGGAAAATCGACAAGGGGATAAGCAAGCTAAGGACTTTTTGAAAAAATTAAGGAGCAAATCCAACGTTTGATACGAAAGAATGCCGAATCGAAGACTTTTTATTTCCAGAGTGGATAATGGTATTATTTATATTTTCACCATACTTGGTACTAAATTCTAAAGCCACAAGATATTTTGCATTTAGAAATCTTTTATAATGTACAGGTATAAATAAAAGAAATACTTAATTGCATGTATCTCACACTTACAGAATGTTAAACTATTGGACTAATCGGGTTGCAATTGTTACTGTCTCGAACTATTAATCCTACAAATGAAATTACTTGAAATTAAATAAAAATATATTTTTTCTTACGTTATGCAAGAAAACTTAGCTGTCAAATTTGAAAAGTATGGGGGAATATCATAAACTATCGTATAAAAAAGGTAATCAAAACTTGATATTTTGATAAAAAAATAAAATAAGTTGTATTACTACTGGCTTTCTATATTTTATTGCAAAGTTTCCGCTTAGATGTAGTGTCATCAATATGAATAAAATGGGATTTCACCCTAAGTTTCGGCAGAGGTAAGAATATCGCACAAAAATATCGATATTGTCTCCAGAATAAATATCAGAAATAATGTTTATCGATATATTTATATATATATATATATCAACAGGCCTATCGTTCATTTGACGACTAGTTCAGTTGAACTTATTCCGGCCAATTCGACAAAACTCAAAATTATTCCCGACCCATTAAGTATTAAATAAAAGAAATATATATTTGCTTAATATATCTCTGACATTATTAACTATTTTTTTAAACTATAGGTAATATGCATTCAATTTCAAGACTTTTATACTGCGGCATTAAATCTCTTGGTGGAAGTTACATTAATAAAGCAAGTCCCAATCTATTGCCGCAACTAAAGTTCTATCAACAATCTCAAAATTACAGTGTTTACAGTGGTAGAAAACACGACGTGTTGCTACCGCTACCTAGTAATTCAAAAGTTCTGACCCATTGTAGATGCATGGGTACAAATCTTAAAATAAAACATGATACCAACAGGTTTTTTATTGAGACGAAAGAAGGCGATGCGCAGTTAAAGTATGAGATTAAAGATGGAGTGATGGATATAAAGCACACTGGTGTCCCCAGAGCATTGGGCGGACACGGTATAGGCAAACTGTTGGCCAAGGTATTTGTTTGTCAAGTTCATTAAATGTTGCCACGCAATCGGGTTGCTAATCAACGCAAGAAGTGTACAAACACACACAAATGCATATAGTATTCTTTTGACAGTTTAGAAATTTCAATTCTACGTGAAACAGTCTTTTAATAAATATTGTATGTTTCATTAAATGCATATTTGTTCTATTTATATAGACAATTAAATACTATCTAAACGCGATGCATAAATAAATTTTGATTGTACATATGCATATGTGATATATATATATTTGTGATAAAGTTTTGTGAATATTTGTTTGTATTATTTTAGGCGGCCTTGGATTATGGTGTGCAACATGGACTGATAATGAAGATATCCTGTAATTTTGTGAAGAACTACGTTATCAATTACGGACCGCAATATTTGAAACATATAATACATTAACTGCTGTAACTTTTTAATAAACCTCAAAGCTATCAAAATGGATGCTAATGACTATAAAAGTTTGGTATTATACTATGGCAGATTGCGTTTTTATAACTCAATGCAAAAAACTGCATTAGACGGATTGGCTAAGTTCCCAATGCAGCCAGAGTTTAGGTTGTTCAATGGCGTTGCGCTCGCGCTGGGCAATCGAATGCAGGAATGTATTCGTGAATTGAACCCACTAAAGAATGAAATGGATTTGGGTCTGGCAGCCACAATGACACTAATCTATGCCCACAGACATTGTCGGCTAATAGACCGTGATGCGGTGCAGGCACTAGAAGGCCGAATAAGCGATGGAATTAACTCTAGTAGTGCCGCATCGTGTTATTATACGGCCGTTTTTCATTACTTGATTGGTGACTTCAATGCGGCCATTGATTATATCGGGAAGGTCTTGAAAGTAGATGCTACTTTTGATGCGGCAATGATCTTGAAGATATGGTGCGAGCTATCATCATCAAGTTTGGGTGTTTCGTTCAATGGAAAAATACAAAACTTGCTGGAGGGTTGCATTTCTAGGAGCAATGGCAAGAATATTGACGCATCCCTGGCACTCGTCAGATACTATCAAAAGAAAAGGGAATTCGAAGCATCGCTTGCAGTCATCAATAAACTGAGCATTCGGTTTCCCGAGATAAACATTTTACTGATCGAGAAAATGGATTTGCAGTTGTCCGCACTGGACTGGGATCATTCGCTGGATACCTCTAACCGGGTGATCAACATGGAATCTTTTAATATTGCGGCACTGCGTACTAAAGCCCTGTTGCATATCGTTCGTGAGAGCAATATGAAAGCGGGCACTGTTACAGTTCAACAACTTCTGGCTTCTGTGGAGCGTATTGAGCCTGGAAATTACAGACTTATGCTGGAAATATGTCAATTATTCTCAAGAATCTGCTCGAGAAACTTGGAATTGCTTCAAGTAACCCTGCAATGTATTGAAAGAGTGAATCAACAAAATCCAGGCAACGTAAGCCTTCTCACCGAATTGGGCTATCAGAAGTTACTGCTAGAAAATGTGGCCGATGCCGAACTGGCATTTCGTGCTGCTTGCAATGTCGACGGCAGTAACTTTGATGCCCTTTGCGGCTTGACGTTGTGTAAGCTAAAAGCTCCCGTCGATGTTGAGAGCAGACAACAGATACGACAGCAGTTGGCATATCTGATGAAGCTCTCGGACTATAAACCGGAACCAGTGGTTCTATATATGTCTGCTCTAATGACCGATCCGAAGGAGCAGGATTTATCGACAGTGCAGCTATTGGAAGAGGCAACTGAATTGCATTTTCGTAAATTAGAAATGTTTTCTTTCGGTGTTGAATATATCTGCTGCATGAATCCCGATTTTATGCTTGAACTATGCGCAGCACTGATTCGTCAGACTCCGGCTACGGTACAAGAAGCTCACTTTGAGCTAAACCTGGACCAGGAATCGATGCACATAACTATCAAGCACAGCCTCAATATACTGGAAACCATACTACATGTATGCCCCGGCCACCAAGGAGTATGATCTTTAATATACATACTATCTATAAGTATTTTAATACAAATGTTTTTTTAATTACTCAGGCCATGTTTACGCGAGCCAAAGTTGACTTCTTATGCGGCGAACATTCTAAGGCCATGAGCCGGCTGCAGCATATACTTAATGTCTTTGGCGACACCTTCACCGATGCACACCTTCTTTTGGCCCAAATACTGGTGGAAAAGAAACAGTATCCCAAGGCATTGGAGTATCTAGAACTGTCTTTAGCTCAGAATTTTACGGTGCGTGATCGGCCAATGTATCATCTACTAAAGGGCATCGTACTAAAGAACCAGCAAAAGTTATCTGAAGCACATCAGAGTTTTCTGCTGGCACTGCAATTAGTGGGAGGAATGTCGACAGTTGTATTACAACCTCCAGATTATTTTACGCCAAGCGACAGCTTTCATAAAATGCTAAACAGTACAGATAAAATGACTCTATACATAGAGCTAATCTATATTCTTCGTGAGATGGGCGATTCTCAGGGTATTTACGAAAGCGAACGCATTTTACAGTCAGCAATTGAGGAATTTAGCGAATCCAATGAAATGGGCCGCTTGGTTATTGCCCATTCGCAGCTGATGCTAGAGAAATGTAACATTTCTAAGGCTATAAGTCTGCTTTCAACAATTAAACCGGATCAACCGTACTATGTGCAGGTAAGTGCAATCATTTTTCAATGCAGAATTCATAAATAAATGAGTCGTTTGTCAATAGATGGAATGCATCAATTGAAATGTAGATACGTTATCTTTAGTCTTATCTATTTACTTCTTAGTTTTGTATATTTAATATATGTCTTGTATTTGTAATGAATCTCATTTCAAGGCTCGGACACATTTGGCACATATTTACCTGCAGCATCAGAAGAATCGCAGTGGATTCTCCAAGTGCTTCAAAGAATTAGTTGAAGTACGGCCGGAACCCAAAAGTTTCTTAATGCTAGGGGAGGCATACCTATCTATTCAAGGTGACTACAACATCAAATGTTTCCCATAAACGTACATTACTATCGAGTTTTATTATAGAGACAACCATGGCAATTGATGCGTATAAAAAGGCATATAAAATGTGTCCATCAAATGCTCTATTGGCCAAAAAGCTTGGACGAGCATACGTTAAGAGTCATCATTATGCCAAGGCTCTCAAGTACTACCACGAAGTAATACAAAATCCAGATTGTTCTGCCTTAAAATTGGATTTAGCCGAGTTGTTTTTAAAACTAAAACACTTTCAGAATGCCATAAATATCTTGTCAGATGCTGATGGTCATAAATTGTGCGATAAGATGAAAACTATTAATTAGAAATGTCTCTAACCTTATATATATGTATTTTAGAGCCGATGACAGCCTTGCAGAACTACAACTAAGAACAAAACAACTTTTGTTACTGGCACGTGTTCATGAGAAGTCTGGCAATATTCCCGAATCGTTGAAGGCTTTAGAAAAAGCTCGTGATAATCAGTACATTGTGCAGAAACGTTGTGCCGTTGATCAATCGGAAAACATAAACGAACAGTACAAAATATTGTCAAAGTAAGTAGAACTTTTCAGTAATTTTAGTATGATATTATAACAAATTAAGTAAGCTATCACTAAGATAAGGTTAGTCAAACTCAACTCGCTTCAGCGTATCTCTTTGATCCTCATACAAAGATCGATTCAGTAAATTTATCGTGTGCCTCACCAATTTATGAAAATATTACCCTACCCTTATGGAAAACAGCTAAATTGATAACATAATTGAAACTGAACTTTAACAATAAATTGGAAATACATTACATACATAAATAATAACTAAATAGTCACTGCCTTTGCGGACTTAATGCATAGTAGCTATAAAATGAATATAGATGCAAATACCGTTGCAATTTTAAGAGTAAATTCCAACTCGCTGGTCTGTATTTATTCCGACTGACGCTTAACAACGCGTTACCAAGCAAACAAGTCATCATTTTTTTCTTCTGTTTTCAAAGCCATACAATGTTTTTTTTATTAATTTACAGCCCCTTGCGATATTTTTCTCCAACCGTAAAATCGGTCATAGCTTTTCCGGCCGTGCCGCATGTGCCGATGCCAACTCTTCCACTGACATTATCTGGAGATGCAAATATACTGTTGACTTTCATGCCGGGTTTCTTATGATTTTTTGTAGTAAAATTAAGCCATTTATTTTTGTCAGACTCGCGTTCTTCCTCCAAGTCTTTGAATCGTTGTTGTTTCTTCTGTTTGCGCTTTTTTAAATATTCCTTTTGATTTGGTCGATGTCGTCTGCAAAGAAATTAAAATATTTAATACTATATTTGAGTAAGAAATCAACAAACAATTTCCTTACTTATTAGACGGAAATACTTCGTTGCGGGTTGTGCGCTCTCGTAATTCATTGATAGTAGTTGTGGAACGATTTTGATAAGCTTCGAAAATGACGCTGACCTCGCCCTTGCCAGTTATACCTTCAATTGTTGCGTCGTAGTACTGACCATCTTCTGTCCATTTGGCTTGGCATTTGTCTCCAATTTTCCAGACTTTAGCGGATGTCACCAGTTTTTCAGCCTCTAAAAGAGCAGCCTCAATATCGTCAAAGTAATTTGACGACGCTGCTTTGGAGGAAGATGGTTCTACGTACGATGATTTTCGTTGTTCCTCTAATTGTGTTTTTATCAAATCTCGAGTAAGTTTGATAACTTCTTCTAGATCATCTTTAAGTTTTAAAAGTTCCTCATTGCTTGGGTCTGTTTGTAAAGCAGCTTCTACCTAAAAGTAAGATATGTATGCATAGAGTTAGCGTAAGTTATTTATACACGTTGTGTTGTTTCTGTTGCTCTTGCAAAACTAATACACATTTCTCAACAAAATTATAAGTATTTATTCGGTTACCCGCTTGAATTAATCATATTAAAATAATGATGAAGAAAATATTAGAGTAACAGTGCATATAACATACATACGTATATTTATTTACAAATGTGTGTATATAAGTATTTGTTTGTTGTATGTATGTAGATACATATATCTGTATACACTGTACTGTTATCTCCATGTACCTTTCACATAAAGTCGCATACAAATGTAATTTTACTTACTTGCTGTAATTGGCATTTGTAATTCTGCAAGTCGTCAGCCATGGTTATCTATGTATATTTGTGAACTTGTAAATAATATTTTTTAACCTATGCTTGATTTTTTGTTAGTGAAGATAGATAAATCCAAATAACGATGTATCGTTCCTTGCATACTTATCGATTATTAATCGGCACCATGTACTTTTGACAAGGGTATTCCTGGTATATTTCTATTTCAAACAATTTTTTTGAAAGCCTAGAACTCACATACGTAGAATCTAGTTTGCTACTCCACAAAAAAAAAGTTGCAAAAATGATGAGAATAATTTAACAAGGGATTCGATCAGTTTATACTCAGTGAAATGTGACGGAGTTTCCAGCAAACGGGCAGACCCTTTTAATTCACTGTTCGATAAACAGATTGTCGATTGTCCACTGTGGATAAAATTTAAATAAAGAATTTACATAAAACTTGCATGCCACCTCCCTTTATTGCATACAACACAAAGATAATGCCACAATTACGACATTTTTCTTTGGTAAGGCCTTTATTTTTATTCACATAATTGCTGCATGCTCAAACTGAAAGCAAAACATAACATCGTCAATAGTGTGATCAATCCACTTTGAACTACTTTTTAGAATTTTATTGGTAACACTGGATTATGCTTTCCATAATCAAAATATTGGATTTTTAAAGAATATTACATAATGATAACGTTACATATTTAAGAAAGAGCTATCGATATTTGTTGAACGTACTACCCCATTTCCACAGTGGACGCGTCCACTTTCGCCTGATAACACGGAGCTGATTGCCTGCGGCTGTGGGAATGTGACTACTTGAACGCTTCCTTTCGCTAACTATAGATCTTTTTCCTTACCCGCTTCACACGTGATGGATGTGTTTTTTATACCCTGCACCCACTGAGAATTCGCTAATTGTGATAAATGATCAAAAATAAAAATATATATTTCGTTACAGGATATGTCTTCTTATGGCACAACAGGCAATATACATTAAAAACAACGATATGGCTTTGACTAATTTCAAGGAATGCATGAAATATACTCCGAATGACATTGAAATATTAGTGTCACTTGCTAAACTCCAAATGAAGTCAAAGGAAATGGACATGTGTCGGAATACGTGTTTGCAGATTTTACAAATTGATAGTAATAACGAAGCGGCCTCCGTGCTGATGGCAGACTTGTCATTTAGAAAGGTATGTACGCAGCGCCATCTAAATTAGAATTAGTAATTTCAAATTATTGACTTTGAAGCCTTAACACTTATAATAGTTGAGCTGAATTCCTATCATAAATTATCATAATATAAATTAAATGGAAGTCACTTTTGTTTCAGATGGAATTTGAAAATGCTGCGTTCCACTTCTCTCAACTCCTATTGTCCCAGCCTTGCAACTGGACAGCTTTGACCCGACTAATTGAGGTTATGAAGCGTTTTGGCACACTGTCAGAAAGTTTGCCCTTCTTACAACGCGCAGAGCAGGCGTCTGCCAAATATAAAAGTTCACCGGGACTTAACTATTGCAATGGATTATTTGAATGGTACAATGGAAACCTAAACAGCGCATTGCGTTACTTTAATCTATCTCGCAGAGATCACGTTTGGGGTCAACAGGCTAAGTTAAATATGATTGAAATATGCATTAACCCAGATGGTGAAATACCAAATGCTAATGACGTACTTGAAGCTGGAGATAGTGGGGATTTTAGTGAATCTCGGCTAATCGCTCTGCGAACAGCTGAGCGTTTGCTTAAAGAAATGGCCCCTCGACCTGGAGAAATCTATGAAAATGCCTTAACTCATCGCGTACTTTGGAACTTTCTTCAAATGGCTTCGAAACAAAAGTATCAAATTGAATCAGCACTCAAAGATCTTATGGAGCTTGTGCAGAATGAAGGAAGTCCATTGATGGTAACAGTTGTCTATGGCATAGCTTTGGCTTTAGTTCAGTTAAAGCAAGTTCAGCGGGCAAAAAATCACCTTAAACGTATAGCTCGCTTAAATTGGAGTTATGAAGACGCCGAGTATTTGGAACGAAGCTGGTTGCTCTTAGCTGACATTTATATTCATGCCAATAAGTTCGATGTTGCCGAGACATTTGTGGATCGTGTTTTGGAATATAACAAGTCATGCACAAAAGCCTATGAATTGGCCGGATATATTGCGGAAAAAACTCAATCATATAATGATGCTGCTAAATACTATGAAAAAGCTTGGAAAAGTTGTGGGCGTTCAAAACCTCATATCGGTTACAAATTAGCATTGAACAATATGAAGAAAAAAGAGTATACAAATGCTGTTAATGTGTGTCAGCAAGTTTTAAAAATACACCCCGATTATACTATCATTCGTAAAGATATTCTTGAAAAATGTCGCAATAACTTAAGATCTTAATTATGTACATCAAAAATATAAACCATTTCTTGAGAGTTCTTACTATAAAATAAAGTGAAATGTGTGAACAATTGGGTGTTGTTTTTTTTATAGTAGATTTTCTTGGTATCCTTTGATTTGACAGACTCGAGGTCAAGTCACTTGAATTACGATTTAAATTAGAAGAATGACTTTGCGAAATATTCATAAGACTGGTATAGATTAGACCCCACTGAGACCGTCAATATCTTTACAATTTTTTTTATACATGTTAAACTGTTTGTGTGATTTGAATACAACTAATCAAACTAAATTTCAGAGATCTGTATCAACAACAATAGTGCTCTTGTGGGAAGTACACGACTAGAAGATACTCTATGCGTGGTCTAATCAGCTGTACGATGCTTTTTTTAAAATTATACTATATACAATATATTTCGTCATACGTTATACGATGATATGATGCATAGAGACGTTATAGAATTATATTTAATTATACATATAATTTGGTATATTTTCCAAAGAGTACTGACTATAAAATGATATTTGAATCAATAGTTAGCTACAATTTAGACATAGTGCAAGCCAGGGTATTCGAAAATTTAGTCCAATTGAAAACACTTATGAATTTTAAATTAGTCCATTGTGTTGAAGTATACAAAGCATACAAATGTGTTAAAGAAAATCTATCTTTATAGGCATGTAATGCAGACAAATCTACAAGAGCAAGAGCAAAGCAATGCCAAGCATGATGAGGGAAATTAGTTTAAGTTTTTCTTTCCGATGAGTCGGATACTCGTCTTATGAAATAAAAACGAAAGGTAAATAAATATAATTAAAATTTAAAGAGTCAATTTAAATTAAAAAGTCATTTATTAAATACACCTCTGTCCGGTTGCTTTGTTGACGAAATATGTTCTTTTTTGTGTGTTAATATGTGAGACTGTAATGTAAACAATAAACTGAAAATCTCTTGCAAAGTCCCTTCTAAAACGCTGTTACAATGAAGGGAAATTTGTTTACCATTCAAAATAATTCCCATGATAGAATCTTAGAGCTGCACACGTGGAATTAAATTAGATTCACTTTATAAAAGAGGATACATATGTATATTTATATATATTTAATACAGTTATTCACTTTGCATTCATGCTAATAAAGTAAAACGTATTATTATTTACTTAATTGTATTTAATTTCACCAGCTGAAAGTGAATTTAATCCCCCAACTTTGCTGCTGGGAATTTCGGACCTGGGAAATTAAATTTCCTACCAAATAATCTAACAGAAAGTGAAAAATTAAAGATTCCTGCATTTATAGCTTTTTTGAAAGCGGCTTAATATATTTGGTTATATAAATATGCTTATTGTTTATAAGAAATACAAGGTTTTGTAATTTTAATACATTTTTTGTAAATATTGCGTGATATAATAGTATAAATTAGAAATTACATTGATTACGAGGTTTGTGTGGTGTCCTTAAGGCTTGTTGTACTCTGAAGAGCACCTTTATCAATTGAACAAAGCTTATAGAAATACTGGCCCCACATACGTCGCGTAACCGGATCAAGAATAATAAAATAGATAAATATGACGAACCCTTGCAATGTTGCTGTGAGACAGAAGAGATATGAGAAGATGATGCCAGCTTTCATGATTGTTAGGATACCGAAACACCATGTGAATCCCAGCAGGAAAAACAGCAGAACCGATAAACGTATCTGGTATATTAGCACAGGTTTCTCAGTGTGCCGAATGGGTGGATTTGTGCTCAGTAAAATATTATATATGATGAGGCAGAAAATAATAAAGTTTGCAATAATTATAACTGAAATTGGCAAAATGATGCCGAAATACAGAGCATAGCCTGATGGGTAGCAAATGCTGCCCTTACTAAATGAATCGTGATCTAGCAGAACTACGAGAATAACAGGTATAAGCGGCACACCCCAACAAAATGCGGTTGACTTTACAAAGAATCTATTTGGCCGAGTGCGTCCAAATACCTGAACATATCTTTTGAACTGAAGGTATGCTATGACCATCATCCAGAAGAACTGTACCAAGACAGAATAGTGTAGAAGTGCGCCGATGGCCACACAACTCGATATAACCTTATTGATAATTAAGTGCAGTGAGTATTCATCGGTGCTCACAAAGCAAAGAATTATCATCTGCAATGCTATCGAAGCAGAAAGTTGCAGGAGTACCTTGGAAGAGGCTTTCTGTCGCCATGACTGAAACTTTGCTGCCGTGATAAATATCCCAGATATGCCCAGCAAAGATAATGTACAGCCTATTACCGTGATAATGTCTAAGGCCTGAACATGCGCATCTCGAATACTGACACCAACATCATCGTCCACTGTGAAATTATACCCAACTAAGTAAGCAAATGGCGTTAAATGGCTCACTTGGCATAACACAATGTCCTGACTAATATTTGGCACACTTGGAACTCGTACTATGCCGTCGGAGACCCAATTTTTAAAATTCCAATAGCTGCACTGTTCCTTGGAACTAGTATTCTCATCATCTTTTAGGGTTGCATTCTTCCAGGCACGAAAAACAAGTGGCAAATCTTCAGGTAACTGTGTACTGTGACCAGGCAAGGAGATGGAAACGACACGACCAAAAGCACTTCGATGATCCTGACTGTCTTGTGGCTGCTGAAAGAGCTTGTCATTCGAGTAGACTTTGATAACAACAATAGTTTCAGGTTTATCAGTGACATTCATTGCATTTGAAATTATATTCAAATGATTTAGCAGATTTTCCGGCACATATGTGGCAAATTGCAAATTGGGCTCATTAATAAGTTCATAGACGTCATGAGTTGACTGTAAAAATTTAATACACTCTGTTTCAAATGCACCCTTTAAGGGAAGAGACTCTTCTGTCGAATTAACACAGCTAAATATTGCAACCCCAGAGACATTAGCTATCATTGGATTAATTATAAAATACAAAAAATTATGTGATGCTTTAAATGTAACGCCAATATCATAATAATCGTTTACTTCAATGTTCATACTCGAATCTATTTCAGATCCGTTTCCACTAGTATTCTCTTCAGTGATTGCCTGTGATGTTAGCGTATTCATGGCGTTTTCAAAGGCTTCCAGCAATTTATTAGTCGAGTTTAGGGAAGCCGACATCTTTATAGTACTTTTCTTGACATCTACCATATAGTTATAAATAGCTATAAGGTCATGGGTGGTATCTCTATACATATCACGACTGCGACTATAAACTGAAGTGTTATTCGCTGATAATTGTAGAACATGCTGATCTAGATACTTTACAGAAGATTGCAGAATGTTGGCCGTGAAGTGTATGTCGGCAGGGGAAATTTTGTTTGGGTATTTCTTCAAAATCGTTTTTACCTCCCTCACAACCTTTTCCGGGGATGATCTGAGTATCTTTGAGCTCTCCAAACCGTACAATGCTTTTGTTATTTTCGAATTCTCTTGCTCACGTTGGCATACAACGATTTCTTGAAGTTCTTCCCAATAAGCACCGTGTATAAAGTCTCCCTGACATTGACGCATATATGGCAGTCCATTACTTTGAATACACAGACGGTTCAATTCGCCCGCCTTTCCTCTTTCCGCCTGATTCCATTGGTATATTTCGCCCCCATTCGAATTGAATGTATCTGGAAAGCAATATTCTGTGCTTCTTACAATGGTAGCATTTGAGCTATTGGGATTGTAAATTGACATTGATATTAAGTTCTTTAACAGCTGCCAGACATTCATGCGTATTGTGGTATCGTGTCTAATACGATCATCATTCTCCAGGCTGTTGTCTTCTTCACTACTTTCCTCATCGCTATTGTCCACTGCCGAGTGTTTCATTGAAGCCATTAAATGGATCCAACAATCAACGTGCTTAGGAACAATCTTCTCGATACTCATTAATCGAACGCTATGTATTACAAGATCTGGCGAAATCGCTTTGCTTCTATTTCGTAGAACTTCTTGTGTATGTTTGGCAATTGTTTTTGCATTTTCATAAATATTGCTGCACATGCTTGTCTTCCTAATTATGCATGGTATATTTAATCTTATGGCAAAGGCATGACCACGTGTCTCTTTCCCAGTCACAATTCTTGGCGTACTCACTAATTGAAAGTTCTGTATTGTATGTCCTTCACACCAGTATTCCCCTGGTCCATCTCCAATTAGCTTCACTTTAAATAGAGATTTAGTCTTACTATCATTCTCCCAAAACATTTTAGTTTTCGTGATTCGCAGCAGTTCATAATCAGAGTTTGTAAAACAATTGACACCATTATCATCGCTATCGGTACGCCAAAGATTCTCACGATTATAGACGACTAGAATTAATTTTCCACTTTCTATTTTCAATATCAATTGAACAGCATTCAAGTCAATATTCACAGTTTCTTTGTATAGAAAAGGCAACAATTCAGAGCGTTTTCTTGCCACTTTCACCCTTTCGTTTTGGCTCATAAGAATCACATAATTGTCGGATGCATTTCCTACAAAACTATCGACTTGAAAGAATTCGTCTCTTTTCTTTTTTGGTAGGAAATTTCTCAATATCTGCCTTAGCATATTACGATTTTGAAAATACTCTTTGATGGATATCTTAGCTTTTTCTTCCGTATCACTTTCTTGCCAGTTGACACCATAGCACACATTTGGTCGATAACTTAGCGCCCCAAGTCCTTGGGGGCATCCCGAACTAGTTACAAGATCGTCTTGAAATATGCAAATTGAATGCAGCAGAGCATCACAGTCTTTGATCATCATCGTCGGCTCATCTTTGCGTTTCTTTTTGTAGGCCCGAGAATACTGTGCCGACATACAGCTTCTCTCAGATTTGAAATCTAAGACGTTATCGTTGAATATTTGTCCCCAATGTTTACCTGGCAACCTTATCTGGAATGGCATAGTATTATTTTCGCGTCGTAATGGTAACCAATATTCCTTAATGTTTCTATTGTGTAAGAATTGCACAAGTTTTGACATCTGATCTTTCGATAGATCGGTGGGGACAACAACATTTGAGCCACGGCAAAAGTTGTCATCATATTTTTGAGGTTCTGATGAAATTCGCAGGCAAAGTGGATCATCATTATCACTATGAATCTCCAGCAGATCTTTGGGGCAATATTTGTTTGTTGTTTCCACCTGCTCCTCGCATGCTACGTTTTCCGGCTGCCATTGACCAGTTGCCGTGTTGCATTCACGCACGAAAAGTTCCCAATTTTTCTTCCAGCAGAGAATGTCTTCGGATGTTGTGTAACGAACGCCTCGAAATTTCCAGTAAGCTATTCCCCCAGTTGTTGTCGTTGTGCTGTCGTCACACTTTTCACTCTAAACATTATGAAATTTAAATAACAAAAGACTTTTCGGTATATTTATTTATTAGTTTTTGTTATGCTGACCTTTGATGAAAAAGTGCCGCAGATATTTAGACACAAAATTATCAATATTGCGATACGTTCGAACATTTTACAATTGACATTGGCAAAGAGCATCGATATTTCAAATTGATCAACTGTATTTCTAGCTGTGCACAATACTAATTTTATTCCCATTCAGATTTCAAAGCCATATCGCAGTCAGAGATATCTATTCTTTCATTATCTCGATTCAGAGTAAGAGCACTTTATCTTTGTTATCAGTTGTGTGTTTTATACCCAGCACATGTAAGAAAGATCAAGGTGGGTGTTATTAAGTTGGCCAAAATGTACAAAAAGTGTTACAGAAAAAGATGAATTTCTAAACCTATAGAAATGAGCTCGACTAATTCAACTATGAGATACGCTGAGTGCGACTTTGAGATATTTCCAATCGCTGTTCATTCTTTTCTATTTTAATTAGACAGATAATGTCATTTTATACCCGTTACTCGTAGAGTTCAAGGGTATATTGTATTTGTTGATATGTTTGTAACAAAAGCTTACTATCTTACAAAAAGATTTATCCATGAAGAGGGAGGGCAACTGGGTTTGGTTACTGCTTTAGAAGTTTCAACGTCTTAAATATTTTTATATATTATTTCTTTTACACACAATAATTACAGAGTCTTTCTCAGTCGAACTTATTTAAGAAAACTATTTAAATTAACACATTTTATTTGCTCAACTTAGTTTTGCGAATTTGTAGCAGTCTTAAGCATATAAGCAAAGTTGTAACAAGTGTTATAGCTTGTTGATACTAATTAGGAATATATTAAATGAAGATAGTATAAAATTATGGGTGAACAAATCTGATTTAATATCTGCTACATTTGTTTTCTATTTCTAGTGTAATGGACATCTTTGGGTCGCAATCTTATTGCATTTTATTTATGCTGCTCTGTGTTGCTTATGTTCAAGCAAATCATGTAAGTATTACTAGTTTTAGAAATAATCACACATTTGTTACAGTTCCCATCTTATTTTTAAGAGTATGGTTATAAAGTAGGCATGTAATTAAGGTAGATACATTGATACAAAACTAAATCTATTTAACTAATACCAAAGGTCAACGTATTATTTACATTTATCTAAGTTAAGTACAAATAAAAGTGTTAAAATTATATATTATATTAAACTATTTAATATGTTTTGTTTTTAAAAGTATTCACTTGTGATTTGTACGGTTTTTTTAGGCAAATTGCTAACAAAGGCAATAGATCACAATACGTAAAGTGTCTGCTGCCATTATTATGAGGATTTTAAATGATGTTTCGATCGATTCGTTCGACCGTTTTAAGGATTTACTTCAAGTGAATCCAGATTCCTTTAATTTTATGCTCGTTTTTATACTTTTCATTGAAAAGACTTCGCAGTGAACTCAACAGCGGTTTTCTGTGGCTGTACAATTTAAGTTGTTTCCCTAAAACTTAAAATATCGAGTGCTAGTTGTTGCTACGCCATCCAGTTCTCCAGCTTCGAGAGATGCCATAACTTGATTCATTTTGGATTTAGCCATGCGCACAGCAGTACCGTCAGGATAATTTCTTAAAGTGGCCGCAACAGATTTGCCCCAAAGCTCGAACTCATCTTCGTCCCTTGTGCTGGCTAAGTAATCACGTGTTTGTTTTAACAATGCGCTACGATGAACATTACTTTCAGCAACTTTACGTCGCTTCTGTGCTGGTTGAACCGACGATGAATTGGAAGATGGTGATCGGAACGGTGAGGCCGATGACAATGGATCCGAGTCATCATCATAGCTTTGATCAATATCGTACACTTGAGATGCAGTGGCGAACTGTGATATGCTCGCTTCCGACTCTCTGCTTATTGTCTGGAAATAAAGAGAGAATAGATAAATGGAGGAAAATAGCAAGTGCTCGGGAGGAACGCTGAAATTATCCGCAGTGTATTTTGGTGCTCTCGATAACATGCAATTCAAACTATACCTGTTCCATGACGAGAGCAGTCAGAGGGAAATGGTCTTTGCAGTTACCTTACCTGACGGTGTATTACTATTATTATTATTACTAGAGCTTCGAGCTCATCAATTAAAACTATAACAACAAGTCAATAGTTTTCGCCAAGTTAAAGTCTGCTCTGCATGAGCGTCAACCAAATTCGAGACACCGTCAACACATATTTTATTTCCCAAGGTGATTTATGCTGTTGTGGCTTGCAGCTTGTGGCTTGCAGCTTGTGGCTTTCCCCCGCAAGATGCAACTGTAAAATGTTGAAAAAAAACTCACACAACTTGATGTCCGAGCGTTTGAGTCCATACTTAAAACGGGCTGTAGAAACAACAATGCGCTGTAAAAAGGATTTGGTGGCCGGCGAGCAACAGAAGCCTGACCGTTTTTCGATTTCTGCACTTTATTATAGGCATTCTATAAAAAAATTAAATAAAAATTTGGTATTCAAGCAAAACATTATCATTGACTAATTCTGATTTTCACTTACACGAAATTGCTGGCGCAATAGATTCCATTTATTGGAGACTTCATCCTTTGAAAGCTTCATTTTATTTGCAATTTCTTCCCAAGCAATCTCACGGTTGTTACGATTTTTGTACTCATTGTGTGTGACGTCCCACAAATTTGTTTTTAATTCGACTAAAGCAATTAAATTATGGCATCTTTCGGCCGACCAATTTGTATCGACTTTTCTGGCGCGTCTTGTTTTCTTTTCTCCCGACTTATCTTTGTCGCTGTCGAAGTCAGAGAAATTATCTCGTCTTGGCCTGTCCATTCTTGTTAAATTAGGGAAAACACAATACCAAAACAAACATATTTGTTTTGTTTAGATATGGTACAATATCGATAGACTAGCTATCGATAACGTTCGTTGTTTGTGCTAATCGTTAGTATTAATCGCGAAAACGTTAAGTCCTTATTTTTTTAATATATATATATTTATTTAATTTTAATAGATTTCTTTCATTACGGCAACAATAATGAAACTTAATCGTATTTACAAAATTTCTTAATTTCCATAGACTCTTTCTGTTTATATTTATGCATATATTTTTATTTGGAAATAAACTGTTATGTTTTAAACATTGTTGCAAAGTATAACTGCTAAAGTCCGTTTAAATTTTATTGTTCATCTATACAACTAAACAAATTTATATTTTTAGGGTGCCGTAAAGCGGAGCATAGATATGTCAGCTTCATATGCGCTTACTACAGACGATCGCTTGACAACCGATGTTATTCCATCCAGCTATGAACTTCAGCTGGAACCCAACTGTGAAGAATGTACATTTAGTGGAATAATCAAGATGAACTTGATCTGGAAAAAAGATTCGAAAAAGATTTCATTTCATGCCCATTTTGATTTGAATATTAATGATAGAAAAATTAAACTCCAAAAAATGGATAAAAATAACAGGTAATTAATTGTAATAACTAATCATCAATTAAATCTAATCAATCATTTTTATTAGTGATATAAACTCAACGTACGTGACAATTCTGCGTGGCAGTCGAGTTCCAAAGAAAACAATATATGTAGTATATTTGAAAGAAACAATTAATCAAGGTACCGAATGTGTTTTAGAGATACCATTTGACGGGAACATTTGGAACAGTGCAGAGGGACTTTTCACAGGATCTTTTACAAATGTCACCTATTTTGCCACTAACTTGGGATTAAATAATGCACGCCGATTATTTCCCTGCTTTGATGAACCTGGATTTAAGGTATTTCCATGACATTAGGAAACGAAAGACTTTTAAATTGGTACTATTTCTAAACAATATTATTTTAATATTTAACAGGTTTCGTTTACAGTCTCCATTACAAGACACAAAGATTTTGTAACGATCTTTAATACACAATTAAATCATACCTATGAACAGTAAGTATTTGTTCTTAAAGATATTGCATCTCAATCATGATTAACGTAAAATGATCAGTTTGATATTAAATTACTATTAATAAAAAACCAGTACATATAATATACTTTTCTTTATTATTTTCATCTTCAGTCCTACTTTAAAAGACCATGTAATAGATTGTTTTGAAAAAACACCTCCCATGTCTTCCTTCACATTTGGCTTTGTGATATCAAAACTGCAGAAACTTAATAGAGATGATGTTAAAGTCACAGGCACCTCGGAGTCAACAGTGCTAGAACCGGAAATTAAGATCTGGACTTTGGCAGACTATCAAATTCAATTCGAGGTGAGGTAATATCAGCATCAGCTGATAATGTACGCAATAAAGAACCTGGTAAAAAACTTCCCTGCAATACAAAACGCATGAGTAATTTTAAAGATTTGGATCGGATCCTCCCTAAACATCTCATCACGATCAGGAAATAATTTTCTATAATATATAATTTATACTGTTTTTCATTAGGAGCTGTATGGAAAATTTGTAACTATTTATAAAAGAATTCAAGACTACTTTGGAGTGCCTATTCCACTAACAAAAATCGACGTGGTTGTCATACCAGAACTTTCTATAGTGCGTCCTGTAGATAACTGGGGTCTATTGCTTTTAAAGTAAGTTGCATTTACAGTATTAAATTAAGATTTAAGATTTCCTTAAAAAAATTCAAATTTATACTAGGGAGAGCGATGTCATGAAGAAAGGTTATTACGACCTAACTCAAGAGTTGATATACCAATGGATTGGTTCTTGGGTAACTCCCGAATGGTGGAGTGATGCACATCTTAACAAAGCACTTGCAAGTTTTTTGGCATCGGAAATTGTAATGCAGGTAGGTTTTGGGATTCACTCAATCAAGACGTTTTTCAACTGAATCCAATACATAGATAGATGGAGGCGTCGAGTTTAACGGAAAATATCCAATGACTACACTTTATTCATTGTACTATGAATTTAGTAAACGTTATCCCCATTCACGCATTACTGGAATGAAACAAGAGACAATTTCGCATAAGACAGAGCTCATTTTACGCATGCTGAACTTTACATTGAGCAAAGAATCCTTCCGAAATGGAATAAGAAATTTTATTTCTGATCATCAATACAAGACATTTGTCGGAGATAATCTATGGGAATCGTTAACGTCCCAAGCCCTAAACGATGGTACCCTTAAGAGTCCCTACCAAGTGTCGGTTATTGTTAATACGTGGTTTGCACATCATCGCCTACCAGTAGTTAATGTCCACAGAGATTATAAGGACAAGACAGCAGTTCTACAGCAAAAAGTGTACCTTAGAGAAAGACCCCATGATGTGCCAGGACAAGACAAAATGATCTGGTGGATTCCAATCATACTTAATCGTCAAGATGCTCTAAATTTCTCAAATTGCAGTCCGTATGTCTGGATGGAAAAGACTCAGCAATTAAATATACAAAATATGCCAGAGAAAGATCAATTTATTATTGTAAATCAGGAGGAAATTGCACCTTTTCCAGTTAACTACGACAATGAAAACTGGAAAATGCTATCAAATTTCTTGCAAACCGATAATGGACGAAAAACGGTACCAACATACACGAGGTAAGTGTATGTTTAAGCTTGAAATAGAACTTGTAACTTTATGGTTCTTGCTTAACCATCTTCCTGAAAATCTATGCTCTCAAGTAATACAATCTCTTTGGTTGACGTTGATTAAGATGACGATTATTATTATAATTTCAGAGCTAAGTTACTACATGATGCTTGGAATCTTGCCTACGCAGGCGATCTTAGCTTTAGCATTGCCTTCAATATGACTTTATTTATGAAATTTGAACGGAATCATGTTGTATGGAATCCGGTCTTTACATTCATTGATCAAATTGGCCGGCATATTGATATGCCCGAAGTACATTCGAAATTTGAGGCAAGTAAATAACATTACAATAAACACAATAATATTTAAATCCTATATTTTTGCATATTCTCAGTCATATGTGTTATTTCTGTTAACGCCCCTGTACGAAGAGTTGGGAGTAGAGCTGGAAAACGAAGATAACTGGAAAACAGATCTGCGATCGTTAACCAAAAGATTTCTGTGCCATGCGGGTTATAAGCCCTGTATTGAAGAAGCTCAAGAAGCGTTTCGAATTTGGCAAGAGACTGTCAATCCAGACTACGAAAATCAGTCAGTATATATTATATATATTATATGTGTTTAGACTAATTGTATTTCTTTATAGGGTACCAAATCATTATATGTGTCCCGTTTTTAAATGGGGCTCTTTAGAGGAGTGGCAGTTTGGTTTACAGCGCGTGATGCAGTTTCCAAAATCACGAAAACAAAGTGAGAGGACCCATTTACTGAAAGCATTGGCAGGTTGTCCAATGCAATCTGAAAAGATTAATCGTCTTTTGGATATGTCGATTTTGGAAGAACATTCCAATTTCACTGAAAACGATCAATTCTTAATTCTGACTTCCTTAACTGGCGGATCCAGTGGATATTATACATTGTTTAATTTCTTAACCAACAACTGGATGGCGATTCGTGAAAGGAAAGTATTAAATTTAGTAATACAACGAAAAAAACATCGATATTATTTATCCCTCAGGAATCCTGTCTCCTTTCAAAATGGGCATAAAAGTAATAGAGATTATTTTTCTGCATTTCTAATTTCAGATTTAAAAATAAAACCAATTTATGGGATCACTTAATAGGATCGGCCACTGGTTTTTTCTTAACCCAAAAAGGATTTGACATGGTCCATCAGCTATATGAAGAACGTTCTGGAGAATTCGATAGTGCTCAGCATATTATTGAAAAATCTCTTCGCAACATCAAAGAAGAAACCAAATGGAGTGAAGAAAATCTTCCAGTTATCGAAGCATGGCTAAATAATTTTTTATTTAATGTTTAAAGTTTTTTGTTTGAAAATATTATGATCATAAATTTGTTAATTTAATAATAACACTTCGCTCAATAATTCACCGGACTTTTTTCTAAGGTGATACTTTCAATCCAACGCTTTTTTAACGGAAGTGTTTAACTGAAGCAATATGAGCGAGTTGTCTCACCTTGCAAAAAAGAACAAGAGAACATGTTCACCGAAATGAGCAGTGCTTACCCAACACTAGTTCTATCACACTAAAATCGATAATTTAAATACCAAAAGTTCGATGAAACTATCGAATGGTAAAACAGATTTTTTGTCAACAGAACCCCTAATATATTATTCCGGGGACTTATTGACATAATATCTCAAAATTTGTAAAATAATTATATCTACGGTTTAATTATTATTATTTATTTGTTTGATACGAAGCAATTATTAAATTTTTTAATATGCAAAATAATTGTCAGACCTAGATAACTTAAAAAAATTGAGCCCGGTACTCGATAAGTAGAATATTCGTCTAGCAGAAGCGTTCAATGACGATGACAAGCAGAAACCAAGGTGACTAGCGCAACGCTAAAATTTAATCTAAAGTTGAGTGTTCACAGTGTTGTGGAGGCTGTGGTTTGCTTACATTTTGTGCATGCAAAACTGATTTGGATAAAATGAAAATAACATAGGCAATTGGAAATGTCGTAAATGCTTAATTATGTCTGTGTTATATGCAAAAGAAGGAGGAAGCTCCCCGCAGATTGAATGAACCCGTATTTGCGTAAAGGACTTATGTGGATGCTTGTAATTTATTAATAAATATAATACAAATCTATTTTATTTTTATACACGGTTTTTTTTAATTTCTTTTGTAGTTTATATTCTAGCCATTCAATTTTAAATGATTGTCAGACATTTCTCTGTTGCGCCTGACGAAACTCCGAACAAATCATATTTTTTACTGAGACCCAATCGATTATCAGATGTTAGTCGATTTAATTTTTTACTTTGCATTTATACTAATATGGTGTATTCATGTTCAACATTATGGTGAGGGGAGTTAGAAAATTTCTGAATTTGTTTTAAGGTAATATTGCAGGTTTAAGGATGATCTGGACACATTGTCATCCTTGTACACCACTTTTACCGACATACTATAACCGATATTTTACTGCCGGTGAATTTGCAATGCAAGTTGTTCGCATCGATTAACAAACAAAAATCCTATCGGGTTTTGTTTTCACAGAATCTGGTCACACTCTAAACAAAGAGTGGTCGTCCACACTAAGCTTATGCACTTGTTCAGAATATGAATGTTTCTTTAAATAATTATCGATAACACTTAAATTGGATAATAGGCTTTAAATTGTTAAAATCTCGCTAGTACACCGCATTATTTAAATATGTTCGCATAACTATGAAAAAGGAATACATAAGATAGGTAATTCTTTACTCAATATGATCAACAGTTATTGTCCTGACCGTCAGACTGTGTGCGTTTTTTAAAACAATTTTAACCTGGACCTTCCTCTAATTTTTTGCGATGTTTTTCGTGCGTTATTCTTGAAAACAACTAAGTCACTTAATTATGTCGCCCAAAAATGGTGGTAAAACTATACATATCGACAACATTAAGGTCTATATTGCACGAAATATTAAAAAATAATGTTAATTACAAATGTTTTCAACTAACGGCGATAAGCTGGTAATTGTAAATTATTAACGAATTACCCAAAATTATAAAAACTAATATTACTGCAATGGAAACGAATACATTGAATTGAAACAAAATGTCAATGGTTAATTTCCATCGTTCCTAAGTGACCGACCTCTTGCGCTCACAAAAATATCGATGAAATATGTCTCAATTTTTCCTAAAATTATTATTTATAAGTGTTCTTCAATATATCGATATGTTGTAATAATCGATCTATGGTGCATTCTCAGAATTTTTGTGGCATCCCTATTTTTAGTTACATTTTCCAAGCTGAAATGAAAATTGAGAAAGAACCGTGTTTCGTATAATAAAGAAATTTACAATGGTTTCTATGCAATTTGTTCTGCAACCACTTCCGGGAACTGATGAACAATTCATTGATAGGTAAGAAGAGAATTTAAAATTTGCAGATGCATGCATACGCTTATATGTATGTACATAAAATCTGCACATGTCAAACACATGTACATACACTTGAATTATATGTATATAATATGCATACATGTATAGCATTCTATAAATTCGAGCAATATATGCATATAAAAGTACATAGTTATTAACTTATAAGTGCGTACTCATGTACATGTATATACTGCTGCTTTTTATATATGAAATTCCATGACGTTACAAATACAAATGCATGTATTATATTATCTATGTATATCGGTAACAAACAGTTTTATGTATGACTTAATGTACATATATTAGTCTTGCTTAACGTGTATGTGTACACATGAATTTATGTTTTCTCATACAAGTAAATATGTATGCATATAAATACATACATATGTGTATTTATACAGACTTCTGCACGTATGTGTATGCATAAATTTCATCTGCCTAATATATGAATGTTCTACATACATATATACAAATATGCACATTTCGATTTGTGCATGTATAGGTTATATGTGTATAACCGCAAAAATATATGTATATAGTATATACATAAATGCATATGCACCTTTCAGTGCGCAAAGTTTATGCAGGACACCTATGTATGTATGTATTCGTAGTCAGCTAGATTTCCACCACTTGTTTCGTTCTGTTGTTTCTCTGCTTAAATTACGCCGAACACCTTGTCATCACGTCCTAAGCTGACGGAACTGATGATAGCAACAAAATTAAAATCTTAATACAATCAATGTGACCATTTTCGTAGAATTATGAGAAGTTCTGCGTGGAGAATGATCTCGGCACTCTTAGTGATGGGTGGCATGTTGTGAACCAACATTATTATCTAAAATTCAATAGTTCAATTAATTGCTACCAAAATTAAAGCAATGTCGGTATTTTTTGAAAACTCCATCTCTAAATAATTTTAAGAGGAAAATTACTATCGACTAAAAATGTCTGATGAGCCAAACGATAAATAAAATTCGATGCATGTTTTCCGCATTTAGAACACTAAACACCAGGGATATAAAATTTTATTGTAGTATTCTTCACTTTTCGTCGCTAAGAGTAATATAATATAATCACATACGTATGCATACTTAACTAAATGTTTATTATTCTATTCATTTTTCTTTATTAGAATTCGAGAAGTCTCTGATAAAGTAAACCGCTTCGGTTCCGGTACTCATCGGATATTTGAGCAATTGAAGATACCAGTCAGGGAAGTTGTCATTGGACCCAATCACATTGGAGTGCTTCTGGAAGATGGAAAGGCATTTCGTGTTGCTTTTTCTATAAACTCGGAAAAACTTGACTTGACTAAATCTGACAATAAGTGGTATGCTTGAAAATTGACTGCAATCAAACACGACATTAATGACTATTATCAATTTAAAGTGCCCCATCGGGTGGAGTTGCAGCTACAAATGCTCCAAAGGCGCCATCATCGACTCGGCCAATGGCTCGGTCTCGAGCTCGACTTCTCAGAGCAACAGGAAGGACAAGCTCAAGTGGCCAAGGCTCCGGATCCAGGAGTACAGGTGTAATAATTGGCGGTAGCTCATCGAATCGACCACTGGTGACAGTACCAGCCACATATGTGCCTGAAGAACTTATATCGCAAGCAGAAGTTGTACTTCAGGGAAAGAGTAGAAATCTCATTATCCGAGAACTTCAGGTATGTGAATTAATATCAAAATAGTATACATAACTAATGCTTCGATTCGGCACATCCTTTAATTTAGCGCACAAATCTTGATGTAAATTTAGCTGTGAACAATTTGCTATCACGTGACGACGAAGAGGCTGAAGATACCGAAGAAGGAGGGGATAATTATGTACCCGAAGACCTAATTTCATTGTTAGACAATGGGTTTTCCGGTGATAACAGCAGTGTTATAATTGATCCCTCTGATGGACTCTTTTCCGAAGAAATCTTCAGTAATTATTCGAGCATTAGAAAGTAAGTATTACGGAAAAAACCTATACATTTTGTGTCATTATTAAGTACAAATGATTTAAGTATAATTCAATGTATAAGATAGATTGGCGAATCTTTGACAACATTATATGTATGTATACATTCGTCCTTATTAGAATCCAGAGAAGATTTCGACTGTCTACATGAATCCGAGACTTACAAGTCTATTTGGAATACTAGATACCTCTAAGAGTTAATTTATGATTAGAAAGCGCAACATTGCGAAGTTTTAGAGGATGATTGAGAATTTACTAAATTTTAAAATGTCTGCATGATTACATTTAATACTTTTAAGTAACAATTGGGTAAACAATAGGGCAATCAATATACCTACATACATTTTATTATTTATTTAAATAGGGAATATTTAGATTTTGTGTAAAAAACGATTATATGATTATGATTATTTAAATTTGATCTAAATTTTTCTTTCTTTCTTTTTTTAGTTTGCTTTTTGATCGTATTCGTAGTGAACGGACTAACGCAAGTTCAAGCGGAACAGATAATAATCAATCTAATCGGGCGTCGGCATCTTCTAGTGGCGTTATAGCAGGAAGTAGCAATCTTTCTGGACAAATATCGTCGGCTAATGCTGATCGTGAAGCATTTAGCCGTTGGCGTGATCGTCAGTATTATGGCCCACGTCGCTGGATTAATAAGGACGATTATACATGGGATAAAGAGACAGGTTAGTAGAATATGTTTATTTCTTATATACAAAACCCTATTATGAACAAATCCCTATCGTAGATCCTAAAAAGAAGGAACCTTCTTCTATGCCATCACCAATCTGGATATCCGAAGAGTGGCAGCCTTGGCCTGACAAAAATGGCGTTCGCTTTAAAACTATTGGAGCCCTGTATTCCGAATTTATTGCACTCTCAGAAACTGGAGAATTACATCAATGGCGTTGGTCGGACTTGGAACCCTATAAATCTGATGTAAGTATGATTGCAGTTCTAAAAGAAACATTCTTTCTATGTATTTTAAACTTTGCTAAATTCACCAATAGATTTAATACCGTTTTAGTTTACATAGATAGAAATAATGGGGGATAATAGATGTTCAGTTAGTGAACAGTAAAAGCAGATATTCTTATATTGTTATATTGTGAATATGCAATGCAAAGGCTATTTGATACCAACAACACTTAACAAATACATGAAAGTGCACATAAATGATAGATTAAATTAAATAAATTATTCATGTAATTGGGAATGTAGAAACAATAGTTTCGACGGGCGGTCGGTGGCTAAACTGTTCCTATTTTTAGTAGCAGTAGCCCCCGCTCCAATCAGCACTGCACTTTTTCGTTCATTTTGGAATAATATATCCATTCTTTGCTAAAGGCTAGTGCCATACTCTTAGGAAATTGCTCTTGCCATCTTATTTTTTTTAGCATTTACGCGCAAATAGTGATGCGATTATTTGAGCATAGAATCGATTGAAGATTCGATTAATCGCAACCCATTCTGCGATACAAATAATTTAAACCAAATAATCGATTTATGTTAAATATTTAATTAATCGTACCATCCCTACCGAAGGCTCAGTTCGCAGAATACACGAAGTGTCTCGCCGCCCTATGCGTGTGTCGATAGCGGCCACAAGTTGTAGGGAATTCGCATTATGGGCAACACTATACTTTATGTTTAAGTAATAAGTATTTATTGAATGATGTCAATAATATAGTATTTATTAAATGTATGTCCTCAACTAATTATATTGCATTTAATTTTTATCTCTCGCTTTAGACGGAAAATGTGTATCATCCCAAGACAGTGGCACTTAACATTGCCGAAAAGGTAGAGCTAATATCAGCAAATTTTATAAGATGCTCCGTGGTAACTGAATCAAATCGTGTTGCGACTTGGATGGACGAACAGTTGGGATATCTGGGAGCAAAATTGGAGCATGTTTCGACAGCTTTCAATGAGTTTAACAACGATCCCATTTCAACAATACACGTTTGCTCTCTATACACCGCAGTTAGAACCGATAATAACAATATTTATTGGTGGGGAGTATTACCTTTCGATCAACGTCGCTATTTATGGGATAAGTTTCGGACAAAGACAAAAAAACCATTCAAAGTGGTTGCGGCTGATATAAACGTGGGATCACAAGTGATTATGAAGAAATGTCCTATTTACCAGACTGGATCAATTGGATTTACCTGTACAAATGGTGTACCCAAAGTTGGACAGTTATTAAATTCTGTGTGGGATTTCTCAGACGTTTGTCGTATGAAAATTCTAAATATCGGTTCAACTTTAGGGTCAGATAAATGTCAGGTAACAGTGACAATATCCAATACTCATGGAGGTATTGTCGATAAAGATGTCTCAAAGACAACACCTGTGCAAGCGACAACGTCTAACAAGAGTGGACAAATTAGCTCAACAAGCAAGGAATCGACTGATCGCATTGACATGCCACCACCGCCTTCCCCAGCGTCTAGTACTTGCAGCGACACGGGAAGCGTTACGTCTCACAAACGCACTAAACGAATGACTACTAAAGATGATAGCAACAATTGTCAAGAAGGCAGAAAAGACGAGGAACTATGGCAACTGAAAGATGTTGTCTTTGTGGAGGACAAAGTTGGGCCGATTGGAAAAGTCCTTAAAGTTGATGGAGACTATGTTGCAGTCCGTTTTCCACCTTTGAATTGCGTCAATAACGTTGCCGGCTTAGCAGCAAAAGATGAAGGGAAAGAGGATGATTGGCAATTATGTCGGCTGTTGCGACGTGAAGATGTGCAAGTCTTTCGCTCAGCCATGACATCACGTGGCCCAGATTGGCTTCAAAAGCAACCTAAGAAAATTAACATTGGTGCAGATATATCAAGTGCACAGCTTCTTACAATTGCAGTAGATACGCGTGGCATTCATGCAATTAAGAAAGTTTTTGGAAAGATCCACTACAGTCTCTACAATTTATACAACAGCAAACAAGAGCAAAACTGCCAGTTTCCCACAGACTGTACGTCATTTATTGGCGCCTCTGCCAATAACATTACAATGGCCTGTAACAATGATTGCAATGGAAACAGCAGTACGATTGTCCTTAGAGATGGAAACGGAGCACTTTATCCACTGGCTAAAGATTGTATTGGCTCTATAAAAGATCCACAGTGGTTTGATTTGCCACCGGTTAAATCAATAACAATGGCGACCATATCGCTACCGCCGTCAGCATCTTGTATCAATCTTAAATCAAAGGTCTGCATGACTGCACTGCTTTTTGTGACCCAAAAGCTAATGCCACATGTACTGCGATGTGATATTAAGAACTGCATTGCAGTTCTAAAGCGTCTTGAACAAGAGGACCGCAAAGAGACGATTTCTGTTGTTGAAGAGCGCTGCGATGGCAACAGGAATATATTTCATGCATGTGTTATAATGTGTGCACCAACCTCTAACAAAGATTCACAACATTCATCAGATGTGGCTAGCACTAGTTCGGAGAAAAAAACACTTGCTTCCGGAGTTTCATTGCCACGTACCGGACCGGGTTCATCGTTGTCATACGGCAGCGCTTTTGCTGGCAATGGAGGCAATTTTAACGAGAACTCCAGCTTTGCCACAGTCTCTGCTGGCGTCAATTCACCATCAACGTCCGCATCCATAACCAGGGAGAATCGAATAAGTCTGCGTGACATGATGCATCGGCTGATCAACACTGAACAGGCAGAGCAAAGCCATCAGCCATCGACAAGTGCTGGTGAGGATCACGCATATATTCCATTGCCCTGGACAGTTGAGTCTGGAACGGCAAGCAATCTCAGTACGACAGGAGCTCAGAACGCAACCGATATGACTGATGATGATGCATCTAAAGTATTGCCATCAACGTCCCAAAGCATTAATGCATCAAACAGCAAAATGGGAAATCCAAATTATACATTTGACGTATTGCAACGTCGCGAACACGCCATCCTCATACTTCAACACATGAGCATTAGTGTTGCTATGCGTCCTTATCTATATCAGATGCTAAGCGCCAAGGATGCTCAAGGACAGACTCCGTTTATGTTGGCAGTTTCATGTCGCGCATACGAAGCTGGAATTATACTTTTAAACACGATTCTCACTGTTTCTGACCAAGACTCACAACTTAAAGACGCCATGATTTTCCCGAGTGGCTCGCCGGCTGATCAATCGCCATTACATGTTATTTGTTATAACGACACATGCTCCTTTACTTGGACAGGCGCGGATCATATTAATCAAAACATCTTTGAGTGCAAGACATGCGGTCTAACTGGTTCGCTATGCTGCTGCACCGAATGTGCACGTGTCTGTCACAAGGGCCACGACTGTAAACTCAAACGGACAGCGCCGACAGCTTATTGCGATTGTTGGGAGAAATGCAAATGCAAAGCTCTGATTGCTGGAAATCTTACTAAGCGCTTTACTTTGCTCTGCAAACTTGTCTCTTGCACTGACTTGGTTGCCAAATTCAACTCGAAGGGTGAATCTATATTGCTATTCCTCATTCAGACTGTTGGCCGACAGATAGTGGAGCAACGGCAGTATCGCTTCAATGTGAGAGTGCGCAATGTTGGTAATAATGCTGGAACTTCAAATGGAAATAATACGGTTATAACGAACCGGAAATCTTCATCTCTAGACATCGATAATGATATGCCAGACCATGATCTCGAGCCACCCAAATTTGCAAGAAAAGCTCTTGAGCGTCTATTAATTGATTGGCAGGCGGTGCGCTCAATGATAATGAGTGGCGCCGAAAGGAACGAACCTAATTTGCCAAATACCAGTGAGAGCGCCAATTCAGAAAGTTTCAACGTTTTTATGCAATCTCAGCATGGATCTACACTGCTTGACAAGTTTACACACAATCTGATAGTGAAATGTACTAGTGACCATCTCGACACGCTCCTGCTGACTTTGGTGCGTGAGCTACAGAACTTTGTAATCGAAGATCGCTGTAAGGAAGCGGAGGAGGTGGCTCGACGTTTTGTACGGTCGGTGGCGCGTGTATTTGTCATTTTCAATTTGGAGAAACAGCCAAACCCTGAGAAACGTAAAAATCACACTTCATGCAACAAATACGTTCAAAGTTGCGTTAAAGTGTTTCAAACACTGCATAAAATCTCTATTGAGGAACTATGCGAAGTATCTGAGGCCCTGATTGCACCAGTAAGACTTGGAGTAGTGCGACCCACAGCTCCCTTTGCCATGTCCTCATCTAACCTGGATGTAAGTTATTGTTTAAATATTGTTTATAAATATTTACTCATATATATATATATATACATAATATTTTGTAGAACTCTGATGATTTGTTCAGCGTTGAACCATTAGCGCCATCCAATGTTGAGTCAGCTTCCGAACAGATAGTACACGATGCAATCAACGTTCAGAATTCAAGTTTCAGCGTACAACAAAATTATGATGTAGTTGCCATGGACAGTGAGTACAGGAATATTTGATGAGAATTTACATGTTTTACAATTTGTACACCTCTTTAGCCCTTAGAGACCCTTCAGAATCGGAGGAGATTCCCAATCGAGAAAACAATTTAAGTAGTCATGACGATGACTTAATAGAGAACCAGCGAAATGAAGAAGGAATGCAAGATGATGAAAGTGATAACGATTTCACATTCAATGATGCCGAAACCGAATCAGACTCGGATGACAACCAGAGTAATCAAGATGCGCAACGAAGCGTTCAAACTGGCGCCACAGTTGGTTCCGAAACAGGTCAGATATTTTTTTTTTTTAATACTACTCTATTCAGTATTTACCTTCTATTAGTTTATATATCAGTCTATAAAAGTGCTTTAACGATCAAAATTATGAAAATCTTTTTACAGACATTGGAGTTCTATTTCTGGAGGACGAATCTGGCGATTCCTCTGCTCAAGAGGAAGATGGATCCGAAGATGGTGAATCGGATGATCAGTCTGATGAATTCAGTTTCAATGATCAACAACTCGAGCGCCGCAACATAAATCCCAATTCACGCAACGATCTCACCCCGCAAACAATGCAATGGGCCATCAGAAGCCGCGATAATGCTCGACCATCGGTCCGTGTACCAACTGGATCGAATCTTGTTTTCATTGATCCCATGGCATTGCGCCGAACAACTGTTCCGGCCAGTACTGCTGTCAACACGCCATCAGCCGAGTCTCACACAATGGCGACCACTGCCAGCAATTTGGGTCGAGCTTTTGGCATTACAATTCGACAAATATCCGAACTCTTAGGTATTATGTCATACAATATGATGAATGATATAGAGCCCTCGCTCAAAATACGCGCTGAGGAAGCTGTTGCAGTCCAAGTGAGTATTTCAATATGCATTAACCTAATGTTGATATAACTTATCTTTTTTCCTATTATTTATTCGTGCAAGGCGTTTGTTGAAAAGCGTTTGAAGCCAACATGGGACTGGATGTTTACAGTAATGGATGGAACAGAGGCGCAGCTGAAATTCGGTGCCTATTTGACAAACTACACAGATCCAACTCACCCCTTGCATCCGCTAAATCTTAGTCAGCAGGCTACTACAAGTCAAGCAGCAACTCCCGCTGCCACAACCGTGGGAGTTAATGTGATTGGTTCAAGTTCTCGACGAGATTTCTTCACCTATTGTCTGTCATTGATGCGCGCACACACATCAGAGCATCGGGATGCGCTTCCAGTATTGGACATAACTGCATTACGGCATATTGCCTATGTTCTGGATGCCTTCGTTTTCTACATGCGTAACGATACTAGCTTTTATGATAAGAGCGACTCAATTTCTGGTCGTGTTAACAATTTATCAAATTCTGCCGAAAACGATGATACCGACGACGAATTGAGTAACATTGAGGATTCAAATGCCGACAGGCAGTGCTCGAGCAACTTATACTCTAATGTTAACACACGAAAGTACGCATTCTTCACTAGATCTGACTCAACACTGAGCTTAGGTTGTTCGGCACCCGATGGCTTCGATTTGCCGCTTGACATGGCCATGCCACTAGCTGATAAACCGCATTTGCTGCAACCCAATTCAAAGCGACAAGAGCTCTTTGCTAATCTACCATTGCATGCAGTTCCTGCTTTAAAGAGTAATACCAAAAGCAACCTATCACATCAAGGTTCGATTGATCAGCCTCCCACACGCTTGGGATTTTCAAATTTTATGAAAATCGACACGCCGGCCAACACAAATGCAGAACAGCAGCCTTCGGTGTCGGAAATGAATGCAGAATCACTCGAACAGAAGGAGGAAAATAGTACATATAAGGACGATGATACTGCAGACTCGAATATTTATGTTCAGTTGAAGAAAAAACAATGCTTAGACGATTCCAAGTCGCATGAAGGTGCGAAAGGTAAATTTGTATAAATTGTGACCCCATTAAAAACAGGCAAAGATGGTATAATAGGCAAGCATCTTCGATCCTTGATTAGAATCGATCGAAGTCTGTCTGTCCGTCTGCGAACTTCTCGATCTCAGCAACTATAAGAGGTAATACGGATACATTATCAATTGTAGTCTCGATGTGTGTAGAAAATTTCATCACATTCGTAGTAAACCCAAAAGATATCTAAGAAACAGTTTTACTCAGGAAGAAAAAGAACACTGACAATGCCTGTTAAAAAAAATACTTTTTTGTTAAGGGCTGACACAGGGTATCCTACTGTCGAGAGCGCTCGACTGACCAGCTTGTTTATTTTTAGAAATAGCTGTAATCACTTTTAGTGGGTTTTATAATTTTTACGTCTAGCATAGTATAATAGTATATATTTAGACACATGTTATAACAATCAATTGTTATAACCAATCTAATTTATTCACTGTAGGAACTTAGCTCATTGTATAATCATTAATCGCATTCCAATTTAATTAGGAAACAAATACGCTGATGATGACATGGATGGTGAGGATGTACACATGGCCGATGATACAGCAGGATCCTCGAGTAGATCGGCGGCAGATCTTTTAATAACTACTCGGCCTGAAGTTATTATCGCACCAACTAAAAGTCAAACGCGTAGCGGTGTTAGGGAGGATCTGGCACCTTTACAGAGTTCCTTAACAGTATCTGCAGTTCGTAGCGTTATCGTCCGAGCTGGAGCATCCAGTTTGAAATTAGAATCAGATGACAATAACGTATCTGAGTTCAGAAATCAATCAGCTACCGCATCTCAGATGGCGCAACAACTTAAATGTGATAATAGTCGTGAAAAGGTACCAAATCAGGCAATGATGTTTCCTATACGTGGATCATTGTTTTATAAGAGCAGTTCTTCAGAATTGCCATCATGGAACTTTCTGCTAAGTCGCTGGAAACTTGCACTCGATCTTTTCGGAAGAGTTTTTATGGATGATGTTGGTATGGAACATGGCTCCGTATTGCCAGAATTGAGAGGCTTTCCCGTTAAGGAAATGCGCTTTAGACGTCATATGGAAAAACTTCGAAACGGACAACAGCGTGATTTGGTGCTGTGTAAGCTTGAAAGAAATCGTGAGAGTTTGATAATCCAAACATTTAAGGAATTAAATGCCCAATTTGGTACACAAAATCGTCGAGCCCAGCCACCAATAACATTTAACAGAGTTAAGGTGACATTTAAAGATGAGCCCGGCGAGGGATCAGGAGTGGCGCGTAGCTTCTACACCTCCATTTCAGAGGCATTACTGGCGAGTGCTAAATTGCCCAATCTTGAGTCAGTGCAAGTTGGAGGTACACAAAGTAAATACGGAGTACCCTTTTCGAGCATATTGCGCAGTAGAACCGTATCCGGCTCCAGTCGCGATCCGCCAACATTGCAGAGGCGTGGCACAGGCAGCAAAATATTGTGGCGTACGGCCCGTGAGCGAAAATCATTAAATGTCGATGCTAGGCCCTACACTCCAGCCATCAATGCAGGTAATATAAGAAATGCATTATCATTTATCTATAATTCACATTGCTTTCTATTTTAAATGCAGATAACACTGCGGATAGCTCAAATGATCATTTGTCTGTCCACCTGCAGCAGCTTGGAGAGCGACTTTTCCCCAAGGCAAGTACAATTTATATCGTATATATATACAACTTATTAATCCATATGTTTCCATTAGATTCACTCAATAAACTCAACGCACGCACCGAAGGTAACAGGTATGCTTCTGGAAATACCAACGCCCCAGCTTCTGTCGGTATTGTCTTCGGATGAGACATTGAGGCAAAAAGTCAATGAGGCCGTTGAGATAATCACGTTCAAACAAAAGTCTGAAGTCAATGTGCAAAGCCAACAAAAGAAATCACCATCAGCAGCACTTGTTGAGCCGATTGAAGACGATAATGAGCCACTATTTTACTCACCGGGTAAACGTGGCTTTTATACTCCGCGACAAGGGCTGGCGTCTTTTGAACGGATTAACGCATTTAGAAATATTGGCAGGTGAGTAATATCAGTTTGGAAAAGACTATTTTTTATATATTAATGCGTATATTCTTCTTTTACTAGACTTATTGGGCTTTGTTTGTTGCAAAACGAATTGCTCCCGTTGTTCCTTCAAAGACATGTACTGAAATACATGCTAGGGCGAAAAATCAAATTTCATGATCTGGCCTTCTTTGATCCTGCTTTGTATGAATCATTTAGACAAATCATCCAAAACGCTCCAACAAAGGAGGGAGAAGAAAATATTAATCGAATGGAGCTTAGCTTTGTGTAAGTCTGGTAGTTTTCTACAACCCATTCACATTATTAATTAAAAATTTTATGTTTCATGATTAAGAATTGATTTAATGAAAGAGGAAGGTTGTGGTAACCGCGAGTTAATCCCAGGAGGACGCGACGTACCCGTAACCTCAAGTAACATATTCGAGTATATAAGACGTTATACTGAGTATAGACTTATTAAATCGCAGGAGAAAGCGCTCGAGGTAATGTTTTAGCACAGTACATTATAATTCTGAATACTATAATGAATTTTTATTAATTTACAGGCTTTAAAAGACGGTATTTTTGACGTTTTACCGGACAATTGCATGAATAGCTTAACTGCCGAAGATCTACGATTGCTCTTGAATGGTGTCGGCGATATCAATGTTTCAACATTAATTTCATATACGAATTTTAATGATGAGTCAAGTGAAGGACCCGATAAACTTTTAAAATTTAAGAGATGGTTCTGGAGCATTGTGGAAAAAATGAATACGTTAGAACGCCAAGATTTGGTTAGTACGATTGTGTTTTAGCCAATAATGTATACCAATTATTAACATATGAATTTTAGGTATATTTCTGGACTGGATCACCAGCATTACCAGCTTCGGAGGAAGGGTTTCAACCTCTACCGTCTGTTACCATACGACCTGCAGACGATTCTCATCTTCCTACCGCAAATACTTGTATATCTCGGCTATATATCCCCTTATATTCCAGCAAATCAATTTTACGTAGTAAAATGCTGATGGCCATTAAATCCAAAAACTTTGGATTCGTTTGAGAAAACGATTAACAATTTCCAGTTTATGTTGATAATGCCGTACATTTGCTTATTACAAGTTTTGTATTTGAAAAATTTTGAAATATGACTATTCCACATTTGTAACCAACAACATATGTATGTATGTCCATTCCTTAATTTTTGATTTTATTTAATAATTATTGTGCTAATTCTGTTTTAAGATCACATCTATGAAGAGAAATATAAGGTCATTCCTGGATACAGTTCGACTGGATACAAAGCACTAGGGAAATGTTAAAAAGAACAAATATTAACTTGTAGATGTTAGGGCAAGTTTGCTTTTAATTTTACATTCATTTTAATATAGGACATGTAATAAAATATATAAATATGTATATTAACCAGGGAATAAAACTTTAATGGTAACCGTTATCCAAAATAACGATGTATTGATGATTATACGTATTTTGTAGCTCCTAAAAGTTGAATACGAGCCCCGAAAGAGCAATGTGGATGACATCGGATCATAGCCATGATCTTTGCCTAGATCTTTATTGTTTATTTTACTTTAATAAAGTGGCAGCACAAAAGTTAATACAAATACAAAAAGTCAAAGCTATATCGTAAACCAATCTTGCCAGCGTTTGGGATTTGCTAGTTGGTGAAAGCGTCATATGAATAAGTTTGAGGTACACATATGAATGAATATGCATAACGCATATTATATATGTATAATAAATGTTTACATTTATGGCTATTGCGTGCTGTTTTATAACTTTAGCTTATAGATGGAGTTGACAATTATTTATCTGAAATCACGAGGAACTAAATTTTGTTTACATTTCTGTTTATCTCCTGTGACGAGGGTATCAAGTGTCTATATAGCCATGTCCAAATTTAATATGAATTTTCTTCATCTGGTTATTAGTTGATTTTTGACCTTACTAAAGTCATTCGTTTATTAGCCCGGCATTTTTGTTGAACAAGTCAATACAATTAAAAAAAAAACGTTTTATAGTTAAATTGTTCGATTAATATCGTTGATTTTGGTGAATTTAGTATTTTATACCAGCAAAAATTACATTCGATTACTAAAAATGCGATATTTTATAGAAACACATTATCGATACTATTGATAGTGTTATCGATTGTTATACAGCTCTGCTCTAACATACCAAAAGATACATAAATTTAGGGATAATCTGAAAAATGGAAACCATAAATGAAGTCCAATCGGATACTGAATTAATGCTAGTAACAGCCAATGTTGGAAGTTTGTTTGAAGATGTACGTACGTATAATGTTTTGTACACATACATGTACATACATATGTAAACATAGTTTTATACATATGTTAAGAAGCTCGTATGTATGCGTGTACGTATGTAAATAAATAATTAAGTTTGAATGTAAACATTTTCCATGATCGACACTGCGTGCAGCCAAAAAGACTTCTCTCAATATGGCTAGAAGAGTTTATTGCCAAAGTGTCGGAAATCAAGCCACGATTCCTAGCTCTACATCTGCAAGAAGTTGGTGGAAAGACATACGAGAATTCCATGGATCACGTACAGCAGTTCATCCGATGTTTGTGCGAGACTTTGGAAGCGATGGATTACATACATGTCCGCATTTATATGGACGAAGATTTCAAATCTGCAGAGCATTTTACTGTGAGTATATATAAATTCACGGCTAGACTATATCTCTAATATCTGTGTGCAATCGAGGCGACTTTACGTGTGAACATTTTGTGAACAACTTCATTATTATTATAAAACTGAGTGCTAGCTCTCGAATGTTGCTGAGATTAGTAATGTCTTCGTTATACTCGTTACTCGTAGAGTAAATAAGTTGCAATGTGTGTAACAGGGAGAAGGAGTCAGGATCAACAACCCAGTCGATATAGCAATCTCCGCCTGTATAAAGAAACTTTAAATTTAGTGGACAGAGGTGTTATATCCCCATTAGAGATGGGGCACGCGACGGGCACGACCGCAACCGAAGCAGGTCTTCTGAAGCACGCACACAAACGCAGGCTCAGCCAAACACGAAAATTTCGGTCGCCATACAAAATAATAGATAACATTTGGATGAATTTCTATTACAGCTGGCTCACAATTGTAACGGTTAAGTGCGTCAGCTCCATTCTTCAGCAAATATTTATACACTTGTTTGCATATTCTACAACACACATCGAACGAACTCTAAATAAACGATCGAACTATGTATATGACGTATTCAATTGTTCATTAAAAGAACAACGACTAAACTAATTACTTGTACTTGTCGTTTCACTTTGTTTTAACAAAATTTAAAACAATATTCCAATTTCTAACCACAAATCGTCCCATGCCCATATCTAATCCTCACGGACTTCACTATGTGTTTAAAATAGGACGTACCCTATTCAATCCAGCAAATTGCAAAAAATCACATCACCCGCAGTTTTTAAGATAATAAAGTTTTTTTTGATGATAAACGTTTTCTTTTAATATTATCAATTATCCTATTTAATTACATTAAGATCGTATAAATATAAAAGTTATTATGGCTGGCTTAAGATTTTAACTAACTCAAGTGCCTAAAAGTATGCAGTAAATTGAGTAACGGGTATCACATAGTCGGGAACTCGACTACTACTAATAAAAACATGTGCGCATATGTTATCTTACCGTATTATTAATTTTCTTACTCGTATTTAATTTCCGTATTAATTGTAATTTATCCCAAAAGGCACTTGGCAACATTTACTTTGGTCATAAGGATTTACGTACTTTAAAAATCTGGAATTTCATAAAACATGAATGGGAGGACAAACTAGATGACAAGCAAATCTTTTCTGGAAATATCGAAGCAATTTCAACCAAAGAGAAATCAAAGTTTCCCCAACACTTTTTTCCGGAAGTAAGTTTATTATTGATAAATTTCACACAGATTAAAATATGTTTAAGTAAAATAATATATTGTTTATCTACAATCCTAGCACGTAATTAAGTTGACTGAGAATTAAAATATATTTGTATGCTTTAGTGTAAATGGTCACGGAAAGGATTTATGCGAACCCGTTGGGAAATTAATGGCACTGTCATTGATCTAGTCAATATACATCTTTTTCATGACGCCTCTAATTTGGCAGCATGTGCAGATTTCCCTTCTGTATACTGCAAAACCAGGAGAAGAGCCCTAATACATACTATTGAAAGGTAATTATTACTTTAAGCAGCTACTTAACTGCCTAAATAAGTGTTCTTTAATTTATTACACATATACTATACTATAATTCATTTATTTATTTAGTATTTAACCTTTAAAAACTTTTAAATTTCTAATCAGGTTCCACTTGGATGACAAAAATGGATCCGTCCCTTTCTTTTTATTTGGAGATTTTAATTTCCGCTGTGACACTGCAGGCGTTGTAAAAGTAAGTACATTTTACTGCTATAATTTCCCATTAATACTAATTGCGGATAAATATATATTTTTTTAACAGGAATTGACTGCAAATCTAGTCGCTCATCGCGTCCAAAGTATAAAAACTGATAACACCAAAATTCATTATCGCAACTCCATTGGCAATAATATACTTACTGTGGGCAAAAAAGAATTTAGTCACGCCGATCATCAGCTTAAGTTCAAAGAATATTGGGTAAAACATATACTAATAATATAATATATCAGACTTACACTTTTTATTGTCTCATTGTATTGTCATTTTAGTTAAAAAAGTTTGATAAAGAATTGGAGCCACTTACGGAAATTCTGATTGAATATCCAATAACTTTTATTCCGTCATATCCCTTCGAAGAAGATCCTGAAATGCCCACCGATTATATGTCAACCAGATGTCCATCGTGGTGCGATCGTATTCTGATGACTCCGCAAATTAAAGACATAATTCACAGTAACGAATGGAAATATGATATAATCGGGGAATCTGTCTGCATGGGCGATCACAAGGTAACAAACTTATTGATGAATAATTGTAAAAATCAGAAACAATACACTTACTCTCGGCATTCTTTGATAATTGACCATATTCATTAATATTTCTTAGATATTGAGTGAGCGAAAATACTTAAAAACATGCCTTTGCTTTGAATTTTTACTAGGATCAAGGTCGAAGTGAACATTAGTTAACCTACAAATTTGGGCTTTATAGATTAAAACTCTCAGGTTGATAAAACTCATAAGCCAATGCTAAAGAGATCCAAATTGTAGGAGATGGCTCGGCTCGCATGTTTGAGCTATAAAAATAGTAGTAAAATAAGTATAGGAAGAAGGATAAGTTTAACAAACGAGCGGCAAAAAAATGTTTGGCTACAACTCTTATTTTCCAGCAAAGTATCGACATATACTCGTATGTATCTGATGTACAGTTTAGATAAGTAAACTGAGAAATCACATAATTCGCGCTGTGTTAGATAATTACGTTCAGCTCACACACCCAAAAATTTAAGGGACACGTCACTTTTTTTTCGATATAAACACACCACAATTCATTCCTAAACTTGACTTGCCCATACTTCTCACACAACACCTGTTTACACTCGAATACACTACATACATACATTAACTTTATTGGGAAACTCAGCCTGCTGGAAGCCAATGAGTATTATTTTATATTTATCATGATATTGAGTAAATGTATGTAACACAGGTGTCGATTTCAAAACTATACAAGTTAACAGACTCAAAATTTGGTATATAGATTACAATTGAGTTTAATTTTAATTTTCAATGCTAGTTTGTCCTACAGACTATTTGTTACTCAATTAATATTTATCTAAATAGTAGAAAACCTTAATGTATCACTTAAATTGGTAAAATCCGTTAATTTAATGAACTACATAAGCATACAATTATCAACTGTAGATTCAATCCTGTCAGTCTGCTTCTTGCTTCATTATTTTGTACAATTACCTCCACGTATTTCAATCCCAAAAACTAGCAATCGATTAACAGAAGGACTGACATATAGTTTGATGGGAAAAGACATCGATGTATCAGACATTGATGGATTTTTGAAGGCAATACCGCGATGCTGCCCGATGTATTTGTCGAGCCCGATACCTCGTCCAACATCGAGGTTGCTTTGGACATCGTCCCTGAACATCGACATCGAGGTTTCCATTCAGATTTGCATCTCTAATTTGACTCAACTCGTCAACTCTAGAAACTCAATTTTAGATTGGTATTTACATACTTAAAGGGGTCAGATACATATTCAATGATTTACACATTATAAAAATGGTATTAAACTGTATATACGAATTGTAGTAATATGATGATGATAATTATTATGTATTTATTTATTATTTAACAATTCTGTTGAAATTTCTAATCTTTTCTTCTTCTCTTCTTGTCATGTAGCCTATTTACTTAACTGTTCGCCTAAAGCAAAACAAAGGTACTTATAGATCATGCGATTGCAGCTGTACATACACTCAAGCAAATAACAACAACAATTTGACATCAGCCGTTCAATGCAAATTCTGTCCGTATTCGAATAAACTTTTTAATGAAATCGTAAACGGAGATCAAAATCTAAAACGAGAAAAACTCTTGCAAGGCTCTTCAATGTTATTTCCAGGAGGTAATTTAGCTGAATACGCAAAGACCTCCAAAAAAATTGATACAACGATTATAAATTCGATAGAATTCGATGATACAAAGATAAAGTATTCTTCTAACTATCCAAGCATTAGCATCAATGTAGTTGACACCGATAATACATGTGTCTGCATGTGTACGCCATTATCTAATAATGAATATACTCGTACGACTCAAACTAATCGAAATATTTGCCCAATGTGCCATAATATAATAATGCAAAGGACATTATCGAATAGGATAACCGAAAAAATAATAGTAAATCAAATTGACATGCAGCATTTAAATACGTATATTGAAAGTTCACATGTCGACCCATACACCCCAGAAAGCAATGAGTCTCATTCACCATATCCAGAGCTGCGAAGCACTTCCACAACTACCTCAAGCAATAGTTGCAATCACTTCAATACAGAGCTCGTGCAAAACGAATTATGTTTGGATAATGCAAATTGTGATCATAAGAACCAAGCTGGAGTCGAGGATTTAATAGTAATCTCTGAGAAACAATCAAGAGCTACTGTAACACCTGTGCAATTGAAATCTCGATTAGAAGACCTACAACGAATATCTAAGCATGCCGCGGATAGGGATGACATTGCCGTTAGAAACGACGATGTCGATAATGTTGACGATATTTGCTCCTCGAAAACTCTATCAGACAGTCAAAATCACAACAAAAGTATTTTCTATATGTGTTGTAGCATACACTAATTTAAGTTTATTTTTATAATTTTTATTGTAAATTAGTATTTTTAAGTTCTATATTTTTAATATATACATAGAGTATCAAATATTATTGACTTAAATATTGTTCGTACAAAAGTAATCCGTTACATACTTAATGCTTGCATTTTTTTTTTAATTTTTCAATATATCTTTGGGTATAATTAAATGCTACCTGTCCAAAATAAATGTTGTTATATTCATTTCTCATTGTGATGTTTTTTTTTTTAATTGTTTTAAAACAAAACTATGTTGGAACCTGCAATTTAATTGAGGGTATATGCCACCCATTGTTAAATACTTATTTAGTTAATATTATTTACGCACAACAATTATTTATTTATAAAGTGTGTACCAACAATTCCAACAGTGCAACCTTATAACAATTTTGATTATTTTTAATACTATTTATATTTTTTGTCTTTAGCATTTTTAATAAAAGTTGTACTATAATCGCATACACGTGTTTGGGTTTTTCTTTTGATATTTTGAAAATAATGATGATCGGACATATTACAATTAATTATAAAAAATTATTAGAATTAATATGATCAGTCATCAATTCCATAATTTTATTGCATACTATTATGACTTTTGAGGGATTTTATCAACTATTTAGTAAAAAATGTTAATTTTATAAAGCAAGCAGCAGTTTAAAATTCATATTCAATCCTCATTTAAATCGTATCAACCCCCAAATTAGTTTTAAAATTATTGTTAGGGCTTAATATGTGTTGCATCCAACGTTTTAACCTTCTCATATACTTATATGCCTTTGCAGCGATAGAATCCAAATAAATTCTATAAAAATCTGTATCTGTATCTATAAACAAGTAACCTGACAGAGTATAATTACTTTATAAGGTCGGATGTCTATTAATATCAGAAAGAATTTCATTTAAATTGTCTTGCCAACTCAAACAAATTTTCATGTTGTAAATAGGCGTTCAATGTTCATTTAAAAGAACAAATCATTGTAAAACTGTGCATTAATATATACACACAGTATATGAATGTATTTTATTTCTGGTGCTCAATCTAATTGTCATTTAATTTTGAAATTTATGATTTAATTTTTATTTTCTGTAATTTTCCAAAGAAATAATAATAATAATCGTTAAATGCTTGAATATAGTGTTTCAATGTTTCAGCATTTGCCTTTATACCCGAAATCATCTCTCTGTATGATATGTGAAACTTTACTTTGTATTGTTATTGTAGGGTCTACAAGCCCAAAATGTCAAGTAAAGACACTGAATTTATTAAAGACTTTAATGGATCAGACAATGGTGGACGAGAGTCTTTGGATGGAGCAATCGATTGTGGATGAGGCTGGTGTCTCACCGAGTCCGATTTTCAATTCGCAATATATTGTGGTAAAGCCCATATCACCAAGCATTAATGAAGAGGGCGGCGAAGACAATTGTACCGCCAAGCTAGACACAGATAAAGGAGTGCTGCTTAAAGAGACAACCGTTTAGACGATCCGTTCCAATCTCGCCAATGTGGATAACACCAAATGGAAACTGTTCACCGCGCTTAAAGTATTATACATAATTATTACCTATCGTTGTAAAAACGCTGTTGTGTGTTAAATAAAATTAATAGAAAATATATAACTTGCGAAATGATTTTCTTTGAAACCCCAAACATAACTATTGACAACAACAACAAAAAACACAAGACATTTAATTTATTAGATTTTATTGTGAAATGAGTTGGAAAGTGCAGCGTTGAGGTTCTTAACATTGAAAGCCTACATAACAACGCTTCGCATTCCGATTAAACTATTCGATGAGTTTTTTGGCTTTGAAATATCTGCGTAGATACAACACCTGCCATGTCGCCAATCCGAGCAAACAGCACATACTGAAAATGCTGAAGAATAGCACTCTACTGTTAGTTTTTTCTAAAAGAAAAAAAAAAACAATTTAGTTTAGATAATATATAGCTTTTGATGTCTTCAATGTTATCGTTACCGTTGGTGTCACGCATTTCCTCCTCGCGTTTACGCATTAGAGCAAAGTCACGGACAATTGAATCAGATAGGTCCTCCAAGCGCTTAAGGTCAACTTCTAGAGGCTTCAATTTAGAGGCCTCGCCAATCTAAAGATTGTGTTCGGGTTAATATGGTGTAATATAAACTATTAATTTCCAACTAATTTAGTTATAAACTCACGCCTTCGTAACTCTTAGTTTCAACACCCTTTTTTGTCACTAGTGAAACTTCCTGACTGATTCCACGTTGATCTAAAAATGACACACACGTTTAGTGGAAATGCAATAACTTCAATTTCTGTTCACTTACGTGGTGGCACTTTGGAATAGAAGCAAATTTCGTACGTGTCATAAACTTCCGACATGAAGCTGAACTTTCCTTTGGTGATGTGTTCCTTTTGTGACAATATGTGACCCTTCGTGTCTCGAGCCTTTTAAGTAAATCAACGTTATATGTCTTCTTCAAGTGTAATTTAATAAACTCACAATATAATCTATAACTTGACCGGGCACATCTGAGACTTCGAATTCACCCATCACCAATTGGTTGGCTTGTATATCTTCCTTGAGGCACTTTTGTGCGTTAGGTGCCAAATGAAACATAACACTGTGTATCGGCCAAAAACATCCTAAAATTGTTAAAATTGCAACTATTACTTTCAGCATTTTTTTTTATTTAACAGTCAGAAAGTAAGAAAAATTGACAAATGCAACAGAGATGAGGTGGCTAAGGGATGGCGAAAACATCGATATTTCAATATTACTGCGATTAATCTTATCGATATTAAACTCCACATGGAATGGAACATTGTTTGCTATTTTTAAGCTATGATCACACATTCATATAATCCATTTTCTTATATTTACTTATACACACAGTTCCACTACAAAAATTATGCAAATTTTTTCCGACTAAAAAAATATACATTTGTTAAGAATTGCCCAGACCAAAAAAATTAATTTTATTAATAACGTGCATGAGTACAACACTTTCCCATTCTCTTTTGAATTGGTTTCACATGTTAGCAATTTACCTTATCATCCCAAATATCATTATCTGGGATTAATACCAAAAATATATCGCTTACAATTCCGGTATCGCTACAATTACGTACCGGTACAATATAATTCTTATTATTAACATAATTAATATATATCACGTATTTTATCGTAATATACCATATTTAAATTGCAATTGAATTCTTAATAAATTGCATAATTATATACAATCTTTCGGTTTCCGTTAGGTTCCGGTTTCAGTACTAGATTTGAACATGTTAATATCGGTTAACGGTTTCGATTTTATTCCCTGATGAATATTCATCAATATAAAACAATTATATTTATAGACTGCCAACTAGTTTTAAAAGTTTGTAGTGAAAAGTCTAGTAGTTAAATATGGCTTGTTAATAGCTGAACTGACAGCACTGTTACTTTTATATCGATATATCGATGTATTTTTAGTCTTGACAGAGTCTACATATTTATAATTTTGACTTCGAAATCAGTGACACACAGACATACATATCTAATCAAATAATTTATCAAAAGTATCAAATTCTTTTGAGAGATATAAGTGCTTTAAGATGACCGAAGTTTCTGAACCATTGACGCTGGCAAGAGGTAAGATATGCATTGGGTTACCCAATGTATGTATGCATATGCATACATATTGTATCCATAATACATATGTATGTACATATGTATATACCTAATTCGGAATCTCCTAATCAATATATTATTACAGATGTAAAGAGATCAATAGAGCTGTTAGAAAAACTGCAGGCTAGTGGAGATTTTCCAACAACAAAACTAGCTGCATTGCAAAAGGTTCTAAACTCAGATTTTCTAAACTCCGTTCGCGAAGTCTACGAACATGTCTACGAAACGGTGGACATTCAAGGCTCCCATGATGTTCGTGCATCTGCGACAGCCAAAGCGACCGTCGCCGCTTTCGCCGCCAGTGAAGGACATGCCCATCCACGAGTTGTCGAACTGCCAAAAACAGAGGAGGGTATGTATTTAGTTAGTAATTGAAAATATACACAGACCGACATGGCTATATGGATTCGCTTGTTGATGCTTTTAAAGAATAATTAATGGGGAGAATGTAACATTCAGAGCATATAACAAATAAACATGGTAAACAATAATGCTAGGGATCTCAATTGTCTCCCGAATTAAATATAATAGATACAAATATGTTGGTGTAAGTAAAACTTAAAAACATAAAATGATTTCTTACAGGCTTGGGATTCAATGTCATGGGAGGCAAGGAGCAGAATTCCCCCATTTATATTTCCCGGATAATACCTGGCGGAGTCGCAGATAGGCATGGAGGACTTAAGAGAGGCGATCAGTTACTTTCAGTGAATGGCGTGGTATGTTATGGAAAGGATAATTATATTAAGATATACTAATGGTATACGTTTCAATTTCTAAATATATACAAATAAATATTTATTGCTTATATTAATTTGTAGTATTAATTATATACATGTTTTGAATATCTTTGCAGTCTGTTGAAGGTGAAAACCACGAGAGAGCGGTTGAACTGTTGAAACAAGCTGTCGGATCTGTAAAGCTGGTAGTGCGTTACACTCCAAAAGTACTCGAGGAAATGGAAATGCGTTTCGATAAACAACGCAATACTCGTCGTCGCCAATAAAACATGCGGAATAGTACGTTACCATTTATAGAAATGTTTCATTACATGTTTTTTTTTTAATTCTCATACTTGTTACGTGTTCCTTAACTGTTAATAACATTATTGTGTTTAGTATTGCATATTGAATTATCCGATTATAATGAAATTGGGGCACAGAAATACTACAGTGTAGATCGGGACTACGATTCTTATCAGAACGTTCCAAAACGTAAGGCTCTAAATTGCCCTTGTAATACGTTTTTTTTTGTATTTAAGTGGACGCAAGTGGAGTGGAAATGCTATAAAAAATATACTTGATATACTAAGTCTCAAATGTAAGTAAGTACACAGGCAAATCGTTTGACATAAATATATCGATTAGGCTGTTGATGCTGATCATAAACATATATATTATTTATGTTATGTGCTCGACAAACTTGATAGATCCTTAGTACGTTTAACCGAATCAAAAATATATATTTTAAGCTGTTAAGAAGCTAACAGTTTGGAAATCCATCGTACCTCCTAAAAAAATACCCAATTTTTAAAAGTTTAAAAAGTCCCACCATAGAAAAACATTTTAAAGTTGATTTCCTCCGTCTGTGGCCCATAATAGACATCAGGAATATAAATAAGTCTGGTAAAATGTACACAAAAAGTGCAGTTTTGTTGCATAACGCTTAAATTACAAACTAACAGGTCTATCTATTAGTGATGCAATTGAATTTGGTAATAAATACATCGTTATCGTTTGACAAATGTAAAAACACATATTTGTTGAGCCTTCAAATGATTGCTTATAAATAGAAAACTATTTGTATACCATATATTTGTGTCACATATTATATATACTTTAACCAAGCCAATTATTAATTTCAGTATACCCTATTTAGCCTGGTACAATTTGAATAAAACACAAATATATACAACTGCCATTGGAACGATTTGCAAGGTATTAAATCCCCGGAGCCCCGATTGTTACAGTTCATTCTTGTTTAGAATGTGCACACAAATTGGAGACAAATTAAAAAATATGTGCTTAACTTTATTTATAATTAGTTCATGTAATTTGTATTAAGTTCACAATTTAAAATATCCGTAGTATTTAATAAACATTTAAAAAGTAATATAATCAATATGGAAAAATGTTACTGCAACTTATTACCAACAGAACGAATAAAATATTAAAAATTTATCGGATTAAAAAGTTCCTGCACTTTTTAAAGACTTTTCTTAGCTTTATCAAAAAAAAAAATTAATGTGGTCATGTGATTGCACTTGGAGACAGACATTGAGAGCCCATTCCGGATATGTCAGATCTAAAAATTACAGTTTGTGACGAATGCCAAGTATAAGATCGAGCGGAAATGTGAATCAGAACCTTGACAGGCTTCACAATGGCACATTGTTGTAGTCTGTAGCCTACCAAAATATCATATTATCAATGTCCCTACCTTTTTTACCAACCTGTGTGCTGACTCTCCATGTAGGACAGTATGCTCTACTTTGTTGAAGACAAGAAGAACCCATCCAGATCGTTCATTGATTGGGTCAATAATAGCAGAATATTAAATATATAAATATTATCTATTTGCAATATAAATGAATATGCTTAAATTTACCAATAATTGTACAAAACATGTCCTTTAGAAATATTATTAGTAAACGAACTGTTTTAAAAATAAATTTACGACTACTACTAGTACTATTTAAAGTATAACTGATCTACAATCTGATCATGATCAAGAACCGCCTTGATTAGCTAGATGTGTTATAATGTTCGTTGATCCTTCTGTATCGTCTCTGCATGGAGAAGTTCATCGATCCCAGATTTGATTTGGTTTTATACAGTAATAAATGTATGTAGTTGTATAAGCAATTGTCATGTGCAGTTTATCCTCTCACATTGTTCCCGTAGCCTGTTTTTGAATCCATGTCAACTTGTAATATCTTAAATTCTAAGCTGACACACTAGATGTTTGCCTTGGACCTGACAGACGATATTGGCTATATTATCTATGCTCTCTGGCACACTGACCGGTAATTTGTTTATGCACATCCAACAGACTTTGAAAGAACAATTAAACAAAGGGAATTACCTAGACGTAGATGCCATACATATATTATATATATATATATATTAATTTATCAATAATACGTACATATCAATATTGTGTTTGATTAAGTTAATCAAAAGAAAATAAACATTGGATGTTCTAAGTCGTTGGATAAAGCTCCTGTGTGCCATGTTCTGCAGTACTATGGGCAACATTTACGTTCGATATAACTTGAGCACTACTTGTCCCTGCGTTATCTAAATTATTACTGCTTCTGATATTTCTAATTGAAGTTGTGGGCTTATTGGAGCTCGATTTTTTAGCTGCGCCTGAAGAATCACTATTTCCTGTGGATGCTGGTTCCTCGTCATCAGAGCATTCGACACTGGATATCGAAAAGTTATCCTGAATAAAAGTAACAAATAACAATTGAAAACTTTATAGTGCACCAATATTATTTATATCTTACTGCATCCCGTTGTGATTTATAGCCCATCAATTTCAGTCTGCGTTCTTCTCTCATACGTGTGAGTCTCATTAATAGGGTATAATGCTGTTCGACTCGATATAAGCAAGTTTTACAGATGGTTTTGGGCAATGGATCAGTTGGTGATATCTATTTATAAAACGATCATTTGGCATTTGGTTCGTCAATAAACTTGGTTATATATATATACTTACAGTGATTGGCAAGTAGCCGTTAATTTTTTCGACAAGACATAAGCGCTGGCCGTGGTCACCATATATGTGAATAACTGTTCTATGCATTTCTGAGCAAAGGCGGCAAAGAAATCCGGAAATGCAAGCCTTTTCAATACTTCCCATGGCGAGAAGAGTCTTTACCAATATCCTTTTAGTTCTAGAAAATGTAGGGCATTAATTATGTGCAGTTAGTATATGGTAGTTCATACGTACCGTAAATAGATTAAAAAATACTAAGTGTCACTACCTATGTGATACACAAAGAATCACTTAAAACAATCTACACAAAATGTTGTATTTGTGCTTATACACAGATGTTTTTACTCAATAGCAAGGTTGTATCTTCGATAACTTAAATATATTCTGGTGTTATATATCGATAACATATACTTCCAACATATTAATATAAGTATGCTGCTCATAAGGATTACTTGATAACTGGGATATTGCTTTTATACTCGGTTGTTTCAATTATCTCTGATGATTTCATAAACGTGCGACTCCAATAAAATTTGCAAAATTCCATACTGGAAGGAGATCTGTCGGCCGATAAATACATGAATCTTCGACTCCTTTATAGACAAACTTCTAACTTCTTTTGATCTAGAATATACCTACTTTATGGTGTCTGCTACGACTTTGTGAACTTCCGATTGAAAATTGAAGCAATTTTAATTATTGTTTAATTATTAAAACTTTAAGTGCAGACAACTCATAAAATTCACCATATTGACATCTCCACAGAATATAAACAAAAACCAACTGTATACACGAAATCAAATGCAAATAAGCCTTTTAGCTGGTTTCCAATATCTTTTTAACAGCTTATTTTGTATGGAGTAAAACTACTTCAATTTAAGGAATCCCGCTATTCTTCTGGCCGATATTTTCATCTTGCCAATCGATAGATGTCGGCATTGATGGCGTTTGTTTTTCTCAGACTGGGTAAACAATTGTGTGGACAAAATAATGGATTTGTATTTTCTAGCTGGAAATCATGTGGAATAAAAAAACACATATTCAAAATTCACAATTTGTTTTGGGTCGAACCCAGCCTCACGGATTGCATGGAAATAATTATTCAAAATGAACAAAATGGTAGATTAAATGCTATAATTTATATCAAATAAACTAATAGTTTACATTTTAGCGGCACCTCCATATGTGCTTCCTTTGTATAATGGCCTTAACAACGCTTTTCTACATATTATTTGAACGTCCACATTCCGATATACGCAATGGGCCTAACGAATTGTAAGTATGCACATAGTATTAATAAACAGGTAAAGTAATATTTGGAATATTAATATAGAGATTTATTACTGTATTACTGTACAACTTTACTACTACTCTCTGAAGTACAAGTCGAGTTTTGCAGCGATGTTCATACCATTAACCAGTGTGTCTTTATTTAATCGTTTTATAGAAATAACGGAAAAACAATCTTTCATATTGTTGTCGTTGCTTGTGGACAGCGAACGCAGGAGACTCTGATTATGATAAAGTCAGCTATTCTTTTCAATGACTATCAAGAATACCTAAAGTTTTTAATATTCACCGAGGATCCATTGACTGAGACTTTAAGAGAAAAATTGACGGACTGGCGTGATCTAATGCCAAACATATTTGATTTCGAGCTTTTGCCATTAAAATTTCCAAATCAAAGTGAAATGGAATGGAAATCCCTTTTTAAACCATGTGCCGCCCAACGCCTATTTTTACCGGTAAGGAATTACAATCAATCACAATCAAGTTCAGATATTCATTTTGAATAATTACTTTTTAATTATAGTCTCTATTGACGAATGTCGACTCATTGTTATACGTTGATACAGATATTTTATTCTTATCTCCGATTTCTGAAATATGGCAATTCTTTGGGAAATTTAACGAGAGTCAAATTGCCGCACTCGCGCCTGAGCACGAAAATGAAAATATCGGTTGGTACAATCGGTTTGCACGTCATCCATTTTATGGTCAACTTGGAGTTAACTCTGGCGTTATGCTGATGAACCTGACACGTATGCGAAAATTCAAATGGGAAGAGCACGTATTGCCTATATATAAAGAGTACAAGCTACGTATTACCTGGGGCGACCAAGATATTATAAATATCCTCTTTTATTATCATCCCGACAAGTTACATATAATGCCCTGCGAATACAACTATCGCCCCGATCACTGTATGTACATGAGTATTTGTAATACTTCTCACACTGGCATTAAATTAATGCATGGAAATAGAGGATATTTTCATTCTGATAAGCAACCACTATTTAAAGAAATTTATAGTGCTATTGAAAGCTATCAATTAGGTACCAATGCATATACAAATTTTTTATTACCACTCCGCTCAGCATTGTCTATGCGAACTATCAATGAATCGACTTGTGGGAAAGTCGCGCGAGATTCTCTTCTGGTGGCGAATCTGTTATTTGGAAATAAGTTTTAAGATTTGTATAGTTATTATTTAAGGAACTAAGCATTTAGATATGAACTTGCCTTATTATAAATGTTAATAATGCCTAATATGTATTTTATATCATACTTTATTTAGGTACATGTAGTATAATCTGTGTACATTAGATATTCAGGGATTCGGATTTTGTAAAAATTATTATTTTTTTTTTTTTAGATGACAATATTTAACCCTAAAAATTTCAATATATTTTAGTCGTTAAGGTTAAACAGACTCGGAATTGTATTCTTGAGTGAAGGGTAAATCGTTTCAGATTTGCCCCTGAAATTTGATCACGATCCAATAATAAACTGGGCCTGGGCACAAGGTATTTCGTAGTTGTGTCCGCAAGTCTGGAAAGTTTTAACTTGCTTCGGTATTAACATACTTAAATCATACAAATTGTCAATTACTCTCACAGGACGTGACATAATTTCATTTAATTTAATTTAATCGTAAAATCAGATCCATCAGAAATAACTGAACCAGGTCTAATCTGTGATCTATTCTGAACAAAGTGCACCATTGATGGTGGCGGTGTAAAAACTGATTTTGAGTGCATCCAAAGCAATTTGCTTTTAATATTAAATCGTTTCATTCAGTAGAGCTCCATGTAATCAAAAAAATAATTTACTTAATGTGTAGAATATAATATATGTATTATTAGAAAACTGTAAAATAGAATCAATAAGTCAATATAAGAAATTATGTAAATAATTATAAACCTGTATTATTATAAGTAAAATGTGATTTTAATAAAAAAAAAAAAAACAATAAATATAATAACCCTAAATTAGCAATATACTTGCTCAAAATCATTAGCGCCAGAAAATAAATTTGAATTCTCTGACAGATCAACAATTCCTAGCATAACCTTCTTGTACGTATAGTACAAGTATATTTAAACAGCTGATCTGCACGCACTGCTGTAAGTTGATACAGTCAGTCCAACGCTTCGTTAACTTTAGAATTTTCTCTAAGAAATTATAAAACTTTGGCTTTATAAGAAGAATATCTCTTTCCTTGGATCATATATTTGATAATGCTGCCTTAATCAGGAATAATCCAAATAATATATAGCTTTACTATATGCGTACTGCAATCTTGCGAGATTATTTTTTATCGGTTCTTGCCGTCACAGGGTGCTTATTAAAATTAAATGTTCCTTATTTATACAATGGCTAAAACCGCTTTTATATCAATCAACTAATTTTTATTTACAACTGCCGTATGCCACTTACTACAGTACGTCATGCAATGTATTGAATAAAAGCACAATAATAACAAAAATAGGTGGCACTTAAATGAAAACTTGCAGTCAAACCAATTTTCCTTAAATCAAGTTTAGCTGCTTTATAAACATGGTATATTTATCTAAAGTGGCAATTGTTTATACCGAATTGATGAATCGTAGTAAGCGACTTATCGATATATCGATACTATTTTGAAGTTTGAACAGCGAAACCATCACTTATAGGATTTGTGAGTCATAATCTAGTGCATTTAGTTTTATTTCTGTTTTATACAAAGAAATATTCCGTGAAACACAGAACAATTAAAATACTTGTAAATTAAATATGTCTTATCAACAAGGTGGAATGCCAGATCAAACGTTTCTTTGGGATGTATTTCAAAGGTAAACTATATAAATAGATATACGTGTCCCACTATGCAAATGTATTTGTATACTTTATTTGTTTTAATATATGGTCGATTTCATAATGTTGTAGGGTTGATAAAGACAGAAGTGGACACATTTCTGCAGATGAACTTCAAGTAGCCCTCTCTAATGGCACGTGGTCTGCTTTCAACCCAGAAACAGTCAGACTAATGATTGGAATGTTTGATCGTGAGAACAGAGGAACTGTGTCGTTTCAGGATTTCGGTGCCCTTTGGAAATACGTAACCGACTGGCAGAATTGTTTCCGTTCCTTTGATCGCGACAACTCCGGTAATATCGATAAACAAGAGCTTAAAACCGCACTGACATCTTTCGGATATCGTCTGTCTGACCATCTTGTTGAAGTTCTTCTACGTAAATTTGACCGTTTTGGTCGTGGAACCATTCTTTTTGACGATTTCATACAATGCTGTATTGTGCTATATGTAAGTTTTTATTTGATTGACAATATTATGGATGTGGGATGTAATTCGCGTCTTCTTTCTTACTTATTGCAGACATTAACAACAGCATTCAGACAGCATGACACCGACATGGACGGAGTCATTACAATTCACTATGAACAGTTTTTAAGCATGGTATTCTCACTTAAAATTTAATATTATATTACTTTAAACTTTATAAACAATCATCTCACAACATTTAATGGGAAATTTATACATAAATGTAAATAGTAAGTTTGGCTTAACACTTATTAAGTCGGCTTTGTGGCCAAATGGAATATAACTGCAACCTCAAATTTCTAACTACTATTCTTTAAGAATTTTTTAAAAGAAAATAGTTCAAAAAATTTATAAATGTTTATTTAAAATATATGTACATTTATATAAAAAGTTAATATAAATATATAAAAAAGTTTATAATATAATTATATAAAAAAAAGTTAAATATATTTCTATTTTCCAATTTATTTGTTGTACTGTTTATACTGTAATGCAGGGATCGGCTCGCAGCGTTACGGCAGAGCTTAAACCCAATGCACAATGTATAGGCTTCGCCGACCTCTGCTGTAGGGCAATCTACGTGTACTGTGTGGGAACATTTTTCTAATGCGCTTCAAGATTAAGGTCAGTACTGACGTGACCAAAATTTTCTGCTGGCGAAAAAGGTTCAGTATTTTGATGATTACTATTTGATCGCCACACACCAGAAAATTGCCAAAAGTTAAATGGTTACACTATTCTGTCAGCTTGAAACCGGTGTGACAACACCCTTACAAAAAAATATGCAGATTTTATGGGATAGGAGTAATAACCGCTGGCGTTAGTATGTGTTTTTTGGGAAGAGAGCGAATAGAACCTCAGTGAGCGTTCTTTCTTGGGAATCTGCTTGCGATTTCAGCGATGTAACGATAATCCAGTACAGAACTCGCTTTTCTGTAATAGTGTACGGGGGATATCTCGCCTTTATAAGTTTTAATAGCGTGTTGGGGTATAAATTATATATATGTATTCTTGATCTGCCGAGTCGATAGTCATGTCCATCGGTACGTCTGTGTGTAGAAATGAGCGAAAGAATCTCAGAGATGCTAAGAGCTGGGAGCTTGAACTTGATTCTTTATCGTTTATATTAAGTTTTAAATGGCACGTCCCCTTCGCCCACAAATTGAAAAAAAAAACTAATTACAAGAGAATTATATGGGGGGCGAATTTGAGTGCCGCCATGTAAAGTCACAGGGTCGGTTTCCCGACTGTCACGCTTATTTCTTTATATATGTATGTCGGAAATGGGATAAATCTCATTCCGCGGCTTACTTAGAATGCGAATACCGTAACTGGAAAATCCGCCGACGATGAGAAAAGGTATTGAAACTTAATTTAAAACGTTCGTCCATCTTAAATAACCTCATTGAAAACACACTCAATCTGAGTTCCTACGAATTAATTTATTCATTTTAATGTGTTTAATTAAATTGATTGAACGTAAATCTAATGTTACCGAAATTGAAAATCGGAGCAGGTAAAGGAAATTTACTTCCGATAAATCTTAACGATAGTAAATCATTATAAAATATAGTTATTATTGTATGAACAGCCTGAATATTATTTCCTTTATACGATACTTTTATACTAACAAAACCAAATCCCAGCACTCACCCAAGTATAATATTAGGCAAGCATAGTGAGTTATATTTTGATGACGACAAGTATAATCCAGTGTGACCAATTTAACACCAAAAATTAACTAAAAGTTGAGTGGTCACACTGTTGCAAAAGCTGTGGTTTGCTTACGTTCGGAACTAATTTAGATTAGATATGAGCGATATGGTGTTATTTGTGTTACGTCAACAACTTTGACTATTACAAAACAATATCAGTGACCATGACTGCAAGTATGAGAGCCGATTTAATTCGGTACTGACAAGTGTTACATTCATAAAGAAACATGTGTAAAAATGTGGGATTATTTGTGTGTTGTATGCATAAAGAAGAGATGGCGTTAAAGTTTTATGTGGATTCATGTATTTTATTAATAAAACTAATACAGATTTATTTATTTACAGTAGTTTTAACATGAGTTGTAGTTTATATTCCAGCCAAATCTGTTGTTGAAGAAATTCAAACGACTCTTTATTGTCTTAAAATTAATGTAGGCAATTTCTATGCTGTAAAGCCTGGCGTTATTCCAAACTGGCTGAACTCCGAACAATTGTCAAAATCTTATTTTAACAATCTTTTTTATATCGAGCTGAAATATAGTCACGGGATTCTGCTTGAGTGAGTACGAGGCTTAAGGAATCACATACGTTTTCATATAACGTTCCATCGATTATTAAATGATTCGTTTTAAATTTATGTTTCATTTCAAACGTTTCTTGAACTGGATCACAATAGTTTGATTCGGTCTATTTTTCATATCGTTTCAGTAAATTACGTTGTTCCGCCTGCAAAGAATGAAAAAAGTATATTGTCGGCTTTCATATTAGCTAAAATAAATTTTTTCTTCAAAGCAGAACGCGTTTAAAAAGTAAAATTTTTTAATTTGTTAAACTTAGGAGAGCTTTACTATATAAAAATATTCCAGAAACTAAGTTAAAATGTCTGAGCTTCAATCATCTTTGCTGTTGAAGAAACAATTGGCAGGTATGTTTCACATGTCAAACACTGAATATTTATATATATATACATATATATGTATATGTACATGTGAATTTATAAACGTATATACATACATGCATAGATATATGCTCACGCATGTGTACATATGTACGTATGTAAGAATAGAAGAAACAGTACCGCATTTTCCAGACATACATGAAAGCATGTCTGAATGAATATCCATTTGTAATCGTATACATATGTATATTCATAAGTCAAAGGATCGATCAGATGCATGTACATATACATATGTATATCTATATATATTAACTATATACTTATAAATTGTATATATCTACACATGTGTATGTATAAGAATGTTGAAATATGCTTATGGACGTGTGTCTGTATGTATATACATACATACATACAATTGCATGACATATCTACCAGATTTTATTTCTGGGCCGGTTTTAACATCCTTGTTAGACAGTCTTGGATTTTCGATTGTAGTAAAATAATCAATGTGGTTATGTATGTGTAAATTAATTATATTTATTGTGAAGAGCCTAAAGCGAACATACATACGTCTGCATATGGACAAAGGAAATTCTGAACAAAGATATACAAACGTGCATTTGTACATACATATGTATGTACATATAAACACATTCAGAAGCCTCTGTGAGATATCGAAGATAGTGCATTGACATTTTAAAGGTCTTAAACTTGTCCACACAGTTTGTGTTGGATTTTACATATTATGTGTGTTTTCATATGTATCTATCAGGCAGGAAATATGGTCTGAAAAATGGTTAAAGTGTAAAAAAAACATAGTTATTTGTTACTACTCGCAATAGATAATGTAGTTGGGATGGAATCCCAGAAATATAGATATTTAATGGGGATCTTCCCATGTCAACAGTATACAATAAATCGAAATAATTGCAAAATTTATTAAGCGCACCTGTATATTTTAAAGAACAGTTTACTAGTCTTTTCTAAGTTATCACAAACTTCTTACAACGTTAACATTGTATTCTATCTTTCCAACTATCTAATGCTCCTTAATAATATTACAACAAATACTGTAAGACTTCCCTGAAAGAGAATAGTTGGAATCCTTTACTCTTCTTTTTTGCCTAGTTCAAATCAATCATTGTCTCACTAACGATAAAAAAGGATTTTGTTTTAATTCCGCCATTTCTGAATCGCTCTTTGTGTTGCACCTTTTGAATATAGTATTGTCGGTTTGTTTTGTTTTTGTTAGAATCCATTAATTATTTACTTTTCTAGCGATGAAGTTTCCTCAGTTTGTTATCAAATGAAACAAAAGCGCTGAATTACAAGTAATCAAATTCTTATAATTTTAATTGATTGTACAGTAAACACAAATGATTATTTTATGTAGGTACTTGAACTCGCTATGCACTTGAAACAATTAGATACAAACACTCGTTCGAGACGGAGTCTTTCTTAATACTTTACACCATAAAATATAGCTTAACTTTTGTGGACCGTATGCCAATGTTAATCAATATTCAGTTTAGGTTTGATTTTTGGACATAATTTAAATGAATCAATGATAAATCACTGGTAATTAGTTAAGATAGGTATATAAGATAATTCGGTATATAAATTAAATCATTTGTAGAAACATTATAGATCTTTACATATATTTTAACAATAAAAAACCATTCCTTTATTTCAGAATTGAATAAGAACCCTGTAGAAGGTTTCTCAGCTGGATTAATTGATGAAAATGATATATTCCGTTGGGAAGTCCTAATAATTGGACCACCAGATACACTTTAGTAGGTTTATTACAGTAAATATATATATATTATATTCAATAAATGCCTAAATATTTATGGGATTACGTATTCTAGTATACCGAGTTCGGTTAACTATCAGATTATTAATTGGATATTATTAGTAAAGACATTAATTAATTTGTTTTATTTGCAGAGTTAACTTAAAATTATTACTCACTTATAACGTCTGTCCGCCTAAGACTAGTACAAAAATCAAATAAAGGTGCATAAATAAATGTATCCGGTATTCGCATCAATGGTCGATCGAAAAAAAAGTCTCATTAGTCAGCGTCAAGGTATCGACCTTTTTGGGCGAAATATTTCTTATGGAATTGATGCTTAAATGCACATTTATTTAAAAGAATCTAACTCATCAACTGGTTAATGAAAAATATAGAAATAGTAACTTTTGTTTCGGAAACAATTAACTAAGTCCATGAGTGTAGATCATCTAGTTTCTTCGATCGTTCTATAAAAAATTAATCTAGTCAGCTGAACCATCACAAAAAATGTGATCTTTAAAAATTGTTATTGAACTGACCGATGTTTTGTCATAACATCGAGAGGCATCGGCAAACATCGATGTATCACCTTCAAAAATCTATCGATGACCGATGCATCGATGGTATTTTACATTCCTACTTTCCAGTCATTTTGCATTGTCGGTTTTCTAGGCTCGTTAGAATGTACCCAAGTTTTATATTGACTGATGTGTTAAGCAGTGATGTCAAATATTCGCCACTGATGCAGAACAAACCGTACAGAAGTAAAAAGGATGTAGAAATAACAAAATGGCGGAATATAAAACAAGTAGAATATCTAACAAGTATTGATCTAATTATATATTAATATTTGGAAACTGATTATGTTTGGCTTTGTCAATGACTGAAAATTACTCTCATTTGCCTGAGAGAAAAGCAAAGCATTTTACAATTTATTAAATATGATTTCCAGTTAAGGGATGTTTGATATTCTTCCGACTAAAGAAGTCTTAAAAAGCACAGATCATTCGAGAATAGGCTAAATTGTCAGCATTAGTGTTAGGGGGCAGAACAGACTTTTAGGACATGAACCTATGTTTATACCAAAAAAACAGCTTTTTTTTCTACTTTTTAGTGCTTTGCATCCGCTTCAAGTTCGGCATATTTAAAAAAGTTATAAAATAATTCGATAATATAAACACATTAAAATCTTCACATATTAAATCTTCGGCGTGCCGAAGATAACTTTTCTTTTTTGTTACTAATATTGTTAATGCTTTAAATACTAACCTATTTATTACTTACTCGATTATTTTAGGTAAGAGTTAATAATTTACTATATCAACTAAAGACTGGCATATCATACTATATTACCACTTTATTCCAATTAATATTATAAGGTTCTTTTTAGTATTTATTTATTGATAAAATTACACACTGTTAGATATGTTTTTATCATCAATCGGTGGCATTTCGATGATGTCTTCCCGCATCATTGGCAACAAAGTTTATCACTTTGTTCCTAAATATTACATAAAATACTCACTTCACTGTCCATAACAAATAAGTAGAGTCTTTGTAAACTCAAGTTTTAAGTTTGATTCAGAAACTGTTTCAATTCTATTTATGTGTGTATGTCAGCTTTATTAAGTTGTAGATAATATAATGTTTCAGCAATCAGATTGATCTTATGAACTGTTCTTATAATAAAAGACAAGAGACGGTGTTCTAAGTATGATGAATTTTAAATCAAGTCTCTCTGGATTCGGTCGATCTGAAATAAAGTTTTATTTTAATAATTATATTTCATGCATAAATATCAGCTTACTTTATTCACAACTCTATTTGCTTTTTTTTCTACAGTGAAGGAGGTTTTTTCAAAGCGCATCTGTACTTTCCTAAAGAGTATCCACTGCGTCCACCTCGAATGAAGTTCGTCACAGAAATTTGGCATCCAAATATTGAAAAGAACGGAGATGTTTGCATTTCGATTTTGCACGAGCCTGGAGATGACAAATGGGGCTACGAGAAAGCATCTGAACGTTGGTTGCCGGTGCACACAGTGGAAACTATCTTGATATCTGTGATATCAATGCTAGCGGATCCCAATGATGAGTCTCCAGCAAATGTTGATGCAGCCAAGGAATGGAGAGAATCCTACCCTGATTTCAAGCGCAAAGTGGCACGTTGTGTTCGGAAAAGCCAGGAGGAGTGTTCGTAGAAGCCGGATTTGCTCTATATTTGTATATTTATATTAAAAATTTGATACATTAAAATGAATAACTGAATTAATAGACATATAAACTTAAACCTTCATCTTCAGAACATGTCTTTTTAAAACAATTGGAAAACTAAAATTGCTACTAAATTGAATGATCAACTTCTCGTTTTTAATTTGATTCGTATTTCGCTTTTATAGGGAAACTTTAATAGATCGTAAAGCTGTGAGAATGTTTAGAGGCGCAAAATAAATGTATAATTCAAAATATCTTAAATTAATTATGGAAGGGAGAAAGGGAAGGTCACAGTCGGATATAACGACCAACTTTGCGGTCCTGCTGATGTCGCCTTTTTACTCTTAAAGGCCAGCTCTTTTCATTTAAATGAATGTATTTCCTTTACACTCCCCCTGCCGTGCCAAGTCAGACGGCTAGAGAAGCGCTAAAAATCCAGATTCAAAGAATGTAAGAATGTAAATTTTTGAGTTGCTTGTTGGCAGAACTACCAACTCGTTTGATTTTGGTATTGAGTAACTTTGATAGTTATCGAGGTAATTGTAATCGAAAAATTAGCAGAAGAGATTTGACAATAGGTATATTTATATGATTTATTTTTAATATAACCATTGATTTAAAACAGGTGTTGTAAAAATGAACTGGTTCAATGAGGCGATTGGGTCGAACTTGAACTTCAGTAGCCGCAGATGCTCACGTACGCTACCAGCTGGTCCTGTTGCTGCTCACCCTCGCATCACCATATTATCAAAATCATATACCTGGTCTTGTTTTTGGAGGTCCCGGCACTGTCACCTGCGGCAATTACTTTTCTGAATTCTTGCCCTTCTTTAGCAAACAAAAATGGGATAATGTGTAGGATTTCTTCATCAATACAATTTAAATTTTAACATTCTATAATACAACTCTATACACTATGTAAATATAATCTTTATTTGCCCACACTTTTTAACCAAATTATAACTGATTAAACATCGCTCACACGGAATTGGATGCACCCATAGTAGAAACAAAAATGTCAAGTAATGGAAATACAGTATTAACCAACGATACATGTTTTGATATGTTAATGTACGATATTAAACTATCGAATCGGCTCGATTCATTGATATGCTGATGCATTGATTTTTAAATTCCAACTTTTATTTTGTATCAATATGGAAAGGAGTATCTGTACGTTATTACGGTAATCTAACACTATAGCTCTAATTTAATTGGTAGTACAAATTTAATCAAAAATCGATTTAAAATTTGCTGTTTTTTAATCGATTACATTTATTACAAAAATGTGTGTTGATAAAAACACAATATTTTTTATTTCCACTTTAAATATACATATGTATGTACATTCGTACGAAAGATAGTACATATATTTAATGCAAAAATCAGATATCAGAGTTGCTTACGCATAATTTCTTATAAACTTCACAGTATCAAAAAATAACCATGTTCATCCAATAAAAACATCCATTATTATTTACAAACAAATATTTTCATTTTAACAATTTGATTCACTGCAAACAATTATATCGTTAATAAAAAGAAACATTTAAGTCGATTTCACACGTATAGAGTATTGAAACCATCGATAACAGGATGAGAAATGTTTTTAGCTACCTGCAAAATTAAAATATCGACAGGAACAACGGGATACGTTTAGTATGTACATATACAGTATGTCAAGTAATTGTTTGAATCGTTTATTTGTTTTTCAATTATTGTTTATCCTTTGGTTCTTAGAACAAGTTAATAAGCCAAGAATTAGATCTATTGAATTCAACTAATTTTAAAAGCATTGAATTTTTATTTTGTCAAAACAATTACTTGACTAATTGTTCGTGCACATGCTCATAAACAAATGCAAACATAAATTAAGGTATTCAAATTCTACATTATGTGTTTATTATATATTAAATATGTACATATGTATGCACGTATAGCTGTATATTAAGTACACGAATAAGATTAAATACACGTACATACGTATAAATTTAGTATAAGTATTTACATGCATGTGTACTAATATACAGATAGTATGTTTGTATACATACGTTCACGCATACATATTTGTGTAAGGTACACACCAATATTTAAAGATTTCAGTTCTGAAAGTGTGTTGCAGCTGCTCAAGGTTCACTTCCGAGAAATTAAAGCTTTTAAAGCTACTATTGCCAGCTTTAAATTTACTTTTATTCTAAAGCTTAACTAGTTCATCCGATTCCTTTTAGTCTTCGTTCGGATTCTACCGCGCACTGTGTTTTGCGATTAATTTATACAAATAATTCATTTAAGCAACAAACAAATTTGGTATTACAATCAACATAAAATCGATGTAAAAATCTCGGAAAAGTAAAATGTGTTTTTAATATACACACGTACGTACATGCGTAATACAGAAAATTTTGTTTATTTGAAATAGTATTTAATGCATGCACATAAATATAAACATACATAATCTGTTATCCTTTTTGGTCACCGGTCTATTTTAAAATTGTCAACTTATGTGCGTGTTTGTGTTTTATATATACATACATACATATGTTCTTATGTATGTACATGGAAAAATATTGTTTGTATATTTACTAACATTGGGATTTCTGTTTGCATGTGTACTGTGTACTTACATATGTACATATGTACACGCTTATGCATATTATATGGAACAAACACGAGCTTATACATATGCATGTGTGTAAAATTGTCTGTATATACCTAATAAATTATTTATATGTACAGATGAGTTTTTCACAGCATTGATTACGGACCGTATTGTACGTTAGGCATTGTTTTCGAATACTTTTCGCTAAAACTACGTTTTTGAATTATCACGTGTAGTGTGGAATATGTATGCACATACATATGTACGTACATATGTATGTATGTATAATCCTTTGTACTTACATGTACTACATGCTAAAATCAAATTAATTGGGTAGAAATTATAGAATAAGAGCGTTTAATTGAAGTTAATATTATAAGACAGATGCGTTTAACTTGGTCGCAATATAACATCCTCGGTACAAACGGCAATTTTTGTTATGTGAGAATTAGTGTTGGTGTCGTGAGAATACCTCAACGAGGGCTGCCACAGTAGTATCTCACTTATCGAATAGCTATAAGTCGAAGTCTCTGCGTATACATATGTATGTATTTGGTAATTATTTCTTTATTTTGATATGTATTTATATAATATATATATTCTTAATCAGCATCAACAGCTGAGTCGATATACCCATATCCGTATAAACGAAATGATCTCGGAGATGGCAGATTAAGTTTATTTTTTAAATTTTTGATGCCACGCATCGAAAAAAGCTTAAAACTGGAGATATTTTAAGATCAAAGCCTTGAGGGTTGGCACTTAAGTATTGAAAATAGTTTGAAGCTGTTCCCCAAAGGGCCTGCATTTGGTATGGTTAGATGAATCTTTAAGAACTAAATTATTTTACAGCTGTTGGAATGAATATAAAACAACGCTCTAGTCGGGAGTTAAGGACTAGAGTGTACACTACGCCTAGGAACTTGAATACCTTAACACGTATAAAACAGTGGAGCCCAAATTATCAATTCCCTTTTACGCGCTGCATAAGCTAAAAATTCTGCTTGTGTCGCTGTCGACATAAAGCAAGCGTTCCTCTGTTCGCCATCTAAAAAGCATGTTACGTTGACTTCGTTTTTCGCTGCCTCACAATGTCTGCCAATGTGTGTGTACTATAAATAGGGTAAGGGGACGTGGCAACCGAAATTGAAAGTAAACTTGATCTATTAGTGGTAATCAGGAACGTTTATACCAAATTGAAAGCATCTAGCTCATATAGTCCCTGAGATCGACGTGTTCAACAACAGATATACACAAAATCTCGTCTTGCGCTAATTAACTAAGAAAACAGAAATGTGAAATCAGAAATAGCTGCTACTGTTTGATGTGTATTCTCAATCTGGTTTTCTGCCAGTCAGCACATTGATAGATGATATATGTAAATATATTTATATATTTATTTGCGGTATTGCATTTTTTCTGATAACGCGCACTTAAGTATGTATATGTAAATACAACCTCACAGTTAATGATTAAAGTGAACCAAACCCCTGAACTGTATTATTATTAATCGCAATTTTTCATGTACATATTATTTTTGTAAATATTAAGAAAATAAAAATATATTGGTCCTTCCATAATTGACAACACACATACTATACGTATACTCTTCTAAATCTTGTAAATATAAATATAAGTGTTCCTTGAGCCCACCCTATTCAGGTTGTCGTAAAATAAATTCAAACTGATTATTCAGAAAGTAGTTGAGCTTAATCTATTGCGATGGGATGTATTTCAAGAGCAGTGCTGCTTATAATATTCATTTTTCTGAGGCTATCATCTGTAAAAAGTGCTGAGCCCTGTGAAGACACCGTACAAAATATTTCGACTGATACTGAAAAATTGAAAAATCGCGACAATGTGTTGAACAAGGCAATCGAATTATTGGAATCATTTATTACTGATATGGACAAACCGCACAGCAAAGATCTACCAACAAGAGTTCTCGACCTGATTGATAATCTTATGTCTGAAGTATCTCGAATAGACGTAGTCAATATTCTACATAATTTCCAAAGTTTAGCTTTACAACGCATTATGATTGCAAAGAAAGAACTTACCGCTATTGCTCAGAGTGTTGAGAGTTCATCTACATTGTTGAATAACGGCAAAACAGTAGCAATCAATCAAAGGAAAACTATGCGTAAGAAAAACGAAGATTTAAACTACACAAATCGAGTATTTAGTACCGTTTGTCATGTCATGGATGGCCTGATTAACATGACCGCTATAGAGCTACGTAACTGTTGCAATATCACTATGAAGTCAAATATATCGTTGTGTCGAAGTTTTCAGTCTTTACTAGACACTGGCTCTGGTTATATGGCTGAAATGGCACGCATGCTTGACCAAATTCAATTTTGTTTGGAGAACACTATTTCGGACAAAGAATATGAAACTCGATGCCTTAATTTGCCTTTTGATGAAGTCACCAATCTTATTAATGGCTTAGATAAATTAATGCGCAAATTGAAAAAACTATTGCGTATAAGACTTTTATACTCAAAATGTTGTATTTCATTTGTATTCGTTGACGTGAATGTGCAAAATAAAAATAAAATGTAATTTATTATGTGGTTATATATTTGGGTATATATTTGGTTATATATTTGGTTTGGCCAGTTTGGTAAAGAAAAAGATTTCTCATTTATATACCGATTTATTCGGCTTAACGATTGTTGTTATTGTTGTACAAACTATCGATTCAATCGATATCAGTATTAGAAGAATCACGGAAATTAAGATCCATCGATTCAATTTGTAAGAAACCCATTTGCCGCTTATTAGAATCTTCTTCGTTTCCACTTGCTCTGCACCACAGTTCACGGCCACGGTTCGTAATAATGTTGCTGGAGTTTTTTAAGGGGTTATTATCAAGGAATCTGCCTTGGGCTTTTCTATCGTCTTGGTTTAAATTTCCATTATTTATAGGTTTTCCATTAGAAAATCACTTGAGCTTAATAAAAGATCTATCATATAAAAGTTATTTTTAATATTTTTGTATATTATAAAAACAAAGTTTTAAACTATTATGCATTTGAGCGATTGGGAATTCTTTCGGTACGCATTCAGTATGAGCCCTTGGCATATTTGAATCGTCTTCAGCAGGACTAATTTGACGTCGCAGTCTTAGAGATGAAACGCGTCCGTTCTTTGTTTTAATATCATAATATATTTCAAGATCCTCGATTTTATTGAACAGTATTTCGAAGTCATGCTCAGCATTTTGCAGGAATTTACATCGAATTTCATAATTTCCGAAATAAAAGCAGTTAAATAATCGCTGAATGCGAAATTCAAGTTGTCGCATTATATACTTGCTGGTAAGCTCTGTCATGGCGAATACATCAAATGCAACGTTAAGATTATGACCAGCCGTGCATTTAAAGATTTGAGCCGAATACAATTGTAAAAATTCCATATATTCTTTGCAGCAGTTCACATCGTTTTTAAAATTCCAGTTTTCCAAAACAAATCTCTGAACATCCGCATAGTATGTGAATGTATTTTGGATCGCGAGCAACGTGTTCTGCGTATATTCCAACACTTCGTCTATAATCTCCGAGAACATTATGTGAAAAAATTCCATTTCCGCAAAGTAATTTGTTAACAACACTTTAACCATTGTCGGTTGTGTCGATGGAATCTGGCGAAGTTGCAATAGAAGGGTATAACTTGAGTTCTTGGCAACTTCGTAGTACATTTCTGAATCGTGTGAAAAGTGTTTAGCAACTTCGGCGGTTGTATGAAAGAAATCGGATAATTCGCGTAATTTCGTCATTTGATTTTGTGTATTCTGATGATTATTATTGTCAATGATATTTAGCACAGCGGACGTTGTAAGATTTCTCTGTAGATTTTCAAGAAAGTTTCGTAATTGATTTTGTAATATTTGCTTAGACATATCAGCCGATCTCATGGCATTAAAAAACTCCATTGGTATATACTCTCCTCTAATTGATTGTGTCCATCGGTTGTCAAGTTTGGGAGAACGTTTGACGACATCTTCAGTGCTGTTCAAGGGCTGTAATATTAGCACTAGTATAAACGATAGCCATAGGGCCAAATTCCTACATGGCCTAAACATTTGTTTACTAAATAAAAAGAAAATATATACTTGTAGTTGATTTCATTAAGTTTTTAATGTATTTGCTTACACTAATTCTCTTTTTTTTTGTATAATTGCTCACGTCGGGTGTTGAAATGAATAGAACTGATTGAATTAATGGAAAGATCTAAATATAGCTCAAATAAATTCAGTGTGCCCTTGTTTAAATTTGTGAAAACAAAAATAAATACACATATAAATACATACATACATATACTTGTATGTGTATACAATATTTATATGTATTTGCTTTTTAAACAGATCAATTATTTGAGAGCCATAAAACCAGTCCTAATGATTTTAAGACAGATAGTAGATCAGTATTGAAAAACCTAACCGTACTACTATATTATTATACCCTGTGGGGGGTTTGTTAAAAGTATGTAACAGGGAAAAGTATCCTGATCAGCATCAATAGCCGAATCGATTTAGCCATGTCCGTCCCTATGAACGAAAAGATCTTAGAGATTGTAAGAGCTAGAAGCTTGAACTTGTTCTCACAACACTGCTGGCAGATCAAGTTTATCGTAAAACTCATAACAAAAGCAGTTTTGTAGCTAGAGACTTGAGATTTGGCACATATAATGAATATTCGAGAGTCGATGTGTCCAGAAACTTTCATCACGATGCAACGTCCACAAATTGATGAAACGAATAACAAGAGAATTATATCTTGAATGATTATAAGGGGTATATTGCGGGTGGGGCTACCAACTGTTTGGCTTGTTTTGTAAAGATATACTACCTATAGTATTCTGTATGTTTAGCTGACGTTTCAAAGCGTTAGATTTATTTTATACTATGTTAGAAATAAGCAATTAACTGCAATTTATTGAAATGTTAATTGTAGTACATCAACTACTCGATCATTTGGCAGCTATTTGATACTAGTATTTGTATTGCAACAGTTAAGCAGATGAAAGAACAGACCGGTTTATCAAATCAACCCGTCACCTGTTTAATAATCAATCTCTCCTTTGTTCACATTTAAAAATAACTTGCTGGCCCTTCCGTCATATTTCCAAACTCCTTGTCAGCCCTTCACCGAATATTGATTATTCGTCCAGTTATGCTTTTCACCTTTACACCCATTTGAATTGTGTGAATTAATAGTCGTATATTTATCAAATACTTTTAAAAATAGTATATAAATGTGAAGTGGTGCAGTCAATGGAGGACATCGTAACTCATTTCAGTATTTGTTTATGCTGTGAAAAGTATTTTGATTGTTTGCTAACCAACTTGATATGTTCTCTATTTGTAGAAATGAATCTTAAATGTGACTATGAGGATATATGAAAAGCCACACAATGTCGGATTTGAATACTGCATCAATGGCCAATACCAATACACCAGACAAAGGCAACGTCTTGGAAACAGATGACAAGAGAATATTAAAAGTAAATAAGCCAACATCGGATGCACAAAATGCAACTATTCATAACTGTGATGATGATAATGATGATGATGAAAACGATGTTATCGTTGTCAAAATAAAGGATGGTTGTGCAGAGGAGGCGACTACTACTACTACTACAATGTTGGACAAACAATTGGAAGAATTGCACATTGATGCAAATGCAACTCGTGAATGTTTGTGTCTTCACGCTGTCGGTACAAAGCCAAAAAACTATAATAAAACCGACCCGACCAATGAAAACATAAGGACTAATCAAATTGATAAGACAAAAGCTGTTGAAACACAGTGTGTTTGTTTAAAAGAAGACGCAAATCCTTTACTTCCCGCAAATAAAATGAGTTCGTCTTCAGCAGTTCGTAATGGCGCGCAAAGAGCTACAGATGTTCAGCCTAATCAAATGAATTCCACATTTTCTAAACAACATCCTCCTACACTTCTAAAATCACAGTCACTAGACTTATATAACGATGACTGTGCATTTTTAAATATTGATCAAAAGTTGCATAGCCGTCTACTTCCCAATATAAATGAGTATCGATCAACTGATAGCGAAAATCAATCACCAACTGATGAAGCAATATCGATTTCCAAAGAACTGCAACAAGTATCTGCAGAAGAGACAAGTCAGCAAACAGTTCAGCGGCCAAATATTGCACCAACTGTCTTTCCATGTGCAGAATCTCGTCCTATTTATCCGAATGTCCCATACAGTCCATATGGTAGTCCGTACGGTAGTCCACGTTCGGTTCGACGACGGCCTCCGCTACGTGAATCACGGCGAATATCTATTGAGAAGTCTGGTAGCTTTCTGCAGCTAAATCAGTATAAGCTTATGGATCAAATTGGACAAGTAATAAATAAATACGAATACCTAATATACAAGCACAATAATTTTACTGAAACATTCACTTTTGCAGGGTTCATATGGACTCGTTAAGTTAGCCTATTCTGAGGAAGACTCGACACATTATGCCATGAAGATTTTATCCAAGAAACGCCTACTACGACAAGCTGCTTTGATGCGACGTGGTCCGAAACAGGCAACATCTCCCCTGGATCGTGTTTATAGAGAAATTGCTGTTTTGAAAAAACTCGATCATCCTAATATTGTGAAACTTGTAGAAGTCTTAGATGATCCAATGGAGGATTCACTCTATATGGTTTTTGAGTTGGTTAAAAAAGGAGAAGTACTGTCTATACCTACCGACAAGCCATTGTCGGAAGAGCGGGCATGGAGTGTGTTTCGAGACTCATTGCTTGGTCTAGAGTATTGTACGTATATTTAAATAAGTTCAGCGTTCTAAAGTCTAAATGAATTAATTGGTTTTCTTCTACAAAAGTGCATTATCAAAAAATTATTCATGCCGACTTGAAGCCAGGAAATTTGTTACTTACACAATGTGAACATGTTAAGATCGCTGATTTGGGAGTATGCAATGAGTTTCTTGGAGAAGATGCTATAATGAGTAATGGTTCCACAGCGGGAACACCTGCATTTCGAGCTCCCGAAACTCTGGTGTTGGGCAAGGTATGTAGAACTCAAACAAAACTGACCAGACGAATGAAACTGTTTCTAATTCTGTTTGTATCTTAGAATGTGTATTGTGGTCGAGCGGCGGATATCTGGGCATTGGGTGCAACGCTGTTTTCCTTGGTTTATGGCAATGTCCCCTTTGTAGCAAATTCAATTCCCATTCTTTATGAGAAAGTAAAAAATGAGGAAGTTGTCTTTCCAGAGACACCGAAAATTAGTGCTGATATGCGACATTGCATTGTTCGAATGCTTGAAAAGGATGCTGCACACAGAATAACTTTGCCGCAATTAAAGGTATACAAACAAGTAGAATATGTGTATATTAATATGCTAATTAATTATATATAACTCATTTTAGATAAATCCATGGGTAACCAGTAATGGAATGTATCCCTTACCTACAGAAGATGAAAACTGTTGTTTGGTACAAGTAGACGAAGAAGATATAAACTCTGTTGTACGCAGCATACCGAAGCTTGATACTCTCATCTTGATTAAAACAATGCTCAAAAATCATTCCTTTGGCAATCCTTTTTTAAAGGGAATTTCAGGAAGGGCGCCACAACCTGGTGGCTCCAGATTACAGAAGTTTATTCAAGCTGGCAGATCAAACTCAGCACCCGGCTCTTACCACATGGCTCTAGACAGGTATACTGTACAGGAATGCTATCATTTATTTTTGTTAGAAATAAATAATATACTTATATTTTTCTTTTTCAGGCAACCATCATCGGATAATGTGCTTCCATCTCTGACTGAACATTGTCCCAATCAAAAGCATGAAGATTTATAATTAATTACCCAAATACTTAATATTACAATTCGAATATGTGAAATTAATAATTACAGCATTGATTTGACCATTCTCGTATAAGTAGTACTTACTTTTAAAGGATTACCGGCCAAGCCGTCCAATCCTAGTGATAGTTATTCACTAGTGCTTTAGATATACTTATGTATATTCCAAGGTATAAATTATGGCCTTTAAAGTTCGTTTTATTAAATATTGTTTGTAACTGGAACATTTCCTGGACTTTACTTAGTAAAAGTGTGCCCAAAATATAAATATATAATAGTTTTTTTCCCAACACGTTCAATGCTATGTTGGTGACAGAAAATTTGCACATTTCTCTATACATACATAAATATACTATCTATAAGCTTATTAAATTCCAAATTGTGCCGAATATATAAGTAATATGTCAAATTCTTGTATACAAATCTTCGGTAATATTTAAATTGTTGACAAACATACATATTTCAATATTATAAATAAAAAATCGTATATATTTTTATCACGATATCAGACTTAAACATCTTCTCACACATAAGCACGAAGAATATTAATATTATATCTAGGAAGAATATTAATTTGGGCCAGTAGTTGTTAGTATATTAGGTGTGACACTATTTCTGTGTCGTAAGCGAATCATATTATAGTTAGCAGTTGTATTATAATTATTAAATTAATAATTAGAGTTGTTAACATATTGTTCGATACATTTATTATCCTTGCTTTAATATCTTTAAATGTTTTCGTTTTTGTTACCGCTGAATAGTTTTCTGAAACAAATAAGTTTGTTAATTTTGCATATTTGTAATTATTGTTTATTATATATTACATCAGTTGTTGTACTTATAGTAGTATAAACAAAAACTGTATGGTTGTCGGAGCACTGCGTTGCTTGTTAATTATTTGCACAAGACTTGAAGGCAATAACTACTGTTATAGTTATTTACTTGCAACTAAATTTGAATACCTAGCATTAAAAACAAAGTATAATTAATATAACTAACATCCTTAATAGTTAATGCAGTCCTTTTACATTAACTAAATATCCAGTACATCAAAAGGAAAACAATGATATATATGCAAACATTAATATATTATATTAAATACATTTATCTGAGCAATTTTGAATATTATAGCATTAGCAGCTAAGTCAGAAATACCCATGCTTTCAGATCTATATGAGTAAATGTAATTGAAAATAATAATAAGAACTAAATACTAAAAAATATGTTTGTTTGAAAATGTTATAAACACCCTAGAAAATTCCTTAGTCTCTTTTAGCACTATAAAAAAACTAACTACTACAAAAATAACCCAATTACATCTGGGATATTAAAATGGCGAACTGCTTTGGGATTTTGTCATCTGACGTCTTAGCGCGACAATATTTCCTCAAAATCCGCTTTATTATTTCCTTTTGCGCTTTTGTACACTCGTTCAAAGATAGCTTTACTATACATATTCATATACACTCGGACACTTACGCATAATAATAAATGTGTAAATACACAATTTATTTTTATTTTCAATCCGTACCTTGAAAATCCATTTGAAATTCTCTTTATAAATATAAAATAAAATAGTTTGCACATTTACTTAGAAAGACATTAGGTTTCGATAAATTCAAATCAACTCCAAAGAATCTTTTAAGATATCCTGCCATTCATATCATATTTCCGTTATGAAAGCTGCAATAGTAGAAACAGTTTTTATTAAGATATGTAAAATACCTCTTGTTCTATAAATGAGTGATATTATTAACAACATAGTAGTAAATATTGAGAAAAGATACAAGAATTAGCACAGTAGTTTATAACCAACCCATTAAACATATAAATGCTAAAAATAATAGTTTATAAATACTATATAATATATCTTTCAAATATTGTTCTTATATGAACATTAACTTATATTTATATTTAAGTAATGTTATTTAAACGACTTTAGGTCCAAGTGTGCATGTGTGAAAAGAAGACAACAATTTATATAATAGAAAAATTATAAAAAAAAAAAAAACTGTGGTTGTTGGTGAAATAATTTTGGGACCATTTTTAATTTATTTAATGCGCAGAGTGGCACAATCAAACAACGAAATCCTTAATTTACAAAGTTAAGAAAGTAATGAAATTATATACATAACTATAATATATTATATAAAATTAGGTATTTAATTATATAAAGTTGTGTACAATCAAGTACTGATGATTAGACCAGATTTATTACATTAATTATATCATTTAATACAAATAATCTGTCATACCAATTTATGAGCATATTGGTGGTAATATTTACGTTTATATAGAGACCAATATCAACTACTTAAAGTTATATATATTTAATTATTGCACATATTTAGCATATTATATCTAAGTAAATAAACGCACATTTATATGCATGAAATCATGTAAAGATTATTATTTTGGTAAAAAATTAATCAGTAACATACACGGACTCAGACTTGTTCCAAAAAATGTATTGTTATTGTTCTGTGTTTGGTTTGGTTTGGTTGCAAACTTCAACTTTTGGAAAAGGTTCGATGAACCAGAGATCAACCGCATGATCCAGATCATGATCCAGAGATTCGAGGTCTGATGTTAAAAGATCCCATTCTCGTAAGACAGGACCTTATTCTTTAGGATGTCGTCCCAAACTTATGGGAAAATTTGATCCAAGGAATTTTTCAGTACAGCGTATCTCGTATTAAACGTGAACATTTATCTCCTTGGCAGAATGTCATGGATTTTAATTACTGAGGAGTCCCACTTATATATAAATTCTCTATTAAGTATAAGGGACAAAAGGTTTGTCTGTTTTTTCGTTCTATGCACTCATTTAATTTCACATTTGTATGTACAAGTTGTGAGACGAGAAAAAAGTAGAATACGAGGGTTATCATTTTTATTTCAAGCCTAAAAATGATATAACAGTAATGCATCATGAAACTGGTTTTATTGTTTTTCAAAATATTCTCCACGATGCTGAATGCCACTCTGAAAGTGATACATGTAAAGAGATCTTTTTGAAGGCTTCCACAGTCGGAAAACGTTGACCTCGCCATTTATCTATTCAATTTGGAAACAAAAAAAGACATTAAGTCCCAAGTCAGGGCTCTAAGGCGGTTGACCCGATGAATTCGATGTTTTGAGAATACTTTTTGATTTTTATATTATATTTTTATACCGCTTAGGTATCTAAGTCTATGCGGTATCAAATTCGCCTGTGGATGCCTAGCTTAACGTAATATACAATGGTAAAACAAACCTGTTTTCACAAACTCGGCTCCAATATGTAAAAATCGGTTCAAAAAAAATAAGCAGTAGTAGGTTTTCTAAAACATATTAGATATCGTCGATCAGCTGTTTATTGCTGATCTATACAAAGTGCAGTGTGCGCTCTTAAAGATTTAAAAAAATCAGCTCCTAGACTAATTTTCATTTATTGGTATTTTTTTTAAGTCAGCGCTTAATCCCAGTACTGACATAAGTATAATATTCTTCAAGCCGAATGTGTTAAATAGTTCGTTAATGACAAGCAAATCCTGTGTGGCCAATGCAACAGCGAAAAGTAGTAAGGAGTTGAGGGTCACACTGTTGCTGAAGTTGTGGTTTATTTATATTCTAGGCGTGCAGAACTAATTTAGATATAAAAAAGAATCGGCAATGGGAAATGGCGTAAATGTGGGATTAGTGTGTATTCTATCACTAAGTTGTTGTATGCAAAAGAAGAAGGCGTGAAAGTATTTTATGAAGAAAATTAATATAAATTATTTTAATATTTTTAATACATATAAAATTTTCTTAATACATTTCCTGAATAGTTTTCAAATTTGATAAATTTGTCATATTCTTGTAAATAAATGTGAATGTTCTCCCGCGTACGCAAAACCCGCCAATATTCTCTTAAAATAAATTCAAAAGGTACATTAAATCAGTAAACAGTATGTACAAGGTAACATATACATTTACAATACGCTCGATAAAAAGCTACTCAATATTTCATGTTGCCTGTGGTTTTTTATGGCAAATGACTTGCGTATTGGAGTTGACGCAGCAACGTGTGGAAACGGCATATTATTATAATCAAATTTAAATCAGTTTCAGGAATACCACTAATATGTAATAATTTTATTTTTTCATGATTCTTTTACTGCAGAAAAACGGATTGAATAAAATAATAGTCTTTTATTTTTAGCAGAACCAATATATACTTTTGTTAATTTTTTCAAATAACGATGAAGGGTAGATATATCGGTTATAAAAAACCGGATGCTTACTGACTTTAGGATGATTTGCGAACATAATTTAAATGAATAAAACTATAGTGGCAAAAATATACGTAAAAAAGCATTTTGCAAAGTAAAGCAATATATTATCAACTTTAAATATTTATAATCATTTTATTATAATTTAAAATTGGGAGGAGATATATTAGATATTTTTGAACGAAATCCGATATTTATCGATTCATCGATTTAGTTCTCACATGCCTAAGCCGAATTAGTTATCAAAAGACAGATGTTCATATAGTATATCAACCGAAATTGCTGTTTTCATAAAAAACTAGACAATAAGCATGGGTATGTATATTGCTGAATACTCTTTAGTGTTCTATGCATATGTTCGTGTATATATCAACACGGTTTGGATCATCCTATTGACCAATTTGTATACAAACAGAATAACATGCATATATGCATATGCATACATATGTATGCACATTAATATAAATTGTTAACTGTGTATGTAATTTGAACAAATTTATTTCTATACACATCTAACAACACAATGACAATTCAATATGATTTAAAAACAATGTATTTTTAGGTTGCAATGACGTCGCCTCAATTGAGAAACTGGAAAAGCACTTGGCACTTTTAAAAGAAGAATACACAAAACTACAGCGCAGTTATGTAGAATTAGAAAGAAAGTATAACGAAGTTGTTGCCTCAACAGATAATGAAACTACTGGAGAGTTTAGTAGTTTTGTGTCGCGACTGGCACTAACGGCATCTTCCTTATATGGACGTTCTATATATTCGGATTTAAACATTAAAACCAATACAAATGGAACGCTTATGCCTGCCCATAAATTTGTGCTGCATGCCCGTTCCGAAAAGTGGCGTAATGAGGTGCTTGACAGTGCAAAAGAACTGGACTGGAGTGATCTAGATGAGGATATAGCAACGGCGCTTCTGCGCTGGATATACACGGATATAGTTGATTTACAACACGACCGACTGACATTGGGTCTTTTGCGAGTGGCTCATCGCTTTTCCTTGCCTGCATTGCTCGGACTCTGCGAAAGAGCATTAGTTGCATCCGTTGGTGTCAGATCGTGTGTGCGTTTCTACTGTGTTGCCGAGGAAGTCGGTGCTGCTGCCCTACTGGAATACTGTTCAGGAATTATATCCACGCACTGGGATGACTTGACACCTCAGGACTTTGAACATATGTCCGGGCCACTTCTATTTAAAATGCTCAAGAACAAAACCAAGTATCCCTTACATGCGGCCGTCAGACTCCTGCGAGAAGATGTCGTATTTTTGTGCCTTGTTGAAAATGATTCTGTGGTAAGTAGAGTTTAGATTTCCAAACTTAACAGAGATGTCTTTGAAAGCTCACTACTTTCGACATTGTCTAACTCAACAAGTGTGTATAGGAGAACTTTATGCTATATTATGTATATGATAATAATGTACCAAAAGTAATGGTTTAGACTATTTTGGTACCACTAAATGACTAATCGCAGACATCCAAACGTTTTTAGAGAAATTACAAAAGAAAAGTCTTCACCTACAAGTGTCAATGTTGAGTGTGAGCTCAATTATAACTTGTTGCATGAAGCACTTTAGTTTTTTTGTTTACAATTATTTCGAAAACTCCGTTTTATATCTGATCAAAGCCATAATTGTTTAACATCATTTGGAACTTGCTTTGAAATCTGTTGTATCTATAAAGACACGGGGTATATCAGCCATTATACGATATACATACATTTATGTGTCTATGTTAAAGATAAATATCTAATGCATAAATTAAAGGGAATACGCCCCCAAAGCCAAAAGTTCACATCTTTGAAGCTATTGGAGATTAAAAGCAGCATTTTGGTTCTAATTTCTATGCCATTGCATTAAACGAGGCGTGCCAGACCCCATATAAATGTATATGTATAGACTCTCAACCAGAACGAAGAACTGATAGTCATGTCCGTCAATCCTTCTGTTTCTATAGAAAATATATTAATAATTTAATAAACAAGTTCTTAATTGGCAACAGACAATACTGCTATCGAAACCGGCCGGATCGGATTACTCTATAATAATATAGTTCCTATTACAAAGAAGTTGTTGTATCTCGAGATATTTCAACCTAAATCACAAATTGTGCGTTTAGTATTGTGCTTTAGATCCGGAAAATTCGTATTTCTTCTATAAAGATGTTGACACAGAATGTGAAAAGAAATAAGAAATATTGATGTAACAATATATCATCATTTCTTAATCCATAAAAGAAATTGGCTCAAGCATTTTTGTGTTATAACTTACAACATATCGTGTTATAACAAAATTCCATACGATATATTTCATAAATTTCATAAATTATCACAACAATGTAAACTCCATATATAAAAATTTGTCAGTGAATCATCAAAATTGGATTATGTGGCGCCGAGTAATGACATGGTGCCGATTAAAATTATAACGCTTAACAATTTTTTGTCCAAACTGAGGAAACTTGATCCATTGCACAATTCTCCGCGACAATAACAGTGAATGTTCGTTGATCCCGCCAAGTTGTTGGCCTGAATTTCTGTACATCCTTCCTTGTATACTTCCTGCACCAAATGCTCCTGTTCCCACTGTTTATTGCGGAATACCTGGAAACATGAAATATGCACAAAAATTTATCGATATTTAAAATGCTGAACTTGTATTAGATATTAGTGTAGTATTTATAAGTACCTGAGTAGTGTTTTTCTGCTGTGCACATCCTCTAGTAACTGTTTCTTGTTTCTGTCCATTTTGAAGATGTAAAATGGAAATTGTTTTCAAGCACATTGTGGAATATGGACATTGCACCATATATTGAGATGACTCCGTGAACTTTGAACACAACGGTGTAACAATTGTTGCATTGTCAATGAAGTATTTTTCCACAGTTACCGAACATTTATAGCATTGCAATACATCTGAACACTTGACTGAAAATTAGACAATAATTTTTAAATTAATTTTTAATGATTATACATTTTATTGTAGTGTAGTAATAATTGAACTAAATCGACTCCTTATAAATCATAGAGATGTACAATTTTCTGCATAATAAGTGGAATAATCGTTAAATATAACATGGTCCCCAAAGTAGAATGTGATTTAATATACACTTAATCAAGTACTTATTTGATAAAGGAAAAGTTGCTCGACTAAAATCTACGTCCTATCTCTGGAACACTGCACATACAAACGGATGTTGTTTTAACGCTCACCACGCAGTTGTAAATTGTTGCTAAGCTGTAAAATTCTTATCATGAGTGAACTCTGTATTTCTACAATTTACATGCTAAAGAGGGTAGTTCAAGAAGTACATAACTTGACGTAAATAGCATGGGTTGTTCTTATGACAGATAAGACAGTTACTAAATTTGAATGATATCTACAAAAATATGCCTTTTAAATAGGCGCTTATCAGAGCAAAGCTTACATTTTTATATTACTTGGGGATTGTTTAATTGTCACACAAATAAAGTTTAAGTATCCCTACACCAAATATTTATTTGTATGTATGTATGTTGTGAAAAGTGATGTCATTCATTTAGTTCATCCTTGCTGCTTGTCCCTCTTGTATGGACGAGTCAGGAATAAAATAGTTTCCATTGAAAACCAGTTTTCTTGTATCTCGTGGATACAATATCAAACTCTCCTTTTTGATATTATCACTTCTTGTTTATGCACTTATGAATGTATTTATATTTCACAGTAAAATATATTAAGAAATACAAACCTAATATTGTAGCAACAGCAAATAAAATAAAACCTTGGAACAGGTTAGCATAGCTGCAGTTCCTCATCATCTTGAACATATGTTTTCGTATGTTTGTAGTAGTATGTTCATACATACAGTCATAGGTATTTCCCTACAAATATATGTAAAATTCGTTGATGAAAATGTTTATATTTCACCCGAGTCGTTGCCTTTTGTACATATATGTTTACAGATGTATGTATGCATAAATATGCTTATAAGCACTCATAAATAAATAAAATTTATTCTGGTTTTGGGCGTATACTTTTCTCTGATTATTCGTTTTGCCTTGCGATACAGTTAAATTAAATGTATGTGCGAGTATATTCTTGCATACACACATACATCCATGCGTATATTCAACGATTCGAGCGTAGCTCCACGTAAAAAACAATTTGCCGGTATGGTGAAAGTGCGTTGAATTAGTATATAAATGTATGTGTGTGTGTGTATATATACAAACACATAAATTCATTTATACATGCATACATATATATGTATGTATTTGTCGGCTTGCTTCATGATTACAGATAATTTAACATAATTTTTTCACAATTTAGAAACCTTGCAGATAGTCTACGTACATATGTTTCATTAAATTTAAACAGACTAAATTTAAACAGACATTGAGAAGAGATATCACACGCACAACTGTTAATAACAATAAAAGCACAGCGAATGCTCGCTCGCAAGAAAAAGAGAACAAAATGACAATCATGATTAATAAACATACAAGGTGACGCAAAACAATGCTCGTTTTCGGATGCGCACAATTGCTGACGTCACAACGTTGCATTTATCTGGGCTGCTAGCATAAAAACTATGTAAACACAAATTAGGTTTATATTTTTACAATCAAAATTTAATATGAATATCTTAGCTTTAATAAAATTAATTAATTTAAAAAAATTTGGTATAAACTATGCAAATTTACATATTTTTATATGCATAACAAGATAAAAATGTGAGTTGTGTTAATTGTAAAATGAAACAAATGCGATAGTGAACTGATAATTTCTTTATAGGAAGCCCATTTTGCAAAATCGTATCTTGAAATGCTGTAAAGTGTGTATATAAACACCATTTCATTAAGAACGTTTTTTTTACTTTGTTTATACGACTGGTTAAACCGGTTGTTTAAATACTTTTTAATTTCACTTTAACGGGAAACTTGCTTTTAGAATGAACACCTACTTAAGAAAAATATATATAGATAAAATCAATTACTATATTGACTTAATATTTTATTCTTGCAGCTACCAGAGTTGGTTAACAGCTTGTCAGAAAATGGACAGCTGCCATTACAAATGGCTTTATCTGCGAAAAATATTCAGATTGCTCAGACTCTTGTGAAAAACGGATGTGCTAACATTAATGCATATGACGCTAACGTAAGTAATACAGTGAGAATATTAAGCCAGTCAAAAATGAATATTAATTATTTTGTTCTTTTAGGGATCAACGCTGCTTATAGACGCTGTTAAGAGAGCTGATCATTTCGCAGCCGATTTTCTTTTAAGCCAAAACTGCCTTGTCGATCTTTTGTCCAGGTATTCGCCACAAATTATATACAATTATATAAGGCTATAATATTTGCTTGATTGTTTAAGGCCTTCGTCGGACACTGCACTTCATATAATATGCAGCTACGGAAGCACCAACAGCGATCACAATGATTTAGCTCAAATGATCGATATCGGAACGAAAATATTACAACGGAAGCCCGATGTAAACATTCAAAATCTGCAGGGCCAGACACCGCTGCACATAGCGATAACTTTTCAAAATATCGAAATGGTTAATCTGTTGCTTGATGTGCCCGATATAAACATTAACCTACGTACGAATGACGAAAAATGTCCCCTCGAATTGAGTTTAAAACCATTTAACGAGGAAAGCTTGAATAATGCATCAAAACTCTTGAAAATGGGTGCAAATCCCAATCCCGTAAAATCAGAGACAAACGACAGCCTCTTGCAAGTGCTTATCCTGGATGGAAGTGAACTTGAAAGCTCTGCCATATTTCTGTCTGATTTTGCTAACCTAGATCATCTAAATAACAGCGGAATAACCGCCATTCACCTAGCTGCCAAACAGAACATGCCGTTGCTCGCTACCAAGCTGCTGACCGCGGGTGCATCGCCCAATATACAGACGAGTGCAGGAGGCATGAAGTCACCACTGCATATGGCTGTTGAGGTAAATGCCCTACCAGTGATTGAAGCCATCTGCAATTTCCGAAAAGATGACTCTGAGCCGATTGATTTCAACTGCAAGGATGATAATGGCGAATCACCTCTAAGTCTATGTTTAGCCTTAGATAGAATGGAATTGGCACCAACACTTATCGCAGGAGGTGCAGATGTCAATGCGAGAAATGGCCAGGACTTGACTTTGCTACATCAATGTATACTAAACGCTGACAATGAGAAAGCAATATTTTTACTGGAGCAGGGAGCCGAAATAAATGCACTTACGGGTAAATATTAATATTAAATATTTAAGAGAGATCGTAAATTTGTGTATAACTATAATTTTAGGTGACCAGAAGTCGGTCTTGCAGTTGGCTATAGACAATCATTTACCCAAAGTTGTAGACGCGCTTTGCATAAAGGGAGTCGATCTTGGTACATTGGATAAAAAGGGGGATCCACCATTGTGGACAGCCTTGGAATTAGAATACGAGGATGTGGCACAAATACTGATACGTCACGGAGTTGATACCGACTGCTGGAGTCAAGGGCCGGAGGGATGCCAACAAACCCTTCTTCACCGTGCAATCGATGAAAACAAAGAATTAATTGCAATGTTTCTCGTACAAAATCAATGCGATTTAGATTCACCCCGTCAACTTGGACCCAATGGCGAGGGCAGCGACGAAGCACGTGACAAAGCCTCGCCCTTACATCTATGTTGCCAATGGGGTTTAACTAAGGTGGTGCAAGCCCTAATTGATCACGGTGCTAATGTAAATGCTTTAGATGTTGATAACAAGTCGCCAGCCCACATTGCTATCGAGAATCAACATGAAGATATTATAAATATTCTTCTCTGTCATCCTGGTATTGACTTAAAGATTCGCGACAAGTCTGGACTCACACCTTTTGCAACTGCTTTGGCCATACGGAATCACAAAGCTGCCCAGCGTATTCTCGAACGATTGCCAAATGCAGCTGAAATAATGGATCAGCGAGGACGTAATTTCCTGCATATAGCAATCATCAAAGATGATCTAGAAAGCGTACTTTTCTTGTTGGCCATAGTGGTGGACGTTAACTCGCGCGTACATGACGCATATCAATCGACTCCGCTTCATCTCGCAGCTGCATCTAAGAATGAAATGATTATTCGAAACTTGATTTTAGCTGGCGCACGAATCAATGAACGGGATGCTGTGCAAAAGATGCCTCTTCATATAGCAATCGAGCGTGGAAACATATCGGCGGTGTCGGCGATGATCCAAAACAATGCCGATTTTGATGCAACTGATGCCGATGGCAACAACGCACTACATCTTGCGGTGCACGGCGGTCAGTTGGCGATAGTTCGTGAGCTGCTAACGGAATCACGTGTAAACGCCGAGGCGACTAATGTAAAGGGCCGGAATCCTTTGCATGAACTTTGCAGGGTTGGAGAAGACAATACTGGAGCAGCAATTTGTGAACTATTTTTGGAATGTATGCCGAAGTATCCAATTAATGTTCCTGATATGGACGGAAACACGCCCCTGTTACTTTCATATATGCGAGGTCAAGCACCACTTTGCAAGGTTTTAGTAAAAGCAGGTGCCTGTCTTGGGGCTCAAAATCGCGAAGGAATAAGTATTTTCAATTACAAGCTTGCTACAGATCAGTTGCTAAGCAAACTGTTAGATCAATTGCCAAAGGAGTCCCCGTGGTCGGAATCCGAATTGTGCCAAGATTGTGGTTCGAAGTTTTCACTAACCATGCGAAAACACCACTGGTATGTACTTTAAATTACCATTGTACATTCTCTAACACAACTTAAATATGTGTTTTTAAATCTAAAATGCCTGGTTTTGCTAATTACTTAATTTTCTCGTTTCTTTTACAGTCGACATTGCGGGCGAGTTCTTTGCTCAAAGTGTTCAAATAACGATGTACCCATTCTTAAATTTGGCATAAATAAACCTGTACGTGTTTGCAACATCTGCTTCGATGTTCTTCATGGAGGAAGCTGAAACGATTTGTAACGCATACAACTTGAACCCCGAGACGGTATTATTTGGTACGTATTTATTTTAATTTATCAATGACTAAGAGATCCAGTTCAAACTTCCAAACAAACTTAAATCTAGTAGAATTGCTGATTGGTTTGAACCTTTTTATTTTTGAAGTTTGTTGTTGTGCAAACTAATTTTGAACAATATTTATTAATAAATCTCCATTATTTTTTCAGAACTGGAAAACAAAACTAAATATAAAACCAACAGCCATCTTGAGATTTTTCAACTAGAATTGTGCTGCAGTATACTTTATTCCTTATGTCAGTTAACCATGGATTGAAAATCGTTTTAGCTCAGTTCAATTCGAAGCACTTGTAATTTAAAAAAATATGTATAAGTTGAATAACACAGATAATTAACTAGGACTAACAATAAAATGTTATTTATACGAGTAATCGTACTTTATATTTTTTTAAATGTACTAAAATTATAAGCAAATAAAAAAGAATGGGCGAAATGTAAAGTAAAGCCGCATGCTTTCAAATATCAGAGGTTGTTTGTAAATTTGTTTATTTATTAATACTGTGTAATATTGCTGGTACTTTCTCAAATGAGGGATGTAAGAAACCATCGATATCGATGGATTTGTGAAGGCGATACCTCGATGTTTTGGTTGATCCTGATGTTTACCGATTCCTCATCGTGGTATCGAAAATACGATACCCACATCCAACATTCTGTTATCGTCATCAATGTATTTCATTTAGTCAACCAATTACATATCCTCTTTGCACCACAAAACATTTTCCTTTTCTTTGGTACGATTAGAAATATCGCCACTAAATTTCACTGGCAACGCTTTATCACTTATTAAAATATTCGACTAGAAACCATGCACCCAAGTCAGATCAACAATTTGATTTTATCATACGTTCCATAATGGGTATTTAATAGCGGATTGTGATTTGCTTGTTTTAGATATACATAGCCATATGATTTACCGGTACAACTAAAAAACGTTAGTTCATTAACCAAAATCGTCAACAATTTTACTCAAAGGTGACATTAATACATAAGTACTGCATGTTGTTCATCTACTTGAGCTTGCTGAAAAGACTGTGGGCTACACAATGGTCCAACTCGGCGACATAATCGAACAGTTCCTCCACGCATGTCTCGGTTGTTTTTGTGCGACTGTTGACACGGTCGTTGCACGCCTGGTACTTGCTGTACAGGGATTCGATGTGGCCTTTAGTTTGGCAGGAATCCTATATATATATAACAGAAATTAATGACAACCATCGTATGTTTTCTATGAAAGTACTTACCCTAAGAGTAGCTTGTGGATCAACAAGTTCTTCTTCTTCATCCTCCGCTCGCACCACGGGAAGTCCGAAAGATTTCCAAAAGGCCATTTTTATTTGCTGCAAAAATTGTATGACTTTTATAATAAAAATCTAACCAGTGACATAAATACACATGTGTATGTAAGTATTATGCATACAAACATACAAATAAACGCTGTCTATTTGCGATATTTATAAGCGACAAGTTGAATGAAATATACTAATGAAGGCACTAAATTGAAATTATACAAATTTACCAAATGATAACTATAAAGAAATTAAATAAAAACAAGTTAAAACCTTTTGTGGATAGGAGCTGTGATGCAACCACGACGAATAGAATATTGATAGCGTTGCCAGACAGTCAAAATTGCATTGAAATGTACATCTCCCAGGCCAATATTTTTACAACGCCGACATTATAATATTTATACCAGCACTAGTTATAATATTATTGAGCTGAAATAATTTCAACTTATTAAATATAAATAGAGAATAAAAGTATAAAATTTAGCGCTTTTCATAACAAGGTCTTTTGCCAATATTAGCCTACATTAATAGATCGATAGAATGGCTTTGACATATCGATAACATTGATTTTACATCCCTTCGAGGCCTCGTTTTTTCTGTGTATTTTTTTATTCGGCTGAGTCTTAGCACTTTATGTGTTGTTATATATCGGGCTTCTGGAATTTATTGATGACTTAGCGGCAATGCAAGATAAATAGCATTGATATAAGATTTCCGAAAAGCGGGGAAGTCATATCCCTTCGACGGAACTATATCTGAAACCGTTTGGATCCCTCTTCAATACACGCCCGGACAGTGTGTGCCCGCCCGCCGACAAAGTCGTCAGCCGTCTTTGGCAAAAGCAAAAGCAAAATAAAAGTAAGTAACAAACAAGAGTTGTGTTTGACTACATTGCAATTGTTGTTTTGAATTGTTTAGACACGTGCATTGATAAACAAATGCGAACGTCTGCATTTGTTTCCTTCTGAATACATATAATTGTTTTTTTCAAAGATTCCGTAAACGTGGCCAACATTTAGTCTATGGATACCAGCAATAACAACTACTTGACTAATGGCGGAGACACGTCTGGGGAGCAGGCACAAATTTCGATGCAAGGCTATCGTGATGGCACTGGCTTCAACTCTCTGTGCCAAACGAGAATGCACAGGAACTTTAAACTCTTGGCGGATCCACAATTGCTAAAATGTGGGACCAAATTGTACCGCTACGACGGTATGGTTCCCGGAGATCCGACTTACCCGACAATTACACCTCGCGATCCCCGCAACCCCCTAATTCGAATTAGAGCCAAGCCCGTCGAACCATTAATGTTGGTTGTACCAAGGTAAGAGTTCAAGTATTCACTTATTGCTGAATTTAATGATGTACTCTCTAATTTATAGATTTGTGATCGATGCCGATTACGTTGGCCAGCCACCTGCTATAGAAGTTACGGTCGTCAATCTCAATGATAATATCGACAAACAGTTTCTGTCCAGCCTTTTAGATAAATGCGGATCCACCGATGAAATAAATATATTTCATCACCCCACAACAAATAAGCATTTGGGTATCGCACGTATAGTCTTTGAAAGCACTAAGGGAGCGCGTCAGTTCGTTGAAAAATATAACCAGAAGTCGGTAATGGGAAAGGTAAGACTGATCTCGAACCAATTATCGAATGCATGAATCTTGCTAGTTATACTAATAATAATGTTGTATTAAATAGATCCTAAACGTATTCTGCGATCCATTTGGTGCAGTGCTAAAGAAAACCATCGACAATTTAACGAATCCCGTAATTGCTAGACCCGTAATTGCCGCCACGCCGCATTCAACGCAAACAATTATCTCAACAAAGGAACATATGCATGAATACACTGAAAAGGAAGATCCGAATATAATATCATCCGGTGGTGGCTATAATTCATTTAACAATAGTGCAGTGTTTGGTGAAATCGATGGCGAGCGTCACAGGGAACGCGATCGAGATCGATTTATAAATGATCGAGTGAGACATTCCGTGGAAAGAGCTTATGATAGAGAACGTGGAGTACGTAATAAATACAGCAGCTCCCGTCACAGTCGCCATTACTATTCGCGAGGATCGCGCGAAAGAAGTCCGGAATCAAGCAGGGATCGATTATACAACTCAAGAGACAGAGATCGGGACGCAAGGACATACGACTACTCTCGGCCCAAGGGAAGAGATAAATTTCGTGATCGCAATAGATCGAGAGATCGTTCGCGGGATCAGATGAGGGAGAGAAGAGATCATCGCCTAAGTTCATCAAAAGAACGAGACTATCGAGAACGAGATCGTGATCGATCTATGGACATGGATGGTGATCGCAAGGATCGCAGTGGTGTTAAACACGATAAGCGCTATTCAAGTAGTGAATGCGCAGAAGATAAGAATGGCAGTATATCGGCGTTTAAGAATCAACAATATTACTCTGGTGGCATTCAGGTGTCTAATCTAATATCATCTGGTAGCTATGGATATAATCAATATTGTTACCCTATGGCTGATAATATGCAACTATGGCCAGACTCTATGAGAAGGTGGCCTGCACCGCAGCCAGATTCACAGCCAGCACCGCCACCACCTCCGCCGCCGGAAGAAGAGGAAAACTGGGATGATCCACAACCGCCGGCATTAGTATTCCACACAAAAGATAACTCTCATTCGTCAGAGTCAGTTGCTTTAAAGCCACTGTCACCGAAACGATCATCAAAGTCAAGTAAAAGTGGTAATAATCCTGAGACTGCTGCTGAATCGGATCTTAATACGGAAAATGTTGATTTGGATACACGAATTGCTTTGATATTCAAAGGAAAGACATTTGGAAATGCTCCACCATTTCTGCAAATGGACAGTAGTGATTCTGAGACGGATAAAACAAAGGCCGAAGAAACCATCGAGGCAGTCGAGTCGCATTGTGATTCGAATAGTTCACACCACAACAAGAAGACGTTTGAGAAAAACGTTTCGGCTTTGCAGCCACACGGCGGTGCCAGTGATATTTCAAGTGACGATGATATTTTAATTAAGAAGGAAACAGTTAAAAACTCCTTGGATAAGCCTGAAACGAATGATAACAATAATGACGACAACATGTCGTTGTCAAGTCTGTCTTCGCATGAGGAAACAACAAAGATATCAGCAGCCGATTCGTCCAGTCAACTAACAACAAAAGTTATGTTTGCCGAATACACAGACATTCAGGCGTCACATCAAAGCAATTATTATTATCATCACTCAGCCTATGGTTATGGGCACTATCCCACAGCAATTGGAGCAAATACGGCTTTAACCGGCAAGTATTTCTCGAACAGTGCATACATGCAGTCGACATATTTGCCTGGAGTAGTTTCTGCTGATGGGTTTAGTTTAGATCCGTATGGACAGACATATGGCTATCAGCCGGCGCAGCCAGATCAAAATGACGAATTAAAACAAAATGTTAAGAAGGTCATGAACTTCATAGTCGAGGAACTAAAGCAAATTCTTAAGCGAGATGTTAACAAACGCATGATTGAAATGACAGCTTTTAAGAACTTTGAGGCATGGTGGGACGAGCAAACGGCGAAAGCTCGCTCGAAACAATTATCTACTGTTGCCGATGCTACTCCAGCGAGCAATAATCCGGTGGAGAAAAGTGTCAGCAAAGAGAAGCCTCCGGATATTAATAACTTGATTAATACCCAAAGAGAAATGCCAGATTTTCAATCATTCTCAAGTATTGGTATACGTGCCGCAATGCCGAAATTACCATCGTTTCGACGGGTTCCCAAACATCCTAGTCCCATTCCAGATAAATTGGAGAGAGATCTCAGTGATCAGGAAGAAATGGTACAGCGTTCAGATTCAGATAAGGAGGATTCAAACATGGGTAGTTCAGATGCTCAAAATCTTAATCTGAAACGTCGAACATTGCAACGAGATGATGGAAAGTTGCGTCTGACAGCATCCAATGTACGATTAAAGCGAAAGGGAAGCGCCTCAAGTTTCTTCTCGTCATCCACATCGTCGTCATCGAATAGTGAGGGTGAAAATGATGCGGAGGAGATTGCCGATGCAGCTGAAAACGAATTGAGTAGTGATGATGAAAGCTTTGATGAAGATATGCGCTCAAACAATGCAAATGATAGAGAGAAATTCAGCAAAAAGCGTAGGCGTGATTTGAAAGTCACTGAGGATAATCAACAAAATGTGTACTCCGACTCTGATGAGGATAACCAATCTATAAACCGAATACAAGCTACCAAGAGAGGTCGTACGAAAAAAATGGATATATACTCTGATACCGATGATGATGATGGTGAGGATAATGATGATCGAAATGCGGCAACAAAGCGATCAAATAATTCAAAATCCAACCTCATGTCAGCCATTCCATCGGACCTTGAAGACATAAGCAAAGATAGTTGTTTCGGTATGGATGAAGTTTGCACTACTCCTAAGTTTGAATGCGAGTCAAAGACTGATGAAAAAATGAATATCGAATCCCGCCGGTCGCCTACACCAGTTCCGCCACCAGATTACGACGAGGAAACTGTGCCGAGGTCCGACGGCATGTCTACACAAAAATCTCACTTTGAATATGATCGCATTTATAGTGATTCTGAGGAGGAGCGTGAGTATCAGGAGAAAAGGCGAAGGAACACCGAGTATATGGCTCAAATAGAAAGGGAATTCCTAGAGGAGCAACAGAAAACTGCAAATGAGCCAAGTAAAACGTTAAGTCTGGATTTGAAACTTGAGATTGATAAGATGTCGTCATTTGAAATGCCAGAAACGCCGGATATATCGAAATTGCCACCGACACCGGGAGCTAAATTTAAAGTTAATTTGGCAGACGACTTGACGACGCAACACTACAAGAAAGATCTACCAGATGTTAAGGCTGAAATCGGAAGTATTGTGGGCACAGATAAGATTGAAGCCAGTTCCGATTTGACAGATATTAAGTGCAGTGATATTAAATCTGAAGATTTCAATGCAGCGCAATGCAGCAGTCAACCAAATGATGTTCGAATTTATAATGGAAAACAATCTCCCGCCTCATCGGACAGCGGTTCGAGCCAAGCATCACAGGCCAGTCAGGTGGCTCTCGAACACTGTTATTCCTTGCCACCACAAGCACAAGTTCCCGCATCCAGTAATGCGGCGACAGGCGGGTTTGATGCCAAAATTAATAAAAAAGACGCTGATAATACTCAGATTGCACGGCCAGGGCCAGGAAGGCCGCGCAAGGATTCTGTTCGTGCTCAAAAGAAGCGAAAGGATATTACAGGACGTCAGGCCAATAAGAAAATCGATAAAATTGAGTCTATGAAATGCACGCTCTCTGAATTGGCCAGACAAACGTTGAACTTTGTTCCAAGTGAAATGTTTAATGCACGCGATCAAAACGAAGAGATGGTCATTTTGTACACTTTTCTTACAAAAGGTATTGATTTGGAGGACATTAAGTACATCAAGGCGACCTACAGCGAACATCTACAGAAGGAGCCATATGCGTAAGATGATGTTTTTCTTCTACTTGAATGTTAACACATATATATTCTATATAATTTCAGTATGTTTTTGAACAACACTCATTGGGTTAATCACTGCACAACGGACAGGGCATTTTGGCCACCTCCGCCCAAGAAACGACGGAAAGACGACGAACTGATGCGTCACAAAACTGGATGTGCACGTACCGAGGGCTTCTATAAGCTGGATGTACGAGAAAAGGCTAAGCACAAATATCATCATGCCAAAGCAAATACGTATGATTCTCAAAATGATGAGCGTTGCGATGAGCCAACTGCACTGACGAATCATCATCATAATAAACTAATTTCCAAAATGCAAGGCATTTCACGGGAGGCGCGCTCGAATCAGCGACGTCTATTGACCGCCTTCGGTTCAATGGGCGAATCCGAGTTGTTAAAATTCAATCAGCTTAAATTCCGTAAGAAGCAGCTTAAATTTGCCAAGTCAGCCATTCATGACTGGGGATTGTTTGCCATGGAACCGATTGCGGCAGATGAAATGGTTATTGAATACGTTGGACAAATGATTCGGCCGGTTGTTGCTGATTTAAGAGAGACTAAATATGAGGCAATTGGCATTGGCAGCTCATATTTATTCCGTATCGATATGGAAACAATTATCGACGCCACAAAATGTGGCAATTTGGCACGATTTATAAATCACAGCTGTAATGTAAGTAACGACATTGTAATGTTAAACGATCTAAACTACAACATATGATTTCTAATTTCTCATTTCTCATTTCAATTTTAGCCAAACTGTTATGCCAAAGTCATTACCATAGAGTCCGAAAAGAAAATAGTTATATATTCAAAGCAACCCATTGGAATCAATGAAGAAATAACCTATGATTACAAATTTCCTTTAGAGGAGGAAAAGATCCCATGTCTCTGTGGGGCTCAAGGGTGTAGGGGTACACTTAATTAAGGCTAAATTACAGAATATATATATATACATATATATAGATATATGTGCGAGTTGAATTATCAAATATTATAGATTTTAGGATTTTATTACGATATTATTTTATGTATGCAGCTACTCTTAAATAGAACACTTTTTTTAGTTTTAAGAAACCGAAGATGTATAATAAATTCAGAATAACAAGGATGTTCAGTAATTAAGATTTTCATTTGTAACGTTTTGTTCATTTTTTTGACAAAAGTAGTTTATTTATAACTAGACGTAGTAATATATATATATATATCTGACTAAAAAATTGTTTTCTACAACTCTGCTTCGAAATTATCGTAGCGAAATAAGAACTATCTAATTATTGTCTATTGTGCGGTTCAAAATGTCGTTTCAGAATTCAGAAATTCCTAAAAAAACAATGATTATAATAATAGTAACAGTCGTGGCTTGTAAATACTATATTTACATAATAATGAATATATAAAGTGTATAATAATTGGATGTGAATAATCTGTATAAAGTTAAAAAAAAAAAACAAGAAACGCTTGCGTTAAGTTCTTTTCCTATTATGCATTATATATTAAGATTAAAATATAATGCATTAAACACTATACTTGAGTCTTTTTAATATATTTAATTTAGGTAACAAAATATAGATTTTTTTAATGCTTATGGAGTAATGAAAATTAAGCTTTGATTCATTAGTTGATCAAATTTAATACAAATCCGTCTAGTACTTTAAAATATGCATACAAATCTAGCAGGCAGGCAAGTTCCAAATTTAACAAACTCAAAATTATCGCAAAGTTAATAACCTTGAAGATAAAATTTAAAATTTATTTCATTAACTGTTATTCATTTTTTTATAATTGATTGCAAAGTAATAAAATAAATTTATTTATTGTGTAAAATCTACCAATAATTAAAATTTGTTAAATTTAGCAATAAATTTATGACTCCGAAAATATGTCCGAAAAATTAAATCTCTTACATTTGAGGAACACCAACATTCCGTTCAGTTATTTGCAATTTAATAAATTCTCCGTTTCGTCAAATCCTAAATATTTGGACATTTATTGTTAATTTATTAATATAGCCTTAGGAATAAAATCAATGGATTTCAAAAGGTCAATAAGTGTCAATATTCTTGAAAAGCTGAGGAGTGTATTTAAAGAATTTAGTGTTGAGAATATTGCTCAAATTGAATTTATCACAAACAGGTTTTAAATCTGTCAACAAAAAGCGTCTTTAATCCATTGCAGTTCAACACACTAGACTGCGACTTGCCCTCGTTTTTTAAATAACTTCTATGTGTTCTTTTCCATATTTTTGATATCGTCAGTTTCAGGTTAAAATGAACCAAACAATAGATGAAAGCCAAAGTTTAGCTTTATATCTTCAAAACCCTATTTTTAAATTTTTATTGCATATTATTGTTTTGTGAAAGCCCTGGTAAACTTTAGTAGTGAGGCACTGTAGTTGAAAGATGGTGACTCGCATTTTGCAGATATACAAAACTTGATCTGCGGCATAAATTACGTTTATTAGAGTTGGACATAAATATCAAATGAAATATGTTCAGAATAATAAGCGGTTTATAAGTGACTTTTGTGTTAAGCCAACTTTATTTGTCAGACTTTGGAAGCAATTGCTAATTAACTTTTTAAATTTAACTCATCTCACGCTGCTAGAACCATAACGAATTTCATTTTCAAATTGCTCCGCCTTCAGCGTACCATCAATACTCTCGAAGTTCTTGTTGAATACACTGTAGGCACTCAACTCATTGGACTTCTTTGGCCCAGTTCGGGTGTTGAAGTATATGCCAAACAATGCTGAGAACATTAAGAAGACCAGTCCAAATTTGAGTTCAATTGCTATCACATATAATGTCACCCAGAATAGGAAATATACGCCCCACAGTGTGTACTTTAAGCACTTGCTCTCCTCCCGCACGTCAACAATGACGTTGGCTTGTGGCACTAATTCGTCATCTTCGCTGGATGCCACATAATCCTCACTCGTTTCACTGGTGGGAAAAGAATCGGAGCTCAACTCTTTGGCTGGCTAAAATACATATATATGGATATTAATTAGTTGATCTAACTGAGATCATTTAACTATTTGCCGTTTATTGTGTGGCAAAAATTATAACATACCTTGACGTCGATGGAAGTGTAGCACTTTCCCTGGCTTGTTTCTGCACCTGTGCCCAGCATCCAAAATTTACGTAGTCTTATTTTGATGATGTCCAATGTTTCTCTTCTTTGTTTCTGTTGTCGATATTGCCGCAATTGTTCTTGAAAATCCGCCATAAGATCTTTTGTTGTACTATAATTTCTGATGTTTTGGTTGGCACTTAGCGATGGACGATGTTTAAAAACAAGTTTTTCTATCGCATGTAAATATTTTTAAAAATATCGCTTAAAAATAAAAATATCTGTTAGTAGCACACGTGACACGGACAGTGAAGAGTAACAGTGCCACGTCGGTACTATCGAAAGTCAGCTTTCAAGGCAGACATGGCGCGTAATTTTAAATAATTTAAAACAATTTTTAAAGTTTGCAATACAATTAAAATTGATTACACAATTTAAATTCAAAATTAATTTAAATATAGTTGATAGTTTTAATGAATGTTGGGTGTTCGTCATATGACACATTACAAAAATTTCTGTTAGTCTCTTGCTTAAAAATTAAAATATCCATAAAATTATTTTCTTTTGTGTTACGTCACTGAAATCTATTTTTAGGAACCAAGGCGCCACGTTTTGTCAGTTTTACAAACAAAAACACGCCACCTATGGTTTCATTATAAAAGCATATTTTTCGAACGCAAGCACTGCTTGCACAAACAGCGTCAAGCGTGCTTTCTGCTTGGAATGACTTTAAAGCAGGGCATGCAACCGAAACCGTTGACCGATATTAATATTTTCATATCTAGTACAAAAGCTGAAACAAATACGGAAACAAATTCTTTTTGAAAAACAAAAACCTTTTACCGAAGTAATCGTTTCGGTACCACATTTGATTCGGTATTAAGCCTTGCTTTAAATTTTTAACTGCTGCCCTCTAAACCTCATAATTTTACTTATTTATTTACATTCCAAGTGATCGTGGCTAAAAGTCTTAACAATATATTAACAACGAAAAAACGTTTGTTAACCCTTTGCTGCCGGCTTCAGAAATATCTCTGCCCCCACCCTAATTAAGATTCGTGACGCCTTTGACTAACTGTTATTGTGGTTGTTGTTGTTGTTGTTATTGGTGTTTGCACAATAAGCAGCGCAGCAAATGTCAGCAAAGGGCTACACAACTTTTGCCTGAAGTAGGTGCGTCCTTTTCGCCCACGCAGAAAAGTTGGTCTTTGTTGTTGTTGTTGTTGCGTGTATGGGTTATGCGAAGAGTAAGCCAGTATTACAGGTAAAGGTGAATGAGTTACAAGAACATGCGACGACTATATCTCTATCTGAGCTGTTCACAATTTCAAGTTCATTTAATTTCCATTTTCTCGCAATTTTACAAGTTGCACGTTCCGGGCATTTTGTGGATGTGCTATGTCTATGAGTGTGTGTGTGTGTGTGTGTGAGTGTGTGTGCATGTGAAACTTCAAAAGCAAAACGCAAACAAGCAAAAGACAGAAACAACACAACATAACAAGGATTTCTTTAGCTCTGTTTTTCTTCTGTTCAGTCCAGGCATGCAACTTTTTAATACATTTGCACGTTTGCTTTGTGTAGCAATGTCTTAAAAATACAAAAATACATACACACGGTGAGTGGAGAAGACTGAGCACATATAAAGAGAATGAGAGCTAAGCTATAAGTATATATAGGTGTTATTTGTAGTAGGTGTTGTTAAAAGTGTCAGCATCGACTATGAAATACCCGTCATGGAATTAAAATATGCACTTTTGCAGTTGAATTAATTAAAAAGAGAAACAGCATAAAGAATCAAATATTTACTTAAATTTTTCAATAAGTTTCTGAAAAAAAGTATCCCAATAGCAAAGTTTGCTGTAGAAAATCGTAATATATAACGTCAGTTTACCCTTCAATTCAGACACCCACTCAAATAAACTTCTTTCAAGCATTTGGCACAAGGAAGCTAAAGTAAAAATTGAATCAACAGACGATGGAAGTCTGCAAATGTGGTAGTTTAACGCATGGAATTGTGTGTGAAGTAACAAATTCCTTGGAGTGTCTTTGTGGCTGGAGAAATATTTAAAATTAAGGAAAACACCAACTGACATTCATTACCAATGCGTGAACGTAAATCCTTTGATCAAGTTGAAGCACAGCACGACACCAACTGCAAATCATAATGATGATGATGATGATGACGTGGGATGCTGGCTGCCAGCGTATGGTTGGGTTTGTGGGCGGTCTGAATGGTTTACGCCCACTGTCAAGTGCAACTCATGCATGCCAAACAGTTTGACACCGAATACCGAATACCAAAGACCAAGACCAAGACCAAGACCAAACAAGTTTCCCAACCAGTTGCTCTTTTCGTTGCTGAATTTCAATTTGTTTGGACAAACGAGAGCACACAAACTTAACCCATTGCTTTGATGTAAACTCAGTTTCAACCAGATATACTAGCTCGTATAGCTGCGAATGTTGCAATATATAGGTAATACAGTATATATAGAGCTATTGGTTTTGGCAAGATAATAGTTAGGGATTATCATATATTTGTATAAGCTTAAACTGATGTACCGTATTGTGATAAGCCTTTATCCTTTTGCACTGCAGCAGTCTTTGTTTATTTTCCTTATAATCAGCTGCTCTCATATCTCGCGTTATTCCTAGCTCTATGGGATTTACTCTAGTCCTGAAATCCATACCTAACACATAGTCAGACTGTTTATGACTTTGTTATGATTGTCACACCCTTGGCATGATTGATGGTTGCTGATGATGATTAGAGCTGGCTGAGAGTACATTGAGCGTACATCCAGCTAGTGCTGGAAAGCCATGTCTGCACCTGTCTGGCAGACACTAAACATCAAAGCTCATTACAAAGGTAAACATTTTAATTTTGTGCACACATTTGCACAGACAATTGCAGTGACACACACACACACACACACACACACACACACACACACACACACACACACACACACACACACACACACACACACACACATAACAATTCAAGGCACGAATATGTCTTGTTTAACTACCTTCAATTGAATTGCATTAAAGTTGACAGTTACCTAGAAAAAATGTAATTAAAAATTGAAAAATAAATACAAAAAGTAATTTATATACTTATGCCTACACATATAGTATATAAGTATGTATAAATGTGTTATAAATTTGGTGTTCTCGCATACATTCGCTTTTCGTGTGGTTTCTGTTTGTCTTTTGTTTTCTGCGCAGCGTTGAAATGAGATTTCTGTTATCAAGTATACGCCATGTGTGCCTGCCTCACCTGCCCACCCACACAAGGACAAGCACCAAAAAAAAAGGTGTTCATGCATATTTAAAAAAACTTCACAGTGCATGCGTGTGTGTGTGTGTGTGTGTGTGTGTGTGTGTGTGTGTGTGGGTAAAGCAGAGGACTAGCCAGGCTGTAAGTATGTGTGAGTGTTTTTGTGTCCACAAAACCCATTTGAAATTGCCTGAAGTATACTCAGGCACAAGAACAACAACAACAACAAAGAGACTGACCAACAAGTCGAGTAAAAACTTTGTCAGCAACTCTCTCTCTTGCTCCCTTGCTCTATCTATCTTTATCTCTTTCGCCGCATAACGTACCCATGTCAAAATTTAATGTTTTTTTTTTCTTTTGACTGGGTCATCTTTGCATATACGAGTATGTATGTCAAATAGCTGACCGCAGCTATTTTCTTGCTATGGGTATTGGTGTGTGAAAGTGTCGTAACACATTAAAAAATAAAAACATACCCATATGATATCATACTTAATTATCATATAACTATATATGCACAACGAAATCGATTGTATTTTATTGAAATAATGAATATATTTAATAGTTAAGCGCTGTATATGTGCACTGGCTTTAGGGAGTGCAGATTTGCGGAATCGCAGCCAATACAACTATAAACGTATTGCACAATCGTGTACTACGACAGATAACCAACTGTCCACACTCCATAGAGACCTTAATCTGCATACAGTTAAAGAGCAGATTGAAAGACAAACAGCTACAGCAAAAAGACTGCTGAGTCTCCGCAGTCTGCTCTCAAAAGTTGTACTCCCTGCCCGGCCTTTAAGGCGACTTAAACGGCAAGGTTTTGCCAGGACAATTGGACGTCAGTAAGACTTCCCTACCTGCATTTAAAATACTCATACTGTTATGGGGTTCGGTTATATAATACATTTTCCATCTATGTGTTATTAAGGTACTAACATAAATTTTCAAATTTCTTCAATTGCATTTACATTATTATATTCGCCCATAGCACGAGGTGAGCTCGATGCAGCCGACGGAGTAGAGGACTATGCTACAAGGTTCGCGCAATGGGCGAGGCGCTGGAACATTGGTTTAAATAGCGACAAGTCGGCAAATGTCTGCTATACACTGCGTCGAGGAACGCCGCCTACCATATTCATCGAAGGGGCCCCTGTACACCAGTCAATCTCAGCTAAATACCTTGGAGTAATACTCGATCGTAGGCTTACATTCTCCAACCAGGTGACAGCGATCAGGACTCGCGTACGGGCTGCAGTGTCAAAGCATTATTGGCTACTCAGCCCAAAAAGTAAACTGTCACTTGGCAACAAGCTGACAGTTTACAAGCAAATCATTGCGCCGATCTGGAGATACGGGTGTCAAATCTGGGGACTCAGCTGCGATGGCCAGATCAGAAGAGTGCAGGTGACCCAAAATAGGATCACAAGGTTAATTACTGGATGTGCTTGGTTTATCCGTAACACCACTCTCCATAGAGACCTGGAGCTCTCCACGGTCTTCGAGGAGATAAATCAACATTCCACCCGATACAATGACAGGCTTGTACGTCACCGGAATAGACTGGCGAGGGGCCTGACTATAGTAGGTTCCCCTAGAAGACTGAAAAGGCGCCAACCTAGGGACCTGATGTCCCGAACTCCCAGGGAGAGAAATCGTTGACTGTGATTGTTATGTTCAATTGTTATTGTGATATATAATTATTTGTTATTTGTTTAAGCTAGCCGATAGGCTATCCGGCGCGCCCTAATGGGCTGAATTAATAGAAACCAAGGTCACAAAGGGGTAATATGACTACCCCGTATGCCTTTTTAAATAAATAATAAAAAAAAAAAAAAAAAAAAAAAAAAATATTCGCCCATAGAAGTAGGCTACCAAAATTGCAATTAATTTGGATTTAAAATTAATGTTGCCTACTTTTGTGGGCCTCATTATCAGTTAACTCAATTGCAGGCCAAACTCGAATAGCATGTCGCACACACACTCACACACACACACAGCGACACCCACATACACGGGAACAGCTCATTTGCTGCTTAATAACAAGCAACAAGTCTATTTTAACGTGAATTACCTGTTATTTTACGCACACACACAACGGATCAGCTCATGTTCTAATTAAGCGGAAACAGTGAATGCTGTCGAAAGCGAATAGCGCTGTTCAAACTAGACAGAATAAGTTGCTTTAAATTTAAATTTTTCACAAACGGTTAGTTAACAGAGTCTTCACTGTAGCGCTGTGTATATGTATGTATATCCATTTATATTTCCATTCACGAATCCATTTTTGTGTTGATTTTCCGACTGTTTGTGCCGCACATTTGTTAATTAACGTTTGCGTTCCAACGCATTGCATTGCCGTTAGCTTAAAGCTTGCAAAATATTTAAGATGCACCAAATTGGTATTACCAGTTGTATTCTCAAACTAAGTTGGGGCAATACAGGCTTTTAATCTATGCACTGTTTGTTGTCTGTAAGCTCTAAGCTCTAAGCTCTCAACTCAATTCTTTTGCTGTATTTGCAGTTTGTTAGTTTACTATTCATTTTAATGAATGTTAAATGTCCTTTCTGATATTTGTTGTTGTTGTTGGCTATTGCTGTGCTTAAATAAATTATTCAAATTAGTTCTCGTTCTTGCATTGAAAAGGGTTTGATTTGTAGATGGGAGGCGGCAACAGTGGGCAAAGGTTATTCGGTTACCGTTGAGCGGTTTTATGGTTAACCAAGGAGGGGTTCTCATTTGCGGTAAGCCATGCGTGTGTGTGTGTGTGTGTGTGTGTGTGTGTGTGTGGGCAAGTGAGTGGATGTGTGTATCTGGGTGCGGATAGGTAAAGTCTACGAGTTAATTAAACTGCAACAAATTTGAATAGCATTTTAATGTGATTTGGGTTGCATTTAAGCAAAGTAATCGAAAAAACGATTAAAAATAAATTGTAGGAAATTTATTCACTATTTTTAGTTTAAGCCTGAATGCTCGTTGAGAGTATTCTCACTTATTATACATATATGGCCTGAATTTACAAACTTAATATGTTGCCTCTGGTTCTATTGAGTTAACGCATTCCTTTCTACCCTTTTCTAGTTTTTATTGTAATACTATATTGAAGAGAATGAAAACAAATATTTATATTGTATTTCATATCCTAACAATATGAAGTTGCTTGTACTATTTTGTGAAGAATGTAACACTTATAAGCAGACAAATACTCTTAATCTGATTGGCAAGCTTTAACATGTCTCAGTGTGGCGTTGCCAGCCTACGATCGTCACTGCGTTAGTGACCAAGCGTTGCCACCATGTCCAACCAGGGCTCCCAGTATTAGAAGAAACCGGCAAGGGTATTCCCATTTCGATGAAAAATATCTCGATTACTTACAGTTACAGTTCATGTGCAGAAATTCCTATAATGCGATTACTATGTTCGGTTTTCGCACGGAAATGAAATATTGTATGCCAAAATAAAATGCTTTAGATACTGCAAATATAATAAAAATGTTATTAAATGCGTGTACACATCGTTAAGCGCTGCATCGATAAAAACAAACAATGATTATTTGAATGGGCAACGGAAGTGCAATGGGCAGCAATTTAACTTCCTGCTACGATAAATGTCGCACTTAGTTGGCCATGGAGATAGAGAGAGGGAGAGAGAGAGAGAGAGAGAAGGGGGGGTAAGTGTCAGGGACGAGGCCAGGTGCATCATAAGCCAAACTAATCGATGTTCCCATCAGCCAGCACACACACACACACACAACCTCCACTTTTAGCAAATGCGAATCCTATTTTGAAAAGCCAATCGTTAGGCCTTGCCGGCCAAATCCCAAAAACACTTAACGTCCCCCCCCTCTGTCCATCTTAATTTCTCTACCAAAATTTTGAAATTGATGGACATCATGCAGCTCATGCAGTTCATGCAGCCATCCAAAGTGATGTCGTATGCAAGATGCCAAAAGCTACGAGTTAAAGTGTAAAAAATTGCATTGAAAGTGCTCGGCCGGCGGCACAATCGGCCCAGTTGGTAGATACGTGTGGTGTCCTGTCCTGTCCCATCCTTGTATGTCCTCTTCAGAACCGTTACCTTCCAAATGAGCAACAGTTCGTTTTCGAGCCGGATAGCACCGCCTTTCCAGCGTGGGTTGAAATTGTAGGATGAGTTTGCGCAGTCGCAATTGTAGTAGAAAGTGGAGTAGGAATTTGTACGGTATTTGGTAAGCAATTGTAGTAGAAAGTCTAGTTGATATTGTAGCAGAAAATGGAGTAGATATTGTAGTAGAAAATGGAGCAGATATTGGAGTTAGAAAGAGATAAAAAGAGGAGTGGAGAGTTTGCCGTAGAAAGTGAGGTAGGAAGTACAAAATTGTAGTTATATCATAGTTTAAAATGAAGCAGCAAATTTTCCGATATATGTTTTTAGTTATTTAACAACACTTTGAAAAAGTATAATATATTTATTGTATATTTATAAATATAATTAAATTAAATTTATAAAATCATTTTGAATATTAATTTAATAATTTTAAATAATAGCAATTGGAACAAAAACTATAATAATTATAGTAATTTCAATAATAATAAAATAATTTTGTATGTAAAACTGCTTCACATTTGTAGCAACCGGAAGCTTCCGACTCCAAACTGTATTTTGGGCCATCAGCTGTTAGACCAGTTAGCTGGCAGCTGACAGCTGACTTCGTTATCAGTGCCACCTTCATCCCCTGAGCGGCGGTGCCACACTGGATCGGGTTGCAACTGGAAGCCGCTTGGTCTGCCATTTCCCTTGTCTGTCGTCGGTCGTTGGTTTGTCGGTTGTGGGTTGTCGTTGTCGTTGTCGTTTGTCGATTGCTTCGGTTTCGGCTTCGGCTTCGACTTCGTCGGTTGATTCATTCGTTTCGTATTGGACTTGTCTTGTTGTTTGCAACAGTTTGGGCCACATTCAGTGACTGTTTTAGTTTCAGTTTCAGTTCCTGGTCGGCGTTGCAAGTTAACGGTACCAAAGCGGATGGTAGCCAACGCTGCCACTGGCAAACCAAATCCAAAACCCGAAACCGAAACCGATACCGAGTCCACGTCCGAACCCGCAGGCACAACAAGTGACGTTATTTAATTTTGAATTTGAAATTGGAATACAGTTTGATATCGCGAGTTACCAAAAGTGTTTAATAAGCGTTTTAATAATATGGCCAATTCGTATGGCTCGTGCGTGATCTGATTGATATTCAGTGTACATACATCAGATCTTGTTAAAGGTAATGCCAACAATATGAACTGTGTGGAGTGTTCTGTGCTAAGTTATTGTTTAATTGCATAACAATAATTATTTAAAAAAAAGTAAATAAAAACATTACACTATTTCTCTATTTATTTGTTTTAATTTATTGCTGTATTTTGTTCTCAGTGTGTAGAATAATTATAAATTATAATAAAGTAACTGTTTATTGCTGAGTAATTGTTTAAAAATCAATCAAAATGCTTAAGAAATTTAGTTTATTATAAAGACAAACAATTGTATTTCAATTGTTACTCAATGTGAACTTCTATCTATATATTCAAGTTATCAAATATATATTTCAAGAATTGTTGATTTTATTAAGTTGATTTGAATATTTTATTTAGTTGGTTTTTATCACGATTCAACTAGATCGGATTAGTATATCATAGGGATGTAAATTTGAATAGAAACCTCGATATCGATGTTCATCGGCGATTTCCTAATCATCTTCGCTGTTTGTCGATGTATCGGGCACAAATTATCGATGCATCGATGATTTCGAAGCTGTTTTACAGGGTGGTGACAAAGTAATCATCCTATTGTAAAACACTATAACTTTTGCATGGTGCTAAATCTCAATTTGGTTTTGACATTCGTGAAGAAAACAAACGCAGAATATAAAATCGACAAGTCATGAATCGGTTTATTCTGCAAGAACGCGGAATAATGGCTTCCATATCTTTGCATAAAATTCTCAAAAGTTATAGCGTTTTCCAAAAGGGTGATTACATTTGCCCCACACTGTATTTTGTTAAAAGAAGCGAAATTTCATATTTCTTTAACGCCAGCTTGTAAGAACGATTAACATGTATCAAAGAAATTATCAATATGACGAAAGAAAATTGACTTTAAAGCATTAAAAACATAAAATAACAGGAAGACGATTATGCTTTAATAGCAAAAATTTCAATATCATCAATGTGATAACGAACTAAGTACCTGATTGTAGATCATTTAGTTTTTTAGTTCGTTTGAATCCAATTTTTTTGTTCGGTCGTTAGATGAAAAAGTGATCGATTCAACTGAACAACAATGAACAATTTTATCTTTACAAATATTTATGGAACTGTCCGATGCTTTACCATAACATCGAGGCATCGATAGTCATCGCTAACAACAAAAACATCGGGAAACATCGAGTTATCGGCTTAAAAAACCCATCGATGTTCGATACATCGATGGTTTTCTACATCCCTAGTATATCAAATGAGACAAGTTGATGTTATCAGTCGAAAATCGATATTTGTTTCGTTGTTTTGATCCAATAATCGTTAACAAACTCTACCATAATTTAATTATAGAATTTTAAATATAATCAAACTGCAACCAATCGCTTTTTATGAAAGATCTTCATTTCTCTAACTGCAAGTATCTTAGATCAAAAAAAAAAAACTAAGATAATAAATGCAAAATGCTGTAGAAGTTAACTTTTCTTATTTAGCATAGAATTATGTTCTTAACGTTAGCTTTTCTCAAATCTGAACCAATTATAGTGGCAAATTAGAGCTCATTAGCTGACTGCAAAGGACAGTTGAATCAAGTTTGAGCTTGCACAATGTTGCAAGCAGCGTGTAAAGTTCGTTTGGCGCCAATTGTGTGTAAAATCTTACATCTTGTAATAATAATTACACACAGACGTTTGCATATCCATACCTAAGGACAATGGAGGCCGTCACAAGCAGCGTTCACTTTTAGCAATGGGAGCTGAGGAACTGAGGAGCTGAGGAACTGCGAAACTGTGTGTGGCAAGTGCAGCGCGTGCATCCTTAAGCACACAATGCCGTGCCACGACTGCAGTCATAATAGCAATAACAACAGCAAGAACAATAAGTACAACAATAAGGGAAATAACTGCAATAACAAATAGCCATTAAAATGCAAGCAAACTTGAAACCAAAATAAAAAAGGAAACCCTTCCCCCCTCCCCCCCCCCTGCCAGAAACGAAAATAATAATAACACAAAAGCGAGCTGAAATAGCAGAAATTGGATTTGGGTTTCGTCACTAGCGTAAGTTCCGCTGAGAATGTTATCTCTGTGTTTGAGTCCGTGTCTGTGCTTTCGCTTTGTTCCTTTGTTTCGCCTGCTATTGTTGGCAATTTGTATTTCAATAGTTTTATAATTGAGTTGAAAGTTTGTTTTAATTTTCACAAAATTTTAATTTTAACTTCGATCCAAGCACCTCTCTAGGCGGTTCTCATACTCGCTTACGCTGAAAAAGAACTGCCTTACAACTTAATCAACTGGTATTAAATACCGATACCGAACTGCCCTTTGCTGTGGTGTCAATAAATTAAACAAATAATGGATGGGTTGCTCTGAAAGTCTGAATTGCTATCGATAAAATGCAGCATCATCTCTGCCACTTTCCGCTTTTCTCATTGTGCGTGTATGGCTTGGATTCAGCCATTGTTGTCAGGACGAGAGCTCAGGCATTCAGGCTTCACCATCACGCAATCACCCAACGACAAGGAGGAAGAACGACGACCAAGACAACTGTTGGCTTGCAATTAAAAGTGCCAATAAAACGTGAAAATTCTTTAACTTCAACACCAGCAACACCACAACCAACAACAAAAACACTAAAGTGACCATTGAACAATTTACAAGGCATTAGCAAAATGAACAACATCATGCGGACAATTTTCAAATGCGGCTCCCCTTCTTCTTCTCTTTCTCTTTCTATGTATATATTGTATATCCCTCTTGCTCGTAAACCCCAAGCTACCTATCAACTGTTCCTGTCACGTCTTAACGCTCTCTTTTACCCACTTTCTCTATGTGTCTCTCTTGTTCTTTGCATTTCTCTACTTAGTTATCTAGCGCAAAATTTTTAATTAAATTTTCGCTTGAATTAGCCGCATTTCAGTCACGTGTTAATAATAACAATCAAACGTCCAGGCAGAATAACTCACCGCTTTCCACGACTTTCCGATTTCCTGATTCTTTATCCCCCCTTCCTTTATACATAGTAGATGATGACAGTCGCCGTGACTTTTGCCGTGACGTAAAACCCCTCAGAGTGATAAGTATTAACTTAGTACGCCCAATTGATTTCGCCTATGTTTTAGAGATTTATGAGTAGCAACTGGCCCGACAGCTGATTATAAATATATATACCATGCAGCAGGCAGCAGATGGTAGAAAGGGTATACTCTGCTACCCGATACCCAAAGGGAGAACACTTCAGTTTTGATTTACTTTAACTGTCGTTTATTTATTAGATTGTCAGTATATGTATAAATGATTTACTTATCTTAATGTAATCGTTGAAATTCAATAATTTTCTATGCTCTATAGTCTTTAATCTATCACTTTGCTATCTGATCTCAAATTTAGCCAGGGTATAGTATAATCGTATCCTCAATAACACCATTTTCTGTTGGTTGTGTTTGACGTGCTTTGTTTGTTGTTTTGTTGCTTGTTTATTACAGTTAAGCGGCTATAACTGTGGCTGGCTTAACGCTAAATAACGATAAGCTACATTCATAAATACATATATACATACATATATATAATAGTTGTATACTATTGTATATTATTTATTAATTATTTGGTTAGTTGGGTTAACGTAAAACAAGCTGCTTAGTAAAAATATATCATATTAATATGAATAAATTGGATTTTTAATAGATTATTGTGCATTTTATTTTTATGGCAGTCATTAATTAAATTTGTAGACTACAGTATATATAAAATATAGTTTTTAATAGATATATGTGGTATGCAATTAAAATCAATCAGTTTGGGAAATAATACTTATAAAATGAATTGAAGAATGCTCGTACTAAATCTGTCATTTTGTTTAGTCAGTCAACTGAACAAAATGAACGACATAGTTCATAAAGAACTGAATAAGTTCCTTCGATCATTTTAATGACCCGTTCATTTGAACTTGTTCAGAACGAATCGACACAAGAACTTCGTTCTTCTCTTGTATCATCGGAAACTTTAGTTGTACTAGTTGCAGGAAACTCTAAATGTAATTTCCCTAACCTATAATTAATCCTGACTTTAATGGAATTATATCTTTAACTGAATATTTTTCAATGAACGTTGAATTTGCTAGACGCATTCCACATGCCTCAGAGACAACTATACCACGCCTCTTTACACACACACACACACACATGTATTACACGTACCTACATGTTGAGACTATAAAATTCCACAAGAGTGAATTCGCGCATATCTGTGCTAGTTACGTTCATTTTGTTTCCTCTTCGCTTTTTCATAAATTTCACAGTGCTTGCGGCATCCCAAAGAATTTCTGTGCTTTCCTCTTGGGCGAGAGGTTGTCTGGAATGGTGGAAATGGTGGAAAGGGAGAAGTTTGCAACTACTGACAGCGGCAAGCCGAAAATAAGAAAAATCTGTCAACGGCACTTTACAAATTTCCATCCAACAGCAGCCATGCTCATGCCCCCCCCCCCCACACACACATAAACATATATCTACCCCTCTATCCGCAGCACACACACCTATTGCTATGTTTAGCCATGGCGGGACCACTAAATATGCCAAAGCGCGCGTAAATTGATTTAAACGCGCCAACGCCGAGCAAGGGGATTGGGAAAAGAAGAAGAGCAGCGAGATGCAGTCAACACGTTAGTCTATATATCACATAACGAAAGCAAAGGCAGAGGCAGAAGCACAGCTAACAGTGATAAGTGAAAAGTGAATAGCTGTGAAAAGCTTTTACCTTAAAGGTATTACAGTAGCTAATTGCTGTCACTCTACCGGTTGGCGAAAAGCGAAGAGAAGGAACTGGTTGTGTTGTTGGGAAAGCATACACTCGGATACAAATAAGGGAGGTACATATGACAACCCTACCGACAACCCTTTCCTGAGACTCCTCCGAAGAGCAACTTATTCCTCTAGCCAGGGTAAAGCATTCATATCGTAATGTGAATCCTTAAAGCGACCTTTTAGCAGAGTGTTCTAGGAATCACCGTAACAAGTTGTTTTAGCTCGCTCCCCCAGAACTTAATTAGTATTACATATAATTTCACAAAAGGCGTTATTTAAGCGCATTTAAAATTAGCATGAATGGCAGCTGTAAAAGTGAATTTAATTAGCTGATAAATTAAAGAAAAACAAAGAGTCAAATTAATTGAAACTATCTCAGAGATACGCAGCTGTTTAATTGCAGCTACATTTAAAACAAGATACAGATGCAGAGATACGTACATGGAGTTTTAGATATAGAAACAAATGCAATTCCCTTACACTTAAATGTTTGTTCTAACAATGAAAGACGAGTTTGAAGTATCTATAATATTCTGAATAGGACTGAATGTTATAAAATTATAACTATGTGTTATCGCACAATTTATACATATTGCTGTTTCAATGTGTCCTAAAAATTTCATCACGATCAGATGATAATTTCGGAAGCTTTTTAAGAATCAAGCTTATGCTGTCAGAGTACAGAGCTTTTCACAGTCCTTATGTGCAATCTCAGAAATGTATATACGAAATAAACTCCTTTCTTTTATATATGATTAAACAAAGTTCCTATATGCCCTTTATAACTGTCTTACGTCGACAGGGTATGCCAAGTAGAGTGTTCCGGTAAAAGCACAAAGAATGTCAAAGACTATGCACACATACTCATACACATACGCACACATGCTCATCTGTACATATTGATAGCTTCAATTAAGTGCTTGGGCGCATTTTGGGTTCATTTTTGGTTAGGGCAACGCATCATCAGCGTATCGTATGCGAATACGAGTACGAGCATATCCTAAGTATATCCATCCATCCATCCATCCATTGGACCATATTCCACTTTTTTATTGGCAATTTTGGAACCTTTTCTTTTGGCTTGATTATTGTTGTTGTTGCTGTTGCTGTTGCTGTTGGTTGCCTAAGCTGCTACATAAATATTTAAATTTGTTGTTGACGAAAATTGATAGGATTTAATGACATTAAGGACGAGCCATGGCCAAAGGCAAAACACTGACAGACTTTCATGATGCCTGCGCCCTTGATAAGCTCCCCTTTAATGCGATATTACAAGAGAACAATTCCATGTATGTATGTTTCATTGCCTGTGTGTGGATGATGTGGGTGCTGTGTGTGTGTGTGTGTGAAAGAGAAATGTGTTAAGTGTTGTCTCACTTACCGATTTACCTGATTTATTGTGCCGCGCACATTTTGAGACCATTAAAAAGCCATAAACCGAATCATTAGACAATAGATCACGACCCCAAAAAACCCAATAGAAGAATTAAAGTCATTAAATTAATTGCATTGATAACAGTTGACTTTATGTATGATTAATACAGACTATAGATCATAATATAAGGGTTGTAAGGCATTACAGATAAAATTCTTTAAAGCATAATTGAAATTTATTGCTAAGTCAATCGAGAGAAATCGATTAGGAATTCCGAATGAATGGAGACTACAAATTTGGTTTTTACATAATTAGATTGTCGAGTCGTTTAGTTTTGTATCGTTCATAGAGCTTCAATAGTTGATTAAGTTGATGATTGATAATTATAAACTCGTCTTTAAATTGAACTTATAAAACGATTTTATTATTATTAAAATATTTTGTATCATTTTTTGCATTGTGGATTTGAATATGAATGTTTATTTATATGTTATATATTATTTGATATTTATTGACTGCTTATAAAAACCATTTTCAGCTTTAAATAATGCCGAGCTTTTTATTCATTTATTTAGAATCAATTGCAAATGTTTTTTTCCATACAGAATTGCATTTTTTTATTATTCCGATCCGTGAACAAAAAGTAAAATTTATTCATATACAGGTATTAAAGTCATAAGGTTGATGCAAACTCAAAATTGTTTCAACTGTTGCTTACAAGTTTCAGCTTCCACTTCCATTTCCATTTCGTTTCGATTGGCCATTCCTCCCCTTTGACAAAGTCCCTCCTCATTCCATTTCCCCATTCCCATTGTCCCATTGCGACAATTCAAATGCACGTAACCAATAAATTTTCCATTGGGCTCTTAACCGAGTGCTGCGTTTTTGCATATCGTTGCATATCGGAAATTTATAACGCGTCCTTTCCTCCTACCATTTTCTCACTCCAACCTTTTCTACGGTAGTGCGTGTGTGTCTGATAAGTGCACTTCAATTCCATTATCATCTGAAATAGTCGTATTCATTTTTGAATGTGGTGAACTGCGCACATTGTTGCTATACCTACTAGTAATACATATATATGTATATAGGAAATGGGGAGAAGTAAATTGAAATCAATTATTGGGATTGTGCAACTAAGAAGCAGTAAAAGCTTTTCGAATGTATAGACGATAAATAGCTTATGGCTTTACGCAATTTCTTATGGGATTTTAGAACTATGTTATGATAATCCTAAGGTTACTAGAACTTAATAACTTAGAGAAAATGTATAGTTGATGTAACATATAATTTTAACACAGAGTATTCTTCAACTATGTTCTCTGAGTTATGCAGTTTCTGTAAAGAAACTTTGTATGCAACATTTCTAGGGTATTCGTTAGTCGACATGCCTAGCACGTTGTTTACTTGCTAAGACCGTTAGAAAGTAACCAAAAATGTTGCTAAAATTCGACAGTTGCTTCTGTTGCTGCTTTACCCAACACTAACCAAATTGTCGCTTTGTATCTGCCATCTGCATGTATATGTGTGTGGGTGTGTGTGTGTGTGCTGAGTGTGTGGTTGCATTGGCAAGCCAACAAACCATTTGGCTGAATCTAAAGTTATGAGAAGGAGTGAAGGCGGGACATGGATGCATGGATGCATACACAATTGATTGCATTGATTGCGTATGGAGTGGGGCGAGAAAATATGTAGTCAGTGTAGGTGTATGTAGTGTAGTGTAGCAGTGTGTGCTGGTATGTGTGTGTGTGTGCTTGTTTGTACACTTGTTGTGGCCATAATTGAATTTTATGGCCGCTTATTTTTATTGCTGCCCCTGTCAGCTGCCAATTTATGACACAAATCGAATTGTGCAATGTGTGGCAAGAAGGGTTTCCGCCCACTGCTTTAATGGGTGTGTGTGTGTGTGTGTGTGTGTGCGTGCGTGGGGTATCAATAATTGATGCACGCAAATAGCAAAATATGTCATCAAAATGTTGATGCTCAGCTATTAGCCAGAAAGTGAATCGGCTCCTTGGCCCAAGGCGTCCGCTTATGACTTGACCAAATCAATATAATAAAATTGATATTATTTATTTGTATGCCCTAGCAAATAGGGTATTACCAATGGGTATATAACGACTTAAGCCCGACGTACGCTCCCACATAAATTGATGTCATGTCACTTAATATGAAATTTGGTTAATTGTAATTATTGTAATTTGATGATACAACATTTTGCTTTCTATTAAAAATATCTTTTCGGTTGGATTAAATTTAAGTGCATTTCTAACGTTTTCCAACTGTGTGTCTGTAATTTAGCTTAAGAATGATTATGTATTGTGCTGTCTCTTAGCTGCTCCAATGCGGAGCTCCAGACTGCCCGAAAATTATGATGCGGCCCTCGGCATGCGTATCCATTCGGGGCGGCTTTGCGGTTCTCCAACACCTGATTGTATCGTTGGCAGCCAATTGGTTTTGAGAATAAACCCGAATGCAAATCGCTTTCTTAGGAATAATTTACTTTATTGAAAAGAGGTTATATCGCGTGTTCAAAAGACAAAAAAGGGTTCGCTTGTTGACTCAATGGCTGATGCTTGCAGACTCAATCGCTGGAAGCAACATGTCTTCAGAAGAACATACATACAAATGTTCGCAATGCATAACTAAATAAGTGTTTCGAAAGCACAAGAACTAACGGCGCATCTCCAGTGAGCACATTAGTTGTGTAAGTCTGTGGATGTGAGCGCTCTCTCTCTCTCTGTCTCTCGCTCACGTCGTTCGATCTATATAGATCTGTGCGCTCTGCCAATAACAAAGAGCAATAGTTTTGCGCTCTTAAGCTTCGATGCAGCCCAAATATGTATTGTTTTTCAGTATTATCGATATTTTGTATGCGAATACAAATGATAGCTTCTCCATTTTTCGTGTCAAAAAAGTTGAGGCAGTTAAACACATTAATAACATTCAACTGCAATTGTTTGTTACTCTCAACGGCCAGGGTATTAAGTCTTCGGCATTCTTATGCTATCAGTTCATTCTTTTTTCGCTTAACAATTATATTTTCGCTCGCGCGTTGCTAAACAAAAAATTGCGCACCTGCTGCTGATTATATTTCAACAATGTTGTTGTTATGTTTGGCCAGGGGCGCCGCGCGGGGCGTGAGGCGTGAGGCAGCCCTGTGGGTTGACCGTGGGCATAGTAGTATAATGATGGAAAACAATGTGCAAAAATTGATGTAAGCAGCTACGGCAACAACAATTGGTTAGAGGTTGGGCAATATGCTGACCTAGACACACATCGTTGGGCTCATAAATCTCAATTTGATTTGGGTTCCAATGTTTTTTTCTTTTTCCCCCCAGATAAGAACAGAACCCAATGATTTTTAGTACGATTTTGCCGGCAGGATATTTATTTGATTTCATCTTCCTTTGGCCATGCAGCGACCCAAATCAGTGGCTCTAATGTATATTGATGTCTCTGTGTATGTATGTGTGTGTGTGTGTGTGTGTGCATTCTGTCACGCCTCATTGATTACGTCTAACGCTAACACCACGCCCCCCTCCCACCCCCACGTAGAAATTACCAAAGTCATTGTCACAGTTTGTCTAATTACTTTGCTATTGTCAATTTGCCTTTAATTGACCGGCAATTAGGGGCGTACAAGAGTCAAGTGGGCGTGGCAAGTGTCTAAACAAACAAATGAACTGTCACTAATCAAAGTTAGATTCGCGTCCTTATTGCAGCTTGAGGCGTTTCTTTAGCGTTTTAAGCCTTAACTTAAACTATTGACATCGAGTGTAACCACAACCGGTTGATGTGCATCACTAGACAAGGATAATTGGTTTAGCAAGCTTTTAATTGCTGCTGCAAAGGATATTGGTCCTGAGGGCCTTCTACAGCAATGTTTTCGCTTATCTCCAGCAGCGACAAGCTAATGAAATTGCTAATAAAACCGCACGAGCACAAGGGCCAACACACACACACACACACACACACACACACACACACACACACACAGACACACACACAGTCACAGTAAGCGTATACACATACGATACAGAAGAGAAACGTATACACTCAGCCTCCCTACATCCCTCTCAGCGACAGCAGCGCGTCTTAATTGAAGCTCCCCTTTCGAATGAATTTAATTTATAGTCCATGGCGTAGTCGTAAGCCAAGTTAAGCACGCCACGCCCACAATGTCAGCTTGTGCCATGCTCTAAATTATAACAAGCTGGCGATGCCTTTCTTCATGGCATTGGCAACAATGTTCTGGCCAACGATGCTTTTGTCTCCGCTGAGTTTTCGGTGGCTCTGGACGTCAGAAAAGAAATCAATTACGTATGTGTGTGTGTGTGTGTGTGTGTGTGTGTGTGTGTTTGTGTTTGTCCATGTGTGTGTGTGTGTGTGCGGTTGTAGATAGATAGATAATAATGAACGATAAGTGTTAGAGTTGCCGCCCACAGTCAGTCACGCCTCGAACTGTCTGCCTGACCTACAACCCTATACCCAGATGGTCCTTGGCAACCCCCTCGACATCCCTGTTGATTCGTCCTGAGTGCATGTGTAAATTTAGCTAACGTTTTAAGTGCCAACTCGCTATGACAACTAAATAGTTGAGCGCCAAGGACTGCGGGGCTCTGCATCTGCCTCTCAGTGTGATTAATGGCGCGTTACAAAGTGTTCTATGAATGGAAAAGCGAATCTGAACGTGAAACAATATGACGAAGTGTGAATACTCTAATCATTTAGTCATTTGGGATATTGCAAAGATTAAAAACTATGACTGTTAAGGATAGTAGTTGAAGGAATTCAAAAATACTATATATTCCATATGTATATATGGTAATAAAGTCAAAGAACTTAAATTGTTTCATCGTATTTGCTACTTTGATGTCAAATTTACTTATACGTACCACATCACGGCTAACTAACCAGAATGTTGCCATAATAATATATGTAGTAAATTTAGTAGTATTATATTGAGTTAATCTCACCTATAAATGTTTCTTTTCTTTGTATTTCCTAGAGTAAAAGGAGACTAGGATATGTACTCGGCAATTGCCAAGTGTGTAAGCATTCCTTCCGGTAGAGAATGCGTATACATATTTGTCAAGTGCGTTTCTGTTGCTGTTATTTTGCGACTTCCTGGTGCGATATGTCCACTTTTCGCTCCATGTTTTACTCATGCTTCATCATTAAGTGTTTTCGTCATTGTGACTAAAAATAAATGGTAAAATTGTCAGATAAAGAAAAACCCAACGCACCGTTGACTCACCTGTTCTGCGAACTGGGAACTGCGTAAAAAACGCAACTGTAACTGTGATTAATCGTTGGCTTCGCTGCAGCTGAAGGTGAAGCAGAAGCGGCGGTAGGATGGAGTTACTTCTGCGTGCTTTGTCAGTCTGTTCACCTGTCAGTCTGCCAGGTGGGTGCGGCTGTCCGGGAACAAAGAATGCGAAATATTTTGTGTTAGTTTGTAAAGGCGTTGGAACCGGAAAACTCTAGTCACTGGTAATACCTATTACATCAGCGCACAAAAGTAGACTACGTATATGAGCTGAGTGCGTGCGTGTTGTTGGCTTTGTGGCGATGTGTGTCCACTGCCAAAATAAAATGCAAATAATTTAATTATAATTGAAATATGGGCAATTACGAAATCAATTTCGAAATTCAATTACACAAAATACACAAAGAAAATAAATGAAATTAATTTGCATTAAAGAAGCCAATGAAGGCAACAAATGTTTCACGTCTTACCAAATTCAGCTTTCAATTGGCAACTGCCCCCACTCTCTCTCTCTCTCTCTTCCCTGTATAAATGTCTTTGATCGCAGCAGCAGCAACAACAAAACATAAATAAATAATGCAAGAAATTAAATCAAACACGACCTTAAGCTGCTGACGCAAATAAATATGCCAACTGACACCCGTTGACTGTTGGGGGTTGTGTTGGGGCTGTGTACGGACTGTGTAGGGGTGGGGTGTGAAGGGTGTGTTGGGGGGTTTGTGACAAGTTGATTCTTTTGTTGTCGTTGACACGTTAAAAATACTTTTACGCAAACATTTGCACAGCGTTTTGTAGTCGACAACTTGACGAGTCGTATTCTCAGACATAGCTGGCGTATACGTGATATGTGTTTAGTGTTTCCTGTAGTTGTGTGAAGCTGTGTAATAAACATGACTTTTAATTTATTAAGGCATATCAAATGCTCTTTTTTTAAGCTGTGGATTTCCTTAACTTTGTACAAATACTGCACTTTACAGAATTTACATATAAATATCTCTAGCAGTTTCAGTATCTTTTGTATATGGTTGAAATCTTTGACTGGACTACGTTGTTTAAATGCTGATGCTCGCAGCAGAAGATAAATTCATCAATTATTAATATAGGCTGTAAACAGCATACCATCCTGGAACTATCTATCGATACTTGTAAATATCGCATATCGACGCGGTGTTCATTTGAACTTGTTCATGTGCACTTGATCTTGTTCGTGCTCACTTTACTTGTCCGCCACCTTAATAAAGCACATATACAATTGGAACCGCGCGTTTTTGTCAATTAATTTAATAGATTAGCAAATCGTCCAAAAGGGAATACAAAATAGTATCTCCTCGAAACAGCTGACATTAATGGATTTTGCCACATCCTTTGATATGCTCAGCTGATGTCAAACTCATCGTATTCCTTATCCCTGATTGACAATCGTGAATCAGGAAATTTGCTATTCTAGTTGCTCGTTTGACACTCTACATATTGCTGCACTTGGCACATTATCGAAATTAAGTATACGACGTGGGCACCTTACGGTCAAACGAATTCATTTATTGAATGTCCTTAAAGCTGACACAAATAGCAACGAACAAATACAATTTCATATAGTTACATATATTGTATGCAAGTATTTGTGTATCAGTCAAACGGGAGATGTACATACATAAGCCTACAGCTTGAGTTCGACTGCCAACTTCTCTCACACCTGTCCAACTTCCAGCCAACAACAGGGCCTATAGCAATTTTACGACTTAATGACTCTGCTGGGATTAATATGACTAATGGTGCGCTGCTTTTTATTCGATATAGCCTGTCCGAGCCGCAGCTCGAGTCGACTTCAACTTATATAGAGTGTATGGGCTTTGTGCAATTCATGTCCAAATGGCCGTCATTGATGTGGCGCACACAAAGCTGTACACACACACACACTCACACACGCACACATACAAATAATTATGACTCCGGGTCGACTTTAAGTTCGTTTTGTGTGCTGACAGGCCATTTATATACAGGTAAAATAAAAGAGATAAATATATATGTATTCCACTTTAATAAACACATACATACATATATATAACGTATATATAGACTTGTGCCTAGTTGACCATGGCATACCCTGTAAATGAGCGCGTATTATGGAATAGAATCATATCTTGAACTTATTTCTTAAAGTTGTCATCGTTTTAACGATATATCAAGTGGCAAACCAAGCTAACAAATTAAGTTTAGAGTGCTGTAAAACTTGCATTATGTTAACTCAATAACTAAGTACAGTCGTGTTGGAATAAACAGATATAATTCTAGCCCAGCTATTTGACATTTTATTTCTTTCTCGGTTTTAGTTTGTTCTAAATAGTTAGCACCTGTCTAAATTTAGGTTTTAAATGCATTCAGTTTTCGCTATTCATTTATACTCCTCGGTAATTGTATTGGCAACAAGCGGCAACTTAACGATATTGCAGCTAAACGAGAACTGCCAACTTGTCACTGGCGTGCTGTCAACTTAACGACGCAGAGTTGCCACGTTGTTGCAGTTATCAGACAGTCTGTTCAACGTAACGTAGAAGCCAATATACTCATTTGTGACTCAACTACGGGATAAACACACACAAAACAAGAATAAAAGTGTAGTAGCTTGAAATTTAAACACTCGAAAAGGAGCTGAAGTGGCCGTTTGACTGTCATTAGCCGGCTGCAAGAGCAGAGGCAACACAACAACAAGTATGTAAACAGTAACAGTAACGGCAACAACCACAATAAACAATTTATCAAGGCGACTGACGACGGCCGCTCGGACAAGGGATCAGGTCAGCGGTAGTTGGAGCCGGAGCTGTTTGGCTTTTATCTATGGCATGCATCAGTCAGTCAGGAAAATTAATTAACAACAACATTGACACTTGAACATTTGACAGAACAACTGGCCAAGGCGGGGAAATGTGAGGGGAAATGGGAGAGGGCTTGGGAAAAACACTCGTAAAGTCAACAAGGTGCTGTCGAGTTGAGTCCTTTCAAGCGCTGCTCCGTTTGCCTGTATGAATTGTTTTGTCATTGTTGTTGTGGTTGACCACACTGACACACACTTTAACACACACACACACACACACACACACATACACTCAGAGATGAATACTGAGCTGGCCACAAGCCAATCAGGCATAAAACTAGCCAACTTCAATATATGATACTCAAAAGATATTTTACTGGACTATTTGTGGTCTGTGTGAAAGTAAATTTAATTTTCCTGGTTTTCTTCACTTTGTTTACGGTTTTTGATTAATATTTTTCAACTTTTTTAACTGCGAATGCTTGTGAGTGTTTGTATGTATATATTTATATGTATGTGGCTGACTTTCTGTGTTTCGGCTTTTGTGGTTTTATCCAACGATGCTTCATGAAATATGTCTCAATTATTTATCCATACACACACACACACACACACACATTTATATTGCATTGCTTTGGTTTTTTGTCGTCATCCTCTTGGCAGCGCGTATTATAAATTATCGACAGAATTTTCCAAATCAACAACAACAACAAAACAAATTGAAGCAATTGTGGATTGTATATCATTTATTGTTGTCAATTTATTATACTTAATAATTGATTAAGTCAAAAACAGCAATTGCTGCATGGCTAATTCAACACATTCTTGTTATTATTGATTAACTTAAATTAAATAATTTATTTTTATTGCATATAAGCTTATTGATTACTTGCAGTTGATTAAAATATATATTTATTGTAGAGAAATAAAGCAATTAAAGAAATTTTGCATAAAAGTATGCAATGCAATTTTCATTTGCCGGCAATTCAGTTTGCCAGTGGCCACCTGGTGTTCAAAAGCACAACTATAATTATAGACATGCTCTTTGACCTATAAGCAGTTGGAGTGTCTACCTTTGACCTTTGTTGGCAATGTTTTACTTTTGTTTTATTGATGTTTATCCATTTTAATTTTCTCATATTGATTAAAGCAAATGACAGTCATTATTTAAGAATTTAATAGTAAATAGGTTTTAAATAAGACTAACTTTAAAGTGTGTATAATATTATCATGTTAAATTTCTTGCTCTAATTCTAGTTCTCGTTCTGCTTTGCAGCGGCAACTTCCGGTAATTCTGTTGCCGTCAAATGTTTGCCACCAATATCCGCCCGGTTGTCGTTAACGTAATGTCCCAGCCAGAAGGCATTGACGGTTAGAAAAACGTAGAAAATTTGCCGTATTCGCTCTTGACGTTTTCTTAGCAGTGCCTATTTCCGTGCTGGCATTTCCGCTGCATTTTGCAATTTGAATTGGCATGTGAAAACTATTTTCTACTGCATATGCGCGAGCTAATTACGGTGCAGCAACAGCAGCTAAACAAATTCAAGTAGCGTATAATAAGAAAAACTAGAGAGAAAAAACAGGCATTCAGCTGCGAACATGGAAGAGGATGTTTATGCAACGTTCAACTACAACGACAGCGGCGGCGGCGGCGTTGCGGATGGGCCTGAAGATGGCAGCAGCGAAGATGAGGATGGCAGTTGGGGCAGCCTGGATTTTAGCGTCGAACAGCTGCAAAATCTCTTGCTCTGGCAGCTGCCCAATCCAGAAAATTATAGCCAACAGCAGCAGGTGGCCAATTGGAATCTCAGCAATGCGTCCACAACGCCAATAATAACAACAACGACGACGGCGACGACAGCTCCAATGCCAGTGGAGCCCCCATTTGATTCCAACAACTATTGGGCTCTGCTTGCACTTGTGTTGGTCGCTGGCACCGCCGCTGGCAATATATTGGTCTGTCTGGCCATTGCATGGGAACGCCGACTTCAAAATGTTACCAACTACTTTCTAATGTCGCTGGCCATAACAGATCTAATGGTTGCGGTGCTCGTCATGCCACTAGGCATTCTAACTCTGGTCAAAGGTGAGTTCAATGATATGCTTACAGTATAGGATAAGATATTTCAATGGTGGGTAAAGAAGAGGTCATCATACTTCTAATTTGTGAATAAGATAATCATTTCATTATAATTATTAATGATTATGCAAATGTTAATACTACTGCTAATGCTAGTTATATTACTAATACTAATAACATTGCTTAAGGTAATGCTAACACTTTTGCCATACTCTATCTCCAATGATATTGCTAATGCTAATTATAATTCTAATGATGTTGATTTCTATCTTAATGCTAACGACAATGACAATGACAATGCTGATGCTAATGCTATTTCTAATGATAATAATATTACTAAAGCTACTTTTGATGATAAAAACAATGCATAAGCTAAAACTTTTGGTTAGGCTAAAGCTAATGCAATCTCTAATGCAAATGCTTAAACTAATGACACTTAGAAAGCTATTTTCAATGCGATATTAAGTGTCTGCTAATAGGTAACTTTTACCTAGATCCTGCCGATGTGCCAAGGATATCATTATTGATAAGCAAAGCATAACAATGCACATTAAATTCGCTGACAGCTTGCAATCAGCGTGTCCAGTAGCACAAAGCAGTCGTTTGCCTGTCCTTGGGCCACAATTGTGCTGTCGCTGACACGCACCCCAGGACGATGGATATAATGAAGCTGCCTGTCAATGAGGCTGCTAGAAGAATGATGCGAGGTAGGAGCACGCCTCGACGATTGCATTATGTGCCAGATATTTCGATCAAAGCAACTAAACAAAAACCAGGATAAAGTGAATAAAAGGAACACAGGCACACACCAAGAACAAGACAAGGAACACAAGAGAGTTAGAGAGAGAGAGAGAGAGAGACAGAGACAGCGAATGAGAAAGAGATTTAATAAACGCGCGCGTTGCTTTTGTTGCTCGCTTTCAGGCGAATCAGAGAAACAATGGAAAGACTTTCTAGAAACGGAAGCGTTTTCGGCTTCAGTGCAGCATAAAAATTGCATTAGACGGCGGCAAAAAGAACGTGGCACTTTGAAGCTCTGCCGACCGGGATGAGAACCAGCTGCCACAACTTCACTGTATGAGTGGAATGAGGGGAGTAAAAGAGAGCTGCGACAGCTGTTGCCAGCAGTTACTCGTACTTACCTCCTACTCCCTCCGGATGTTGACAGTTTTGTTTGTGCGCTGAGGGAGCCATTACCCACACACACACAAACACACACACACACACACACTATCGCGCAATATACTCACACCTGCCTAACCAAATTGCACTGGCAAAGTGAGCAATGCAGTCAGGCGACCCGTGGGGGAGGTGTGGCAGTGACAACAGTGCAAACAAATGGCTCACTGTTATGTAAAATGTACAAAAACGCAGCAGGCTACACTGAAAAAGGTGAAACTATTCAAAATGCTCGACTAGAAAATACTTGGTGCTTCATATGCTAACTCCTTTTTTATTGCATCATAAGTCTCATTTTTCCTTAATCTATATATACGTATATCTTACACATTTCCTTACTCAATTACACACTTTATGATACCCAACTTGAGGCATTTTATGGCAACAGGGTATATGAAATAGGCAAGAGCCTGACTGTGCGACTATCTAAGCTGCCAAAGCCGAAAAAGCAGAGACTACGTTGAGTAGGCGACCCTTTTAGTCAGGGCCAGTTCTCACTCGTTTTGCCATAGAATTAGAAAGTACTCAACGTTTTTCTTTTTTTCAGTAATGGAGGAAAAACACTCTTCTTCCTTCTATGAGGCACGAACGAAAGACAATAAAGGAAAGAAATAGTGTACATAGTATGTCGGGGAAATAGTATTTTACCCATTCAGGACGACATCATCTTGTATTTGGTCAGTCATAGACTTTATTAATTAGTTATTAGTTAATCGAGTTATTGGTTGGTGCAGTGAGTCTCTTCCCATAACCAGAAAGCGTCTGCCATCACGCTAATGAGAATTAGTTCCTTTTCCAACACTAGAAGATGTACGATCGACTCCAGTTCATACACACTGAGTTCCACTCAACCAGGGCTGCTACAACGCTGAGCAGATCTCACAATCACACAGTACGCTGACATGTCGAATATATTTCCGCGTGTTACATTCTACGACATATATAAATACTATAAGTGAAAGTGAGATATTAAATACTAAATGTTTAAATATATTATATCGCAGTCGAAGAAAACTAAGTGAAACTTATATTTGAGTATTGAAGAGTACTCTATTCCAACGAAGTTAGACTGTAATAAAGAATCTTAATTACTTAAGTTAGTTCATTGCATATTCAAGGCGCATAACTGACCTCGTTGACCACAGAACTAACTGCAACGAGGTTCTTACAATTAACATCTACAGCAGTATACGCATACATATACACACACACACATGCGTAAGTAGACACCGAGTTGTTGTTGCCTTTTAAATGCGTAAATTATGATTACATAATTAATGAATAATTAATTTACATTTATAAATCTGCATTAAGCGCTCTATTAATTAATAAAAGATTGTACCACGACCACTAGCAACAAATTGAATAACATGTAAATAATTTCCACGTCGTGAACAAACGTGAAAAATGCCCACAAAGCATCTGTACAAATTACGCGCAGCTTTATAAATATAAACGAAAGCGACTGATGATAAACAACAAAACGGAGGCCGCAAACTGAAAAGAACTGCCACAAATAATAATGATAAAAAAAAGGACAAAACAGCCGACAAAATAAGAAAAAAGAAAAAAATAACAAAAAAATAATAATAAACAGCATAATTAATTGAGCGCAAATTGGCGTCGTTTTGATTTTTGCCGACAGCGCTGAAAAGTAGGCAGTGAAATTTGAACAGCAGACGTCGCGGCAGAGCCATTAGCAGAGACGGAAGCAGAGACAGGAGGCAGAGGCGAGATGTGAAGCGAGACTGGAGGTGTATAACTGTACTTGAGATTTCAACTTAAATAGAAGCAACAAGAAGAAGAGCAACAACAACAACAACAACAAGCAATAGAAAGTAGGATAAAGCGAATTTATCATTTGCTGCTGTTGTTGTTGTTGCTATTGTTGTCAAAAAGCATTTTAAGCGCTTAAGCTGCGACACGCACACAGCAAGTGAAATCGGTGTGGGCAGCAGTCACTGGGGAGCAGCTTTAAACACAACCAAATTCCCAAATACTTGAAGGTGTGTTCTGAATTTTAAAATTGCCTATTTTTAGGTGCTCTTCGTAAATAATTTTAAATTGGGAAAGTCAGTTGAACACGACTGTACTTGAAAGTATGTTTCCAATTCGTTTTCTCTTTTATACTTATTGATTCAAATGATTTCCAATTGTCAATTGATTACGCTTTGATTATTCAAACAATGTTGCAGCTTTTAATGACAGTTTTTCTTTATTGAAATTGAGTTGAAATTGAATTGTGGAACACAATTGTGTTTTTTGCCTCGTATTCATTTGCTTCATAGATAAACGAGCGAAATCTAATGCCAAAGTTTGATAAAGTTTTTGCCTTTGCTTAGCATCCGCCTGACATTATCATAAATCTTTAAGCTACCACCTGGGCGACGCGTCGGAGACGAGGGAAAGACGTCAAGACGGGAGACGGGAGACGGCAGACGGGAGGCTATGTGCTATGGAAATTGACGTGTCTACATGAGCATAGCAAATGGAGGGGCATCCAAATGGCAGCTGTCGGCTGCTGAAGCCAATTAATTTTTGGGCCAGTCCCAAAACAAAAAGCTTACGGCACGTAATGAACTTCGCCTCTTATGTGGTCTGCCTATTTTTGTTTCTGCTCCTCTTTTTGTTTTAGTCTTTAAAGCGCTATCAATGTGTATGGGCCAAGGGCGTGGTCGGCTTGAAACCCTTTTTCGACAATCACTGCGGTCATTTTTTTCTCTACTTGTGGTCATAGAGAGAAGCTTCTCCTACGTCATTCACTCGCGAACAGCGGCAGCTGTCCCCGAATCCGCACATCAATCAAGTTGCCAGGAAACGAAGCTTCACTCTTAACCCTCAACAAAACTCTCCTCTCCTCTCCTCACCTCTCCTCTCCGCTCCTCTTAGCTAACATCAGCTCTGTGTTGTCTTGCCTCGATGAATTCTGCTCCCAGAGCGTGCAGTTATGTGTGAAAAGTCGCTTCGTTGCCCTGTTTCACTTTGGCTTTAGTCGCAGTTTCCAATTTGCTCGTTTCCGGCGCATTTGCCGTTATAGTTTTTGTCTTAAAAGCGACGCCATTTTGCATATGTTACCGTTAGCACTGCGAGGCTGCTCATTGTCAATGCAAAGTCCTTTTTAGCTGTTAAGTGTTTTGTGTCGACTTACAAATGTAGTTGTAAATCAACTCCAAGTCCGCTGAGGTTGCCACCCCTCCCCCCCAGCCAGATCCAAACGGTAGATTGCGGCGAAGCGAGACGCGTGCAGGCATTAAATTTTTCATGTTTGTTCCATTCCCTCATTCCGCCTTCTCAGCACTGGCGAATGAAGGGGTTGAAATGAAATCAGAGACGGATTTTCACTGAGATTGGGTTGGATATTGAGAGATAAGCAGACTGAATCGAGATTTATCTTGCAAATTTAATAGATATAAAGTTTTCAGAGTTGCGCTTTCGTTTAACCTTTAATTATTGATATAGATCTGCGATGCGAACAATCATTAAGAGGGGTGTATTAATTTGAAGAGCTCAAACCGAATTCTGTAATCCTGTCTTTCAACTACTACAGAAGGAGAGAAAACAGAATACAGGAAAATTAAACTTAAAACTGTGATGCAATATTGTAAGAAACCATTACTCTAATAATATTTGAGTTGATTCGATAATTTCCCTGAATTGCAAATAGCTTCAAGGCTAACAAGGAAACAAGAACATAAACACAGTTACATTTATATTCGTAAGAATGAATGATAGATAGAAGTGTGAGAAACGTGGTTAGGGAAAGGGAAATGGAATGGGGCGAAACCGACAGGTAAACTGACAAACAGCCGGCAGACATTGCAGAGCGAAAAATAAACACAGTAAGAACGAGACAAGTCAGACAGTTAAAGCAACTGGCAGGACGACCCAGCAGGTAAGGCAAGGACGAGCACCTGGCAGTCGTAGCTGAATGCAACTCAAGCTCAAGCACGAGACACAAGACGCAAGGCGTAAGACAGAAGACCCATGACCAAGAACCAAGGACCGAGACAAACCGTTTTCCCTACCTTGACAGTCAATGCCAGAGCAATTGAGTCGAGCCACGGACAGGACATAGCACCAAAGTAAAACATATATATGTATGTATATAATACGTAGATATATGTGTAAATGTATACATACTCATACCGAAGACTGTTGTCGCATTTGTGGCAGCCACTACAAGGCAAATGACTGAGATTGACTGACTGACTGACTGACTGAAAGACTGACGGGTGACTTTCACAGAGACACTAGAATGATATGACCAAGAAAAGAGAGCCAGAGTCGAGGTATGAATACCCTAAAGAAAGACAAGAGTTTAAGCTAAACTCTTACTAATACTTAGCCTCTATCTAGTATATTAAAGCAAACACCTAATTGAATTTACTTTATTATGTATATTGATAGGGTTAAGGCTAAACAACTCTATTCAGAGCAGACTTTAACTAGAATATGCCATTATCAGACAGCTAGTCGATCGATTTCTTTAGCTTATGAAACACTTATTGAAAGTGATATCTTAAGCCATAAAAACAACTTCAATTGAAGAAGTGTCGAAAGAGTTTAGATAAGTAATTATATCTGCCATCTCTATATATCATTTAGATTGGAATGTAAGGATGAAAGAAATGAGGTACTAAAGTAATCCCTGACAGATACATAATACCCGAACTTTTAAAGTCATTCTCTGTTCAATTTTAAAGCAAATCATTATACGATTGTTAGGGCATAATGCGCTCAAGTCCAAGGCGGAAGACACAAATGCACTTTGATAGATTGTGTCTGAGTGTGTGCGTGTTTTGCCATGGATTGTGCCACTCACTCAAGGTCTTTGTAATTATTTAAATATCGATTGCTTGGCATGTGGCTTGTGGGCGTTATATTGCCCTTATAACCAAACAAATGGGAACCGCATTCAACTGAACTTAAATTGTATATTGTTTATCATTGTTGTAGTCGCTAGCGAGTCTCGCCTAGTATTTATATTTCTGTTTCCTTGTAATGCTAATGGATTAATCGTTGCATTTTTAATCGCTAGTCGTTTGTTCGCTGCGTTGTCGAATTAAATATTTCATTTGGCCAGGGGCAAAAAGCCAAAGTCATTGGCGTTGTCGTTGTCGTTGTCACACCGCCCACAACTCATTCAACTGCCTGGCTTAAATAGCCGCAAGTTCATTTTTTTTTGCTAAGTAAGTGGCATGAGGCATGTAATTTATGTGCCTTGCGCTTTGCTGACATTGCAAAGAGTGCGAAGAGATTGCCCCAAGTCATGGCAACGGCCACTCTGCACTTCTCCAACTAAGAGCGTGTCCGGGCTTTTGTGTAACAGTTTTTTGTTGCATCTTCATTCACTCGCATTTGTCACTGCAAGGGAATAGGGAATGAGAGGAGATGATGCAACTTTTGCTGTGCTTATTTATTTAAAGCTTATTTATTGTCAGCTAAGATCCGACCAAGGACCAAAGCCAGTGCAAAGTCAATTAAGCTAGATAATATTTAGATGTATTACAAGCTTAACAATTATAATTATAAGTAGTACGATTTATTCTATCGCGGCTTGCATTTACGTGTACGTGAACCTAACAGTTGTGTCGCATTAAGCATACGCCATGCGGGCCAAATGAATTCCGTGTCAACTCGGCTGCCTTTAACCTTGCGGCTGGCAGCACTTAAGTGACAGGATATTAAATGATAACAGCAACAGCAACAGCAGCAGCAACAACAACAACAGCTTTGTCTGACAAAACAGCCGAAGAAACAACGGAGATAACAATGACAGCAGCACCTGGTCGTGAGGGATTGAGAGGGGGGGGGGGGGGTTGGTCTGACATTGCCAACGTCTGCTTTGACAATTTAACGCTACTAATTGAGAGTCATGACGGCGATAATACCAATTTGTGCACGTCTCTTCTGTTGCTGCGGGCATTCCTCTTAAAACGACTGCCTAAATATTTATAAGCAGTCTCTCTTTCTCCGTAAAATCCTCTCGATGAAACCGGACTAAAGCTCCCGGCAAACGTGACTCGCATTGTATGCCAGCTGTATATTATTAAGTATTTTTGTCAGCCAGTTTTCTGGCTATAATTATTTATGTGGTAGACCAGTAGACCAAGTCGCGACGCTGCTCACGTGTCGCAGCAAAAGCGTTCATCGACTGAGCTATCGATATTACGCATACGCCGTGGGTTTGCCTCTATCAAAGGTCCAAGCACGTGTATCTGTGTGTGTGTGTGTGTGTCTGCGTGTAGATTCGCTTGTTGTCCGTTGTTTGGATATACACGCAAATGTGACGCTTGTTTCTATACCCTGTAAACAGGTAGTGGGTATGACAGACGAGAATAAACTAGAGTAAATACTTAAATATATTCGAGACTCCGTTTTGCTTGATAAAGGATAGTTACTATCACTGTGTGTATTCTGCGATTCTTTTCACAGCGTATCCGCAAGTCGATCAACAATGTTGCTTGTCTGTCGCCTGACCGAGCCACAAAACAAGACACAAATACAATATGACATTTCATTTGAACTTGTCCTGCGTTGGCGATGCTCAACGTGAAATATGACTTGACAATGCCGCAATGTTTGTTGTCCTGCTTGCTGATGTTGTTGCCTGGATTGTTGTTGTTGTTGTTGTTGTACATACATATCGTTAAAGGTATTACTATGCTAACTAGTTAAAGCCTAACGCAGCGTGTTTTTATTTTGAACCCAATGTCGTTAATCAACTCAAAGAGTAAAACTGGACGCGTTGTTGTCGTGCTGTATCCTTGCTGTTCCGTCCTGTCAGTGTCAAAGTCTGATTAATGAAGTGGCCATTGTGGCATTTCTTTAAGCCCAAGAAAGTAACCAATGTATATATGCCCATAAAATAGCCTAGAAGAGTTCGTATCTGTGATTTAAGCGGTTAACAAATGTTCGAGATGGACTTTGCAGCCTAAGACGCTTTGATTATGATTTTGATTGAAACAAATATATGTATAAATGATAGAAATATCTAATTTAAATAGATACTCAATAAATAAACTATATTTTTTTTGTGTCACACTTTTAACTTATTGCTTTATTACGAGTACATTTATTTTATAGTCAACTATGCAAATTTTAATGAAAATAACTCGAATGGAATATGCAGGCTCACAGTGAATTAGATAAATGGAACCAGTCGGAAAGGCTGCAGTCGAAATCGATTATGAGAGACCCTTTACTTATTCTTCAAAATGGAAATGAGATTAACACTAATAGTACCCCACAGTGCGTTGTTACGTCAATATGCTCTTCTTCTTCCTTTGGCCCGACACTGAGTAATATTGAGTTTTGAATAACTTCCGAGTTTATTATCCGATCGCGATGAAATCTTCAGGATACATTGGGACCCCGATGCTTGTCCTGTGTGCCAAAGTTCAGGACTCTAGCTTCGTTTAAGGGATTTCAAAATATTATGTTTTCGATTTAGGAAGGCGAAAGGGGGCGTGTCAAAATTTAAACATAAACTTGATCCGCTTAGCCCATAGACGAACCTACATAGAAAATTTGGTGGCTCTAGCTCTTATAGTCTCTGAGATCTAGGCGCTCATGCAGACAGGCGGACAGACTGACAGACGGACATGACTCGGCTGTTGATGCTGATCAAGAATATATATATATATATACTTTGTTGGGTCTGCCGGACTTCCTTCGACCTGTTACGCACATTTTAACAAACTTAATAGACCCCTTTTGACTTTTTTAAAGTAAAGGGTCTAAAAATAATTTTACTTAGTTCGTTTCAGCAATAAAAAAAACTTTTAAAGTCTATTATATCCAAGAATATTATTGTCAAATCGCATTTTTAATTCTAAACAATTGAAATGTGCAATGAAAAGCAATGCGTGATAATTTAGGTATTGACTGAGAATTTATGAACTTTGAATGTTAAATGAAAATGTTTTTTTAGGGGGAATTTAGTAGGGAATGCTAGTACATATATTCTAATCTTAAACAGTACAAATTATATAGTAACTACTCGTATTTAAAGGAATACAAAGCAATGTGGTAACAAATCGTGTTTCATCTGACTGTAAATAAACACAGTAACAACGAACAACAGTCACATAGAATAAATCTCAATAATCATAAAAACAAAAAGGGTATTTAATAGTCGGCTACTCGAATCGACCTGTGTTTTATCGATGTTTTTGCAATTCCATGCAAAGCCGCAATTTCTAAGCGCTTAAGTCCCAATCAAAACAATACCTATCTTAACCAGAAAGAAAAAACCTGTATTTGCACAATATACACACACACACACACACACAAACACACACACACGCACACACAGACAAATGTATAGATTTGTATTTTTTTTCATATTTGTTTGAATATATGTATGTATGTATGTATGTAGCAGTCTTGTCACATGAAAACACCGACGTCAACATTCGGATTTCAAGCATAAACAAGTTCAATTTTCATTTAATTAAATGGACATACAGAATTGACCACGACCAGGGGGAGGAGGGCGGAGGGCGGAGGCGCAGTGAGCAGTGATAGCTACTGCAGCCCTTGTTTAATTGTTGATTGCTTGTTTTGCACAGTTTTTGGACAACTTTCATTAGAATTGTAGCACAGGTATCAGGTGACTAGAGCAAACAACAAACAATTCTAAATATATGGAAATAGGGGGTTGGGAGTGCACAGATGTTCTAGCTACAGATTTCGCATGCTCTACATTTATGCATATAATTTAATTTTCATTTTGATTTGCTTGTTTAACTGAGCATATCAAAGGCATTGCCGTCATTTGCTACAAGTATTTCATATTCATATTTTGTCATTTTCAAATAAACATCATTTGCACATGAACTGCTCTAAAATAAACATGGAAATTGACACGTGTCAATATATATATATATGTACATTTATTTATTTATTTATTTATTTATATATATACAAATATGTGGGGCGACAAACTTTTTAGGTGATGTTTGGGAAGAGGCCACAAAAATATATACATACATATGTAAGCGTTGGAGGAATCGTTAAATGTGTTTATCTACTTAATTAAAAGCTGGATCATTTTCCGAAGTCTCTATAAATACTTTCACTTAAAATGTGTACAGAAGAATATTTTTTTTTGTTTTGTTTATTACGATATTGTTTTTATAGCCTACTGTTACTATTAATAATAACTTATACTATAATGTATTTTATTGAGGTTCCGCTATGCCGTATACCTGAATACCATATCTCCAGATGGGTGCCAGAATGACTTTATATATGAGCGTCTTGTTGGATATCGATAGCTTATTCCTGGCGTTAAGAAGCCAAGACATACTGTTCGCCTTTGCCTTGAGACGCTTAACTATGTCAGTAATATGGCGCTGGAAGCTTAGCCGTTTGTCCAGAGTGACTCCAAGATATTTGTGAGCATCCTTCTGTACTAAGAGTTCACCGTGTAAGAATACCCCGGGAGAGGTGTGTGTTCTAAGAGTGTATGTTACTGATACACACTTTTCAGGGTTTATGGCAATGTTCCATCTACAGGCCCAATTCTCAAAGAGAAGAGTATTGAATTTGATATTCTAACTGTATAAGTATTATTATTGTTAAACTTTTAGTGATACCTTTTTTAAACTTTGGCAAGCGGTTTTTCATTTGAAATTCTGCAAAGTTACCATGTCTAAAATTGGAAGGCAAGGCGATTTATTGGTTTTAATACAAAAATAGCCAAACGATTAAGCCACATGTTAAGTCTCCCAGCGGCAGTTGTTGTAAGTATATTTTTTATATTCATAATACAGATACAAATTGTGTCAACACAATTGAAGGTAATGGTAGGTAGTATTACTCGCAATAACAAACTCATTTGAATTATGCATAAATCTCAATTTATATGTATACGAATTTGCTGAGACAGTCAAAGTTTTATAAGCATTCAGTTAATGTCTTCGTTAAATTTAAACCGGGCTATTTTTAACAAGCCACAAAGACAGTTTGATGACTGAGGGGAAAGCATGGTAAATCGGTTATAATCGGGAAGCTAAATGATTATGAATATTTTTAGCAATTTTTATTAGAATATAGCCAAAAGAGTGAAACAAATTATAGTACTATTGGATATTATCGAGTAGTGATTCAAGTTATAATATTTATTTGACTAACTAAACATTTTTGAGTGGTACTTGACTTTGTAAGAGGTGCGTAACAGGGCAAAGGAAGTCTGTGCGACCCTATAAAGTATATACGTTCTTAATCAATAGCCGAGTTGTCATAGCCCTGTCCATCTGTCAGTTCGTCCGTCTGTCTGGCTGTTCTTCTCTATAGACACCTATATCTCAGAGACTATAAGTGCTTGAGTCGCCAGATTTGGTGACAATACTTCTACGGGAAGTAACTCGAAACTCAGATCTTTCCATGACTACAAGCTTATTGGCAATGATGTTAGTATATTCTTTTTGAGAATATCAAAGGCTTACAATAAATATGAAACTATTTTTGGCAGCACTTTTGAAACTGATTCTTCTTATGAAAACTATTGAGTACTAAATGAAGGATTTATTGAAAAGTTCTCGAAAAACGATACTATCTACAGTTTCTCTTCTTCCCTCCTTGTCTGTCAGTGTGTGTTGGGGCAAAAAATGGCGCAGAAAAGTATTTCAAAAGTCTGCATTTAAATTGAAATTCTCCATTGCAGTTGCAGTTGAGACTTAAACCGACTAAAAGGCTCTTTGCGGCTTTGAGACTGTAGTCAAATATTAAAATTGTGTTGCGGTTGCCCAGTTTTGCGAAATGCCAGGCTTCAACATACTTAAAAGTGGCAAGCTTTAAGTTAATATAGACTCAATCAGGCCACACACACACATTGAACTGAAAAGTATTGCATGTCTTCCAAATATGCAGTAGGAAACATAAGTTAAAATCATGTGGGGGATCAAATGGAAATGTGGGGGATTATTCCTATGGCTAAAATAATAGACAGACAGATTTGCAACTAAATAGAAAAACTTTAAACAGAAACAACGACACAGTTGACTTGGCATTGTCGTGAATTCCTCGCATACTAGTCGATATCAATGTCAATGTCCTGGTAGTATTATTTTATTACACAATAAAGATGCAAACTTTCAGCTAGTCTCGTCGCAGAGTATTCTGTATGATGTTGGGAAAAATAAGCAACGTGGCCTTTTCATGTCCATAAAGAAAAGTTTTCAAAGTCTTTTGCCTATGTCTGCTTATTGTCGTGACCCTCATTGTTGCCGCCCTTGTTGTTCATAAACATAAACTGTTCGAAGGAAATATGCCTAATGAACTTAATGAGCTTGAAGTTGACGACAATTTCAAGCCAAATTGTATTCAAACTTTGTCTACTGATTGAGCATGAAAATGATATGGAATTGCTTTAGCATCCACCAAATTCAAGCAATTTAGCTGCCGACACTTCAAATATTCTGATACTACAACTTAATATTTAGACACATTTAACTACTACAACAATTCAAAAGTCTGGCATTTGTCGGTGCCTCAACATTAATTAATTACTGGTCTCAATTGCAGTCGAAGTTGTTGCCTTCAACTATTTAGTTGCGTGCGCTAAAAAGACGCCAAATAAATATTCGTAATTTTCCATGGGAAACTTTTCGCTAAAGTTTGCTAAGAAAAACAACACAGCAAGTGAAATGCTGAATGCTCATCAATAAGTTGCAAGCCCATCCAGTGGGAAGGATGGTAAGGGGCTTATTTAAACAAAGTTGCAATAACTTTGGAAATGCAGCCAACGGCAATTGAAACAAATAAACAAAAAAAAAAAAGGTATTACGAGTGCTTTGTAATCCATTTGAAAACTTTACGAACAGCACGCACACACACACACACACACACACACAGGGGGAGAGATAAATATGCCAGAAGTAAAGCTTTTGTAATAGACAAACAATGAGGCAAAAATGAAACGTTAAAGCGGAGTGTAATGAAGCAACGGAACCAAAGCAATTTGTATAAACTGCCGGACTCCCGAGAAACTTGAATAGAATTGTTAGGGTATAGACGAGTGATTTAGTTAATGACACTGCTGCCAAATGGGGACTTTTGTCTGTGGTGTAGAGAAAGTGAGAAAGGGAATAATTAAAGCGAAACATTTGCGACACACATTCATATATGTAAGAGGATTCTTTTCAATAGTTGCTGGATCAAAAGTTGGGCCAAAAATGAGCAATCAAGAGGATGAGTGAGTGTTGATAAAAGGACATTGTCACTACGACGCGAGCTGTCCCAGTTCTCCGAATCAAGCGAAGCGTTCACAATGCAAAATAAACGAATGAAAATACAGGAAAAAAAATAGCAGGCTGTGTAAATATTAAAAGGTACATTATAATGAAATGCGACCTGGACAGCAGTTTGCCTGTGATTGAACAGTTGCGGCTGACTGGAAGAGACACCAATAGCCGCAACAGCAACAATTACAACAACGTTATTAAAAATACTTGTGATGTGCGCGATTTCTGATACATACTCGTTTGTATACCCTAACCGACAGCGTATTATCGTACTCAATTGCAAAGTCCAATCCAATTAACAACTGATTCTCTGCAATTTCATAGTGAATTTAATTTTTTGGTGATGTGACAACCAAACTATCGACGGTACGTTAGAGCTGGAAATAAAATCGATTCGAAAATCGATTAATCGATTTTGTCCCCGAATCGCGATTAATCGATTTAATATATAAGAATCGATTAAAATCGAATAAATCCCATCACAACTAGGGGAAGCGCCGCGACGACCCGTCTTTAGCAAGTCGCGCCTAAGCATTTCCACGAATGTGACGATTCTGTGGAAATGACCATAAGTATATACATATGAATATAAGTATTCACTGTGCATATGTACCTATATATATAAGTACATACAATGCAGTATGCGTTTTCTAACCTAATGAGATTTTTTTATTCATGCATATACATTATTGAAGAAGAGCGAAGAACGTGGATATGCTATTTTTTTAAATAAAAACCAATGGCTCGAGTGATACTATTTTCTTTTGTAGGTTAAATAATAGTAGTTGATTCATATGTATTTGATATATGAAAAATTTCGCGAAGTTATATAATTTGCAATTATATACATACATATATGTTATTGTTGTAAAATAATTAAATAAATATAAGTTGTTGCAAATATTTAATTTTGTGTTTTTTTCTAAGCATGATTTATAAAAGTCGATCTTAATCGATTTAAATCGATTTTCGCTTTGAACAAAATCGCAAAAAATCGATCTCTACAAAATCGATTTTTTTCCAGCTCTACGGTACGTCAGACACTATCGAAAGTGTCTGGCTGCTATCGATGGTAGCTCGATAGCGGCCAACTATCGATAGTGCCGTTTGTGCTTTCAATAGTTCTCCAGCTCTAATTTCAATACGAGTATATGATCATCGTTTTCTAGCTGCCTTAAGTCAACAAATCTGTTTGATTATCAGTTGAAAAGTGATTGATTGTATTGGAGTTGGAATCAGATAACTTAATCGCACAAATGTAGATGGAACAACTAATAATTGACAATCATTAGCAGTTTATTTAATAGGCCTATCATATTAGGTTGGGGAAAATGAAATGTACCTTTTTAACCTATTGTTAGAGTTATTTTATTAAGGCTTGGGAGGTTCAATTTATGTCAAATATGTTCAATTTTATAACCAATTGCTTACAAATCAAAACATACCAAAGTTGAGACACAAAAAATATAATGGATTACTTCTTTCCCAGACTAAAATAACTAATTGATGATAAATATTTAATAGACTTTAATTTTCAAAATCAATTATCAAGCTCTATATTAATATCAACGCAAGAATCTGATTCCATAACTCTCATATATTTGTAGGAATTTTAGCTTAACATTAAAGAGTATTAATGTGCTTAGAGACTGAGCGATTCCCACTGGATTCGTGTGTTTGTTCGTTGATGTGATTTTTTAATATACTTTATGTCTGAGAGGCGCTTAAGTTTGCTGAAGTGTGAAAATAAAGTAAGAGGAGAAAAAAGGCAAAGCGACCAGGAGGATGGCCGGGATGTGGTCTGGTCAGAGCAGGAAATAAATACGTGTATTACGAACTTTAATGCTGTTTCTGTTTCTGCTGCAGGTCATGTTCTGTCAGTGGAACAAAATAATATGGAAAAGCAATATTAAATTCATATTTTTTGGAATGGAGATACTATAAAAATTTAAATTTAAATTTAAATATTTTTTGCTATGTTTGACTTGTGGATTTTTCACATATTCATAAAAAATGAAGAAGTAATAAATCAGATAAATCGTCTGCATGAAATGTTCAACAGAAATTCAGTATTTTTTCCACACTGAAAGTGATGACTTCGTGTCTTTTGCTCTTTCATTTTTATTCGTAAGCCTCTTTGTTGGGGGGGCAAACTTCTAGTCCAGTTCTTAGGAAATGAAAGCTGTACAATAAACTCAAACACACACACAGACACACACACACGCCCACACATGCATAGTTTAAGTTGTGCTAAATTTAAGCGTAGGGGGAAGCTATTAACATGCATATGATAGACACTTCCGTAAAACTGACAGGACGCGCATGAGGACATGAACTCAAAGTCAAAGCGGAACATGCGGTGTCTACGTGCATCAACTAGGACACGGCATAGACAACAACATAAACAAACAAACACACACACACACACTCACAGAGAGACGCAAACACGTGTTGGTTATTCTTTCAGGCCAAGACTGCTGCTATCAAGTTAAGTTCAGAGTGAAATACCCTGTACAAAGTCTTCACTTCACAGCAACCACTGGATACAGCTGTAAATTACTTAAATAGTTGCCACATAACGAGAGATTCCCAGCTCGATTCTTAGACTAAATTAGATATGTCGGAGTAAACGAAGCGTTTCAGGGTTTGTTTCCGTTTCAGAAATTGCTTTGATTGTACGCGTAGTGTAAATAAAGCTAGAGATGAGAGAGTATGCAGTAGAAACACGCTTCACTTAAACTACCTATTTGTTTTGTTAAAAAAATTACAGAGCATCAAATATCGGACGAGTTGTCTTTAGTTTTTGTTTCTGCATTCGCTTGTTCTTTGGCTATTGTTTTCGATGCGGCCTTTAACTTTCTTTATCCTTTTGATGGGTTCATCATCGTTCTCATCATCATCATCATCATTATCATCATCCGCAGTAAATGGTCGGCAAATCAAATAAATAACTGTAGGGCGAAATGTGCCTGCCATGCATAAAGTAAACTATTTAATGGACTTTTGCTTGCGATGGCTGCCATCAGTTCAATGACGTTCATAGAGTTGCGGGGAAGCCCCAAAGAAGGGTGAATGGTGGGGCGGGGGGGATTTCCCACAGCCAAGCGGAAATCGAAAGCTATTAGAAACGAGGTTGCCTACGGGGAAATGTGGGTGATTGGATGGTCTGATGGACGGGAACGAAGTGCTTGACTTTGAACTCATTTGCTTTTCTTTTCTACATTTTTTCACAACTTGCATGCACAATTTTTTTTGCCAATTTGAGTCTCGAAAGGCGACGGCATCTATAGAGATGTCCTGTCGTCCTTTCAGTTCGTTTCTTATCCCATTTGCCATTTGATTTTCGATTTTGTTTTCGTTTCTTTTGAAGTGCTCGACATTCGCTAAGCTCTGCACTAAGTATAGGTGTGTGCACACTTTAAGCACACACACACACACACACACACACACCCACACACACACACACCCACATAGACACACAATAATGCAAATGACTTTGACTTCCGTATGGACCTCCAAGGAAGTGGCTCCTATGTAGCAGCATTTTGGCCTTTTCATTGTTATTGTCATTGCTGTGCTCTTTGTGTCGCTGACACTTTTCTTTTTTCCTTGCACTGACAATGTCAGACATAGAGAACATATCAATACGTCGTTTGATGTCAAGGGAATGACATGAGATACTCTTATCGATGGCTGAAATTGATAAGATGCCCAAAATGAAATACGGTGATTTTAAATGAAGCAGAGAGAACAGTTCTCAAGTAATTATAGTTTTTCTAGATTTGCTAGAAATAGGTTAGGTTAGGTTAGGTTCGGTTAGGTTAGGTTCGGTTAGGTTAGGTTCGGTTAGGTTCGGTTAGGTTAGGTTAGGTTAATCGGACTGCTCGACCAAAGTCGAGCGCATCCAGAGAACGTTCGGACCATTGTAACGTACGTCAGCTTTATGAGTGAAAGGGATTATGTAGGGGAGGGTTGATGGGAGCGGGAAAGAGGACTCCCTAGCTACTTCCGTTGGGCTAGTTCACCCTTGGTACCAACCAGTGGAGTCCAGAAAGAGCACCACATCCTCCAATCGCAATTTTGTGAGACTATCCAGTTCATTGAAGAAGGGTTTCCCGAGAAAACGGATTCTACTTCTAAGAAGTGCACGGAAGTCATAGAGAAGGTGTTGAACGCTCTCTGGTTCGTCTTCGTTCCCGCAGCTGCGACAGACGTCTTGATATGTTCCATTCCATTTCGTTGTGCCACTCGGTCGAAGGGATAGTGGCCCGTTAGGACTCCTATCAACATCCTTATCATGTTCTTGCTATAGTGTAGGAGGTCTGATGGTCGCTTTGGATTACAGTCTGGTCAGAGTGCTTTAGATATGTTGAAGATATTTCCAAGGTGGATATTAATTTGGTCGACTGCCAGACTGTATAGATATCTGCCTGGAAAACACAGCAGCAGGATATACCCAGTAGACACAGTAGTATAGATTGACAGCTCGTTCCTCCTTTAAGGGGTTTCTAGCTGCCAGTCAGTCCGTGATGGAAGCTAAGTGTTGAACCTTTTAATTATTATTAAATGTGCATTCATTTGATAATTCAATTTAATAGATATTAAGCCTTAAAATGTTAATTACAAGTAATTGTGTGACAAGTTAAAATAACTTCTGCTAGCTGCCCTTTTTCGACTGCCCTGTGAACATTTTCATTATGTTTGCCATTTCCATATGGGACATCCTTTTGAGACACTCACTGCTGTTGTGGCTGTCAACAGAAATATTCAACCACAAAACATACACACAAACAACAACAAATAGCAACAGTTGCGACAGCTGCGACAACATTTGGATTCAGATTCCGAACCGACAGACGTTTCCCATTATAAATATCAAAAAAAATATACATATCTAGCTTTAAGAATGTCGATCTGTAAATACTCTTGCCAAAATTATATATTATAATTATGATAAGTTGGATAATTAAATTACATTATAACTTCTCAGTGATAAACTCGTAGTGTGAAATCTCCGACTGATGAGTACTCCTATATATAGATAAATATATACATAACCTATGTATATAAACTACATGTAACAAAAAACCTAACAAACTGTATCAACAACTGAGAGGCACAAAAACAGACAGATAGACAGACGGACTGACAGAGGTCGAAAAAGTATTCAACAATGCGTAACACATTTGGTCACAAAATAATGCTGTAGTCGGCAAGGGTACAAAAAGAAGGAAGCAAACCAAAATACAACTCATGGGGTCAGAGATACAAGTGCATAAACAAGAATAAACATAAAACCAGGATATATCTGTACGTACACAACAACAACAATACAAACACATGTATTCGTTCGTATATGTATGTATGCATGTATGTGTGTTTGTTTCAGCATATGCATATGCATGCAAACATGTCAACGGATCGCGTGAAATGAAAATGATATTTACATACAGATGCGCTTAATGTAAAAAAAGGGACTTTTTATACACACAAACATATGTTAACGCGTTGAATTTTTCAGACTAAGGTTGAGTATGACGATGGATACGATGCCAACTCATAAATTTGCTGACAACACAGGTGACAACGTGTCAACAAGCGCCGCAGGACATTTTTCCGCAGAGTTAGCCGGGAAACTGAGAGAGAGAGCGAGAGAGTCAGAGCATGAACGAGACAGAGATAGAGTTATGGATAAACAGCAGGCAAGCCAATTACTCGTGCAAGAGGACTTAAAGCGTGCGCTAAAAAGCAGGCTACAGATTTAACACAAAGAATGAGAGAACGAAACAGCATGGCAGCCAATTACGTGAGAGATTTAAATTCTGTGCTCAAAAGCAGGCAACAATTTCAATGATTGATTATGGGGCACATACATACAAAAAAAATATCGTACTATATATGGATGTATGTTTGTGTGTGCATTTCAGCCAACAGTTGTCGCCAACACTCGCTTCTCCCCATCACACTTGCCCCTCCAGGCTATCAACGCTTTGTCTAACCGCTGTCTGTTTAGCTTCAACGCGCGACAAGCGGCCCCAAACCCAAGTGCGACCTTTGCCTTTCGCCCCTCTTTAAGTAGCTGTCATATGCCAAAGAAACGTATTTTTTTCTCTTATTTTTTTTTTTATTCTTCACACATTTTATTTTGGTGATTTGTTATTGAAATTGTTATTGTTGCTCAGCTTGGGCGTCTGTGCGTGACAGCAACAACAACAATCGGCACTGAACATTTGGCTTATTCGGCTTATTTTATAATCTCTACAAACTGTGAACTGTCGTACAATGGTTTTTTTTATTTACATACATACGATATTATACATTGTATTATATTATTCAATCAGGGAATATGTAATCCATTGAATTGATCTATCTATTATGCTGTATGCTTGAATTATATATTAACTATTAGACTATTTATTTGATTGAAGTCCTTTGATTGTATATTAATTTAATTTAAATATTTATAGCATACTTTTTGGATCAAACAAAATTCGTAACAGACTACGGTATTAGTAGGGTAGTGAATCTACTGTGCATCGTGATATTTCTAAATTTTTACATGTAAATTTTATTTGACAATTCTTATTGACATAGGCATTCATTGGAATGCCTTCTACGACTTGTTATTGCTGAAATTTATGTATTTGCTGGCAGTTATTTGATATTTTACTTGAGATTGGCTTACGGTTTACGATTTGCTTTCCACATTTACGTTTTGTGTAAATAATTGAATGCCCATTGAGATAAGTTTCATGTTTGTCAGTGTAAGGAATGAGGTAATAGAACTACAAGATAAGTAGAAAAATTATATTGTATTTTGTGACCAAATTTGTTTGTCCAAAATTAAACTAGACAAGTTCACTTTTCGCTCAACTGAAGTGAAATCCTTTTAACCCATGGCAAACAGTTGGTCAAAATGTTTGCAACTTAATTGTTGGTGTTGCTGCTGTTGATGCTGAAAGAAGTCAAAGAAATAACAAAACAAAAACTGAAATTGAAATCGATGCTTTGCTAAAAACAAAAACAACAATACATACAGTCAGAAATACACACGCACACACTCACATATGCACATAGCGCACACACAGAGAGACACATTCATAAATCATTTTTGGCATATTTCGGTTGGTTTCGTCTTCTGACCGCTTGGAGCGCTGCACGCAAATTGTTTGCCAACGCAGAAAAGTGTTCAAATATTTGTTGTTGCCATTGTTTTTGTTGTTCTTTTTGATGATGCGGAAGAGGGTTGCTTGGTGTATCAGACAAAAGCTTATGTTGTCACAAAAACTAGAAAAGAAGTGCGCTAGACTAGCAGATGCCCTGTGTAATTGCTGATGTAGTAACCAAAGCGGGAAAACGATACCCTGTAAAATATACACAACTTAAATTGTCCACTCCAATTGTTATGATTAATAAACAGCAAGAGAAACAAACTAATACTCTGTATTATGTAAATACTCCGATTTTAGGCAAAGAATGTTTTACATTTGTTTTAAGTGAAATTTAATGCATAAATAAACTTTCTGTTGATCTGATGCTTTGTCTGCTACTCATGATTATTGGACGTAATGGTGGAAAACTAAACAACTTCAGTTTCATCATGTTTCCAGCATGACTTGAATATCTCATTCTTGGCTAGGGGCGTTTTACGGGCCAAGTCTGTAAGTTGATTTGACAAATAAGAAAGTCATTATTTGAGGCTGGCGGTGGTTGTGCCCCTCACCCTCGTTGTGACCCACTAAACTAAAAAGCAAATTAAATAAGTTTCAACGCATTTACAAAGTCATTTTGGGTGCCAACTTTCAGTTGAGCTCAGCTCGTCAGCTATTTGTGTTTTAGTTTAGTTTTTATGACTTGACCCGCCCCCTGCGTCCCAAAGTATGCAAAACAAAACACACACACACACATTTAGATACAAAAGACTGAAATAAAGAGAGAGAGACAGAGAGAGGGACAGAGCGAGAAATCAGCTAAAAATTTATTTCCTTAAGTAAGATGCGAAGAGAACTTTGCGCTTTTGTTTGAAATTTGTTTCGCATTTGTAAGTTGAAATGTTTTTTGTGAGCGAACAAAACAAAACAGAACGAAACGGAACGGAACGAAAAAAATATTTGAAATAAAGAAAAAGAAAGAAAGAATCGAAATACAAATAAAAGCGTAGCATAACCTCCCGAGGCACTGGCAGACCTCAGACCTCAGGCATGCAGTTTGGTCTCCTTTGTGTTTGGGCCAAGTCGCCGTTTAAATGGCCCCAGCACAACTGAACACAACTGAACACAACACAAAACAACACAGCAGAAGAGAATGGGAACAGAACAGGAACTGAAAGAAACGAAACTTTCCTACCAGTCGTATCCGTTATAAGCTCTACCTTTCCATTCCTCTCAGCTCTGTTCACCCTCAAGCTTCAGATTTAATTTAACCTTTTTTTTGTTGCTTCTCTTTTCAACATTGCTTAAACAAATTTATTTCAATGCGTTTTTTTGCTCGAAGACTTTGGCATTGGGCCCGGTTTAAAGGGTCGGCCCCAAATCGATTTTATTGACACTTTAGGGCCGACATAAATTGTTCTTTGGAGCGGGGCGAGGGCGCAATGACCGTATCATTTGTATTTGTAACACTTCCAATGGAACTCGGGGCTAATAGGCAGTATGAAGCACAAAACAAATGGTTTGCAATTTCAACGCCTAATGAGAAGTTGGACAAATGCAAATTGTCTTAAGAATAACACATGCAACAGTTTAGAATGAAAAATTTGTTATTTTTAGCTTTTAGCTTTTGCTGAATTACATTGCTTAAGGTATGTGTAAAGATTAAGATGTGTAATTCCGCAGATAGATTATGTATATCACAAGAATTGCCTTGAAATTTATACAACAAACAATAGCTTAGACTTGAACTCTGCTCCCCTTCTTGAGTTACTTTGCTTGAGGTTTGATTATGGATTAAGGAATCACATTTACAACTCCAAACTGGGAATATACAAAGGAAAGTCCACTAAGACTAGCGACAGAAGTTACACAAGTTGTTTAAGTCCAAATATTTCTTTAAAACCTAATGATTTATGCAATATTGTGGAAAGTCCTGATATTCTGAATAGAACCAAAGGCAATTCTTTAAGCCAAGCATTGTTAAGACTCTCACCTTGAAGTTACCATTGTAAATCTACTAACTTTTCATTACATCCCATATATTTCAAGTAATCTGAGCTCGCAGAGAAATCTCATATCAGTTGCAATGCGATTCTCATGCCCAGTCAAATTTTAGCCACAAATCCCGCACACAAATCTTACCGCTACCATCACACACATTCACATACACATTCACATATCACATATGGATACCTCAACCCAGCTACATCCGTTTCGTGTATATATTATGGTGTCTACCCTTGGTTTGGAGCACCTCGCTGAGTTATGACGTCCAACAGCTGCGCAAAACGACAGACCTAGGCTGGGGACGAGCCTCTCATATACACTAGTACATGTATGAAGGAGATGCCACAAATATGTTGCATAAGCCACGTGGGAGGCACAGATGGAGGAAGTGGCAGGGCGTGGGGGGGGGGTAGAGCAATGGGTGTCTGGCAATGGCCAATATCATATGCGACCAGCAGCAGCCATAAGGTCGGAGCTGGAACAAAATACGAGTATGTTATTTGTGCAACAGCAGCGCAAAGAAAAAGAAAAACATTTCGAGTGCTTTAGTTGAGTCTGCTCGACGTGAATACACCCTGTGAGCAAATCTATAGACAGAACTCAGCACTTATAGCTAACTTACTCTGCAAAAGGTTCTTTATTTATTAATCAAGTCTACAGATAGTCTCGGCATTATATAAATTAGTTCATACCTTTTCTACTCAGACATGATTCCTTAACTGCTTAATATACCCTTTGCCTGTGTACGAAGTATTTTGAAGGCAGCAAGGAGAAATAATATCAAATCAAATGGCCAGTCGACAGTTGGTCTTCCATTTGGGACTAGGTGGAAAATATTGCAGACACTTTGCTGTCTGCCTCCCCCTTCCTACTTCTATCCACTATAATGGTTATTTACGAGTATAATGCCATCCTAATAAAAGTCAAAACTTGTTTTCTTACATTTGCAGGCCACTTTCCGTTGAGCTCGGAGCACTGTCTGACCTGGATATGCCTGGATGTGTTATTCTGTACGGCGAGCATAATGCATCTGTGCACAATATCCGTGGATCGTTATCTCTCACTGCGTTATCCGATGCGATTTGGCCGCAATAAGACCAGGCGGCGAGTAACCCTTAAGATTGTCTTTGTCTGGCTGCTCAGCATTGCGATGAGTCTGCCCCTCAGCTTGATGTATTCCAAGGTGAGTCGAGTTTTTGTTTTTGGAAATTAAATAGAGTTTATCAAAGATTATTGTTCGCTTTTAAGGATCATGCATCGGTGCTGGTGAATGGCACCTGCCAGATACCTGATCCGGTCTACAAGCTGGTTGGCTCAATTGTCTGCTTCTATATACCACTCGGCGTCATGTTACTCACCTATTGTCTCACGGTGCGTCTCTTGGCCCGACAGCGTCAGAATCTGGGCGGTGGACAGCCCACATCAGCTGTCACACCCGGCTGGGCAAGCGGTTGGTTGGGACAGGCGCCCGCCTTGGGTAAGACAGCTCCAAATATATATTTAAGTATATTTTACTGTTCCCCGCTTTATATATTCATAACTATTCTCCATTCCAACTATTGTAAATTCTTTGCAAACACAACATTTTTATAAGTAAATAATTAATGATACCATAACATCAAATCTTTTCTTTAAAAATATTATATAGAAAATACAGAAGACTTTACAATTCTTCATTCAATTCTTCTTAAACTTATATCTAAAAAAATACCCCTTCCAATAAGCACTCTTAAACAGGAAATGATAGTAGATAATTGGTCCATTGGTTTTAAAAACTTCACTTCATCGGGGGGAAATTTTGTTTATACTGTAAGGAAATTTATAGCGCTCACTCTGTCAAAATGTAAACATTGTTGCACTTTTTGTTGCCTCAGACTTTGCATACAAGCTTACACGACACATTGAGAGGGGGGAAGGAAACGGGGGCAGCAGAATTTCGAAAACAGGCAACCAGCCAGAGGATGGCTGGCAGGATATGAGCCAGGATAAATGCCTAGACCACAGCAAATGCACACAGCCAACCATCGACAGCATTTGAAATTGTGTGTTGGGTGTGTAGAGAGTGTAGGGTGTGGCAGTGGGTGTGTGAGTGTGTTGATAGCTAATTTTAGTGTTGTCGCTTACAAGGACTACCATCAACATAAACGTCGGCAAAGCTCTTTTTCAAGTGTCAAGCTATTTGGAGTTGAAAGCAAAAGTTTTAGCGTCAGTTGGAAAATTGTTTTGGATAAGATAAAACCAATCGAAATGGGAAATATTTTGTTATTAAGTGAGAGTTTTCATGTTCTTTAACTTGAAATGTATAGCCTTTTGGTAATTCTAATTTCTGATATTATTCTGATTCCCATTTTAGATATTTGTAATGAATTTGTATTTAACTGAACTTTTTGTAACTTTATCTTTTATTGAACTGAACATGAACAAGATCAAGTGCACATGAACAAGTTCAGATGAACACCTCGTCGATATGCGATATTTACAAGTATCGATAGATAGTTCCAGAATGGTATGCTGTTTACAGCTTATACTTACAACAATACTCTTAAGACAACCTAAACTTAGATTTGTTCGACAGTTTTTCACTGACATTCCCATGATATTGTCATTATATACAGCTTACAGTTTCGTACAGTTTCAAATACTTAAAACTTATGTCGTTAAGCTCAACTTATGTATTTCCATATTGAGGAAATCGATATAGTTCCTTATGCATTTATTTTGCGATCTTTTCAACATTCTACTTAAGGTCTATTATGAATGTAGCATTTTAAACTATTCTAAGGACTTGCAGACATTCCATATGCCAATAATAATAATCAATAAAATGAGAATGAGAATGAACAAAGCTACTATATGTATGTATATATGGAAACTAAGCATATTTAATAGAGCGGCGACTGCATTGCAGTGTTACCATTTAAAGGATGTGGCTGCAAGGGGAAAAGCAAGCACGCTTAGTAGATAATCGAGAATGGAAGCGAAGGCATTCGAAACAACGAGTTGAACATTTAATAGCGCACTGCGACGGGATATTGAGTGCAGTTTACAGTCGTATGAGTGTATGAGTGTATAAGTGCATGTATCCATGTCTAGTATCAGATGTGTGTGAGTGTGTGTCTGTACACACGTTTCCGTTGCAGTTCTTTTAAGCTAAATCTGCTGTAATGCCAGTGAATTTGGCGCAAGCACGTAGCAGTAAACGCACCTTCTCTCCTCCCCTTTATATTCTCCCCCAATGTTCACTTCTCTTCTCTTTTATAAGCTCATTTATTTATTTTGTACATTATGTGACTCCCTTTTCCCATATCATATGATTACATTGCCTGCAGTTTAACTCTATTGGTTTTGATTTGATTTCTCATTCAGAACGACGCTGCACTTGGCGTCGACTGTTGAAGCCTGGCCAGAGCCACGCCTCCTCGGTACTGCACGCCCACTCGGCCAACTCTACGGACACGGATCTCAGCACACTGGACAACCATGAACTCTGGCTGCCAGACACCAGGTGAGCTCATCACGTAATCCCAACTAATCCACAACAAATTCAAGCCATATACTTCAATCCCATCTTAGCATTCCCGAGCCGACACCAACAACGATGACGGCGTTGCATCAGTTTGGTGCAGAAATGTTGAAGTTATCGCGTGGCCTGGAATCTGTTGCATCGTCATCGACAACGGGTTCGCCCACCAAATCCGAATTTTCCATATCGAATCAGCTGCCCTTTCCGAGCAGCCCTCAACGCTATGCGACACATCAACAGACATTGCAACTACACCAGCAACAACAACAACAACAACAGCAGCAACAGCATTCACATGGCAGCAATTACCTGCCACTGACATCCCCTAACAGCAGACAGGGAACCAGCAATCATCTGGGCCTATCCATCACAACCCTGGGCATAGAGCGTGAAAGTACACGAAACTCCTTGGCCAGCAGTCGACAAGGCGAGCAGAGTGATGGGTAAGTGCAAACAGTCTTTAGCTTAAATTAATAGAAAGGTTATAGAAGAATAACAATTAATAAGTTTTAATACATTTATAATTGGACAAGCATAATTTAGTGAAAAGATTTAGAAGTCTATAGCACAGTTGAGAGCATAGGAAATATAATTTAACTCTGGCTATTTTAGCTGAATAACAAGCATGGATCGGAAACAAATTCTAAGTAAATATTGTAGCAAGCCGATAGGCTGTTAACATTACAATACTCTGTTAACCCTACCATCACTAGACTGTATACCGTACCATCACTAGACTGTATACCGTACCATCACTATACTGTGTATCCTCCCGTCACTAATTATCCAAATGAATTAGCTATCTCGCTTTTACCTACTAACACAAAGGAGACGAACCTAGCTTGATCTCGCTCTTACAGCAGTTTTAAAATACAGCGGTGTGATGCCAGATCGATACAGACGAAATAAAGCGGACATCGCAGAAAATAACAGCGTGTTTCATATATAAATATAATTGTGAAGAAAATATGATACAGTAAAAAGAATTCCATTTTACTCGCAGTCAAAACGTATATTTATAATTTATACAATTTAAATCATTTTGAATTGAATTTCAATTATGATTTAAACGTCAAAATTTAACACTAATTCATACACACTTATCGTAAGATAAATACATTTGCTAAATACTCAAACTACCACTGCAAAAAGCAAATAGAATAGAAATCATTAGCCACATCAAGTCGAAATTGGCAAAAATAATCCTTATAATGCTTTTAATGGAAAATCTAAAACTTGCTTGCAAAAGAGTCTAAAATAAGCTATTATGGTTACAAATCTTTTGTGCGATTGTCTCTGCAATTGCTGGACTCTCTCAATTGTCCAACTCATGTGTACGTATACGTAATATTTTGTCGTGGCACTTGAAACGACAGCTCTTTTCAAAATATTCGGAAGTCGAAATTGAAGTAAATGCCACACAGTTTGAGTTCCTTCACCTGACAAAAGGCCAAACAGATGCGACCAGCAAACAGTACAAATCCTCCCCTCCAAGCCACCACCGAGCACATTTCACAGTCCCAGCCAGAGTTTCTGCCTCTGCTCTCGGTCGCTCCTCGTTTCAGTTCCCGTTCTCTCGCTTGACCGCATCAAAAGGCAAGCCAAACGTTCAGCTTGTACTTATTTTTTTTTCGGTTCTCGGCTCGTTTATTTTGGCCCTACTTCATACTCGCTTTTTTCTCCGGAGCTTTTGCCTTTTATTGTCCTTCCGCCTTTGAATTGTTGTGCAATTTTTTGTAATAATTAATTTTTTTTTCTTTCATTTTTATTTTTTTTGTTGTCTGCCTTTTTTGAAGGCCGTTTTGACGGTAAAAGGTTGGGAATGGTCTGAACTGCTAAAGTGTTTTAGCAACAACAACAGCATCAGCATCAGTTGGCACTTTCTTATTAAAATTCTAATTTTAGTTGAATGGTTTATGTTGCAGAAAATGGAGAAGAGCACACAAAAATTCAATTAAAAATGTTAATTTAAAAATAAAAATTAAATTTGTACATTTCAAAGATTTCAAGTCGAAGATATTACGCTAAGCGGGAATTTGGCGAACGAGAACGAGAAAGAGCTTTAATATTATTGAAAGATTAGTATTAAGTACACAATTCTTGAAATCTAAGAAGATATTTGAGAGAGTCTACGAAGCTATCTACTAAGATAATCAAACCTTAGTGAATTTAATATATATTTCAAAGTGCTGAGCAGAGAGAGATGGGATTATAGAGAGTATCTGCTAGTCGAGCTAGCAAGTCTTTTACACATAGTTAAACAACCTTTCGCTATTCACAAACTATAATAAACCGCAATAAATTAAAGCACAGCGCGTAAAACGTCCCAAAAAATCGAGGTCATCGTTTGTCTCTTTCACACCCAGTTCGTTTGTCTCTTTCTGTTGGCTGTTGGCCAAGTTCTGTGTGCCTTTGTGTCATCATATTTGGCAGATTGTTTGACAGTTGAGCGAACAGTTGCGCAATCAATAAAGTGGATTTTCGTTATCGTTTTTGTCTGACTTTTTTTTTATCTGTTATTGAGTTTTGGCCCTTTTCAGCGTTAAAACCTAAAGTGGCGCTCAATTTAAGCCCGCTCCATTGTGCGAGTCTGTCGTTTGGTAATACGATGCGATCCGACCAAACGGCTTTTAATTGTTTGACTATTTGTCGTCTCATGCACTTTTGACAGCAACCCCAAGAACTTAACAAATGATGTTTGGCCACGTTTACGCCTTTAGGGCGGAGGGCTGTTTGATGTATAAGAAGACATCGCTGGAACTGCCCTCGCGGCAAACAAAAGGCAGGCCAAAAGCCAAGCAGCGTTTGCAAGAATTTGCTACAACTCGTCAGTTAGACTTCAGCTTGACTTGGCTGATGAACTGTTGGCAGCTGTTTAATTCCTTTGTGGCTCAAACAATAATAAAGCCAGTCAAGGCGGCAGCAGCTTGGCTTTGTTTAACTTCTGCATAATGAGATGGGCCACCTTTTTACTTTAGCTTTAGCCTTAGCTGTTCGTTTTCCTTTTTCCCTTTTCCTTTTTCATCTGTCATCTCTCATCTTCAATCTTTTCCATCTTTGCCATCTGCATCTCAATTTATGCGCGTGTCTCGCGCAAACACAAATCAGAAGCGTCAAGGATGCATAATGAGCTGACTGACAGTTACCTCTGGCTCACTCACACTTCCTTCTAAAGCTCCCCCACTCCATGACGCCTTCATTAGCTGCTAATCTTAGCCGCAGCAAATGAAGTTGCGGCTGCTGTTGCTGTTGCTGTTGCTACAACATTTGCATGCAAAACAAATGGCGGCAGGGCAGAAAGCCGCAAAGCCAACGTTGAAATTCATGTGCTTTATTAAAATGAATCCAAAATGAGAACTCAAAACAACACGGCGAAGCCTTCACAACAGAATAAAACAAAATTGTTACAACAACAGCAACAACAACAGCAACAATAACAACTACAACAATAGCAACCACAAAGCGCATTTTGTGGATTTTCTGCACACACACACAAAAAAAACGTTGCCTACTTTTCTGCATACATGAAACCAGGTGACCACAAAACATGTGGTTGTGTTGGTATGTTTTATGTGTGTGTGTGTGTGTCTGTGTGTGAGTGTGTTTATTTGGACAGACTGAATAACTTCAGACACTCTGTTTGCCAATTGGCTGAACAATTTTAATTAAAAACAAGAAAGAAGAAAAAAAAAACACAAATCTTCCGCACACCGAACATTTAATATCCTGCTGGAGTCTTGTAGATTTTTATAGCCTGTGCCCATTGAAAATGGGCAAAAAAGGCTATAATGAATTTGTGTGAATGTATGTAACAGGCAGAAGGAAGCATGTCCGACCCTATAAAGTATATATATTCTTGATCAGTATCAATAGCCGTGTCGATTGACACCTGTCCGTCTGTCTGTCCGTCTGTCCGTCCGTCCGTCCGTCCGTCCGTCCGTCTGTATGAACGCGTGGATCTCAGCAACTATAAGAGCTAGAGACTTCAAATTTGGAATGTAGGTTCCTGAATACCATACGCAGATCAAGTTTATTTTCAATTTTCGATATCATGTCCCGTTGGTTTTAAAATGAGGAAAATCACCATAACATAAGCAATGTTAAAGCTAGGGACTTGAGATTTGGCACACATGATAAAAAGCTTGGGATTAATGTGTCCTGAAAATTTCATCGCGATGCCACGCCCCCTTCGCCCATAACTCGGAAAAGCTGATAACAAGAGCAGTTTTATAGCTAGAGACTTGAAATTTGGCACACATAATAAGTATCCTACTCTCAATGTGTTCTACAAATTTTAGTACGATCGGATATTAAACTCAGAAGTTATTCAATAAACAAATTTATGAAGCGCAGCACATACGTTGCAGCGCAGTAGCAGCGCAGTCGCTGCGCCGCGGCGACGATATAACAAACGAAAAGACGCGTTTGTTTATATACATACATATGTTTGATTTGCCTTTCGGCGCTAAACATAAACAATCAACAGCCGCAGTCCAGTGTTGCCAGACTATCGCAAGCTACCTACTCTCGATGCAAGCAACATCGACTTCAAGCGATATATTTAAATCGCATTATAATGAAAATACTTTTCTTTGAAGACCTGCACAGGCTATCCTACTGTCGCGCCCGCTCGACTGATCGGCTTGTTAAAGCTGTTTTAATGTAAAGAATCATAAGTTTATTTTTTTCCTAAAATATTATATATTTTATAGCCTGTGCCCATTAAAAATGGGCAAAAAAGGCTATAATGAATTTGTGTGAATGTATGTAACAGGCAGAAGGAAGCATTTCCGACCCTATAAAGTATATATATTCTTGATCAGTATCAATAGCCGAGTCGATTTACACCTGTCCGTCTGTCTGTCCGTCTGTCCGTCTGTCCGTCCGTCCGTCCGTCCGTCCGTCCGTCCGTCCGTCCGTCCGTCTGTCCGTCTGTATGAACGCGTGGATCTCAGCAACTATAAGAGCTAGAGACTTCAAATTTGGAATGTAGGTTCCTGAATACCATACGCAGATCAAGTTTATTTTCAATTTTCGATATCGAGTCCCGTTGGTTTTAAAATTAGAAAAATCACCATAACATAAGCAATGTCTAAGCTAAAGACTTGAGATTTGGCACACATGATAAGTATCCTACTCTCAATGTGTGCAACAAATTTCAGTACGATCGGATTTTGAACTCAGAAGTTATTCAAGTAACAAATTTATGCAGCACAGCAGATGCGTCACAGCGCAGTCGCTGCGCCGCCCGACGATATAATGAACGAAAAGACGCGATTGTTCATGTATGTTTGATTTGGCTTTCTATCGCAAGCTACCTACTCTCTATGCAACCAAAATCGACTTCAAGCGATATATTTAAATCCCATTATAATAAAAAAAACTTTTCTTTGAAGACCTGCACAGGCTATCCTACTGTCGCGCCCGCTCGACTGATCGGCTTGTTTCTTTTAAATTTGAATTACTTTCATATACAAGACTAATATTTGACCGATCCTGATATACTTATGAAGTACCAGCAGCAAAATGACGGACGTGTACCAAGTTGAATTGAATTTCTTTAAAACTGAGAGACTAGCTTGAATATAAGCTGACGGAAATGTACATGTGATCAAGTTTATATATATATATAATGGGATTTGTCACGCCTTTTTTATATTCTCCCTGTTTCATAATCATACGACATTTTATATTCTCCCTGTTTCATAATCATACGATGTTTTAGAATTTGATCTTTATATATATACTAAGGGGCCTTGCTCGATATCTTAAGCCGTTTCGGCTACAGCGTGATGTCTCAGTGAATCAGTGAATCAGTCGGAACAAAGAGTTTTATATATATATAGATGACTAGACAGTCAGGGCAATGAGTTTTATATAAACCAAACCATTCAATAGTACCATCTATGATTCGATTTATATAAAAATTCTATAAAAATCAAACCAATTTGTCACTTTGCTTTCGATGGACAGGAAACAATGTCGTGTTATTAAAATATCTTTTTGAATGGAGAAAATACTGGTAGAGTCAAAAAGTGGCATTCTGACAATACTTCACCCGACAAAAAAGAGATCTTATTAGTACCGAAGATGCTGATCGCTCTGAATTGGTAGATTACCAGATTATAAATGTGAAGGGTTTTATGTGGATTATTGATCAGGCAGTCAACGAGTATAAAGAGTTTTGTATACATAAAATAAGAATTAGACCTTTAACTAAATTTTCTTATACATTTCAATAGATTTAAAACAATTATCTCTGTTTCTCACTATCAGTCTCACCCATTATTTCTCACTGTTGATCTTCCATTTACAGCACACTCTCTCAGCTATCCCAGAGACTGCGCGCCTACAAGACGCGACGACGCGCCTCCTCCGCCGTTTCTGGCCGGGAACGGCGCGCTGACAGCGAGGATGCCGAAGATGAGGATCAGGACACGCTGCGACGCAGAAAACGTCACAACAGTTTACCAAAAAATGCACTCTACACGCAGCACAAGACGCTGCGCGAGAGTCTGGACAATGATGATAACGATAACGATAACGATAACGACGAGGATGACGACGGTGATGAGGGGCAGGAGAAGACCCAGAAAGACAAACCATCGAAGGGTTGTCATTCGGATACGGAACTGGAGCCCGTCAAGCTGTGTCGCGTTAGTTCCAGAACTGTCGAAACCCATCAGCCCGATTACCTGCAACTTCCCTCCGTTTGCACCTGTCCCTATTTTGGCGATCGACCGCTGCAGAGTTGCGTGAAGACGGCCGAGGTAAAGATCATTTCGTCAGCCTTTAAAGTGACCACAACAACAACAACAGCGTTAGCAACAACAACAATGGCGGTGAGCAGCTCCCCCAGTGAAATGGAGCTGCTGCTCTGCGCCAGCGGCAACAACAAGACGGGACTGACGAGCAGCGTCAGCGTCGGCATAGCGGGAGCTGTGGGCGGCGGGGGAGTGGCAACTGCAGCTGTAGTGCCAAGTGGAGGTGCCACCGCCAACACTTTGTCGCCACACTCGGCTGCTCATCATCATCAGAGCGATGGCAGCGGCTATCTGGCCGCACCGGGAACACCCTGTCCAGGACGCCGCAAGCTGAGCATATCGAAGACCGCCTCGGTGATCACCTGGGACTCTGGTCGGCATCGTCGGCGGGGCAGTAGTTTCGGCGGTGCACGCACCTCGCTGCTTCTCACTCCGACGAAGACGGCGTCCAGTACGGCATCGACGACACCACTGCGCCGCTCGGCCACGCTGCGGAGTCATCAGAATATGAACTATCAGACGAGTGTAGAGGGTGGCAAGTCCGGCAGGACACCGCAATCCTCGCCCTGTCTGCTGCAGCGACAGCAAACTGTGCGTTCCCATCACTCGCGCAATTCCAGCGTCATCTCGAGGAACTCCTCGCGACATGGTCGCATCATACGGCTGGAGCAGAAGGCAACCAAGGTGCTCGGCGTGGTCTTCTTTACATTCGTCATACTCTGGTCGCCATTCTTTGTGCTCAATCTGCTGCCGACGGTGTGTGAGGAGTGTGAGGAACGGATTGGCCATTGGGTATTCGATGTTGTCACCTGGCTGGGCTATGCCAGCTCCATGGTGAATCCCATATTCTATACCATCTTCAATAAGGTCTTCAGGCAGGCCTTTAAGAAGGTATTGCTCTGCCGTTACTCCAGCACGAGCGCCTGGCGACCGAGCAGATAGCAGACGCCCGTAAAGCTTGGCAAGCTGAAGCCAAATACCAATCCTACCAAGACGACGCCGGCCATCAAATGTAACAGTGTTGAGTTTGAAATTGGCTCCACGCAACGTTCAACGGGCAGTGTCCTCAAACGTAGCAGCGAAGGATCAACAGCCAACTTATAAGCTCAGAGTACAGCTCATGTCCAAGCTTTCAATTTCCTGTGCCCATTCCAATTGCTTCTGCCATTCGGATTCTGGTTAACCGCACAACGTGTCCTTGCTCTTTGTGTGCTCTATATATGTGTGTGTGTGAGTGAGTGTGTGTGTGTGTGTGTGTGTGTGTGTGTGTGTGTGTGTGGTCTTGGGTTTCGCAATTAATTTCAAAATTCAATTTGCATGCCTTGGATAGCCAGCATCCAACAACATTATCCCAACACATTGTTAAACCATTTCCCAGTCCAAATCCAGTACAAGCAACTTAGTTGCCACAAAGGCAACATATCGGTCTCTAATTGTGCCCCTCACAAGGTGTATTAAGCTCGTATGTCTGTGTGCGTATACATTTGCAATTCCATTAAGGATTATTCAACTAAGCGAAATCTGTTTCAAGATTTTCCACAAAATAAAGCTCAACTTGCAGGGACGCAAGACGGCAGAAGTATCTTTAAGATAACAGTTATTTGCACTTGTATAAAATCGTTATTCATTAATTTAGTTTATACATATTTATGTTTATTTATTGACTGACGCTTTCTTATGTAACTAATGTTGCTTTTTAATCCATTGTTAATGCATTAATAATATAACTTTTCAATATTATAACAAGGAGTATTATTTAAGTTTCTCTTAACCACTGATAACTATACTGACCGCTTGATGTAGTTACCTCATCTAACAATTTTACACAATCAATTAAAAAATCTATTGTAATATTTGCCATTCAGTATTATTCCCAAATCAAAAAAACTTTGCATATGTATACATATGTATATTAGCTCGTATTTACATAGAATGAAAGCCATTCCATATTTCCATGAGAAACTTTTCTATCAACGCTTCGTAACAATATTATTTTCCCTTTATTCGTTCAGTATTGAGAAGTTAGACCAATCATTTTCAATGGCTGAAAGCTATTGTTGTTATCGCCATTGATGTTGAAACAGATTTCATTATACAAATTGCAATCAATAAGCCCAGTTGGTTTATTTGTTTCGGCCACTTTTGCAATTATGTGTTTAATTTATGACAATTTTGAAGCCGCAAATGCGAAAATCATGCAAAATTCATTGAAGCGATCGTCACGTAAGCAATGTGAATAGGAATTGTTCTTTTTTGTTGCTATGACTGTAGCAAAGATATTGGCATTTTTTTATTTAAAAAGTTGATACATTCGGTTTTATTTCCGTGCGCAAAATGAAAAATGTTCAGCTGGTCACGTAAGAAGTTGACGAGCGCCTTGGGGTATGTACATATACCCCGGTTTAAATTGCAAGTCCCAGTCCCAGTCCCAGTCAAACAGTTGCTCAAAGAACACATCAAGTAGGAACAACAATCGAAGGAACAGCCATAACAATAGCAACAACAATAAGTAGAAACATAATGAAAGCTATATGACTCAAAAGTTTCACTGTTCGCCAAGTTTAAAGCACAATTTTGTGATGTGGATACAAAGTAAGCGACAAATTCGTGTGACAGAAAGTGAGAGAGAGAGAGAGAGATGGACCGAAATGAAGGGGGAGAGCCAGGTAATGGTGCCATTAGTAGCACCTACTCAAAGAGCTGCGCTAGTGCCACTCACACCGACTCACGCTGCGTCAACAACAACAATTTTCCGTTCCACATTTACTCCCTCATTTTAGTGACAAATTTTGCAGTCCAGACGGCGACAGACAATTCCTGAGGCCGATGAAGTATACGCACCCGCGGCGCTTGAAAAATTTATAGCTATTTTATCGCCAGCGGAAATATTTTTTCCACTTCATTGCACGCCGATGTCAGTGGGTCGATAGGCTGGTCGAAAATGTCACACTCAAGTGAAAACTTCATTGAACTTTAATAGCCTCAGCTTTCAACATTTCGCAGCCCTCGGGGTAGACAACAAAAACATCTTCAGACAGTAAACTGGCAGCAGCTTCCGCTTCCGCCATCGTTTTCCCCTCTCAACATATGTTCCTCATCTAGAGTGGGAAGTGCGAAAATGGTAAAAGCAGCTAACAAGTAAGACGGTTTTTTTTTAACGAGAATGATTCGCTAGCAGATACCCTTTGTGTAGATGTAAGGGCAAGTGAATGGAATGTGATTAAATTTAAGTATAGCATTTGAAAGATGTGAAGCAACAGAGATACAACAAATCAACGTTTAAACACAATACTTAAACAGAAGCACGTAGCTGAGCTGCGTTTTCCAAAACAAAAATGATTAAATATGTTGCATACTTCTTAGCATGTCGAAAAGTATTTGGAAAGTTCTGGACGTCACATTGTCTCATTAAAAAGTTGGCAAGTTGGAAAACATAATACAATTCAAACTCGAAATTAGTTAAGCAAATACACGAATTTAAACTTGATAAATGTTTACAGCAATCAATGATATGTAATTTGTTATAATAGAGGAAAAATTGAATGTTATCTGTGCTTTATTTGTGCTGATTCAAGTTGTCCCAGGGTCAACCTGAAGTTGTATATATACTTACTTATACTATTATGTACTAGCTTAATTATGATTGTAAATGTAATGTGTAGTTTAATTTAATCGATTTAATATTTAATTCAACAAAAAGGGGGAGCATTGTCACAAAACGCTTTTACCATTAGATATAATAAGTTAAAAGAATTTCAGAGAACAAAATTCTACTGAACTTACTGTATTATATGAAAATGTATTGTACTATCGTTAATATAATTGATATACTATTACAAATATAAGTACGAGTAGCTGTGCTTAAGGTCCTAGATGAGAATTGCTAGCTGAAAGATGTTGTAAATATTTCGATAACAGAGAAACACACAATAAATCCCATGGGGTATATTAACTATAAACTAATTGCTCGTAGTTTATTTAAAATTACAAATTGTTTAAACACGCATGTGATTAACTAAACTGAAAACGCATATAGTAACACAATAACCATCATATATATAAATAAATACTTATAAACAAATTAGCAACAATGCATTTCCTGTGGATCAAAACTTCAGGTTTCCCCAAGCGTCGAGTTTTGATGTGAATTTTCGAATTTAAATGAAAACCTATGGAAACATGCATAAACATCAAAATAATATAAGGAATGTACACCAGATATTTAGCCAAGTTTAAAGTTTATTATCCCAAAGAAAACTAATAGAAAATGTATTAGAATGCAACACAAAACTAAGTTTAAAACCCATATTGACATATCTCTGCGCGTTGATGTTGTTTACACGATTTGTATTTATACATAAATATATAAATATATATATATACAATATATGTAGTAGTTATCTATGTAATATATCTAGATACTCCTTCAAAACAAGTCAAAGACAAACGAGAATATGTATAACATATTAGTGTTAATATTTTATGCTTAAATTAACTGTGTATAAATGTATTTGAAGAGCCTTTTATGATTTCAATTAAATGTGTATTCAATCAAATAATCGTACAAAAATCTCAATCCCTTCGCATTTGAAAGCCGCAAAATTGAGCGGAATGTGCGGCTAATGAGAGTCAACAACTGGGGAAACACTGTCAGTTTATCCACACGATTTTCTCATCAGGTTCCACTCAATTAAACAACAATTGACGTTGTCAGCTCTTTGTTTAGCACACAATATGTCAAAAAGAATAGAAATGAAAAATTGGGACGCCTATGAATTATGTGACCTACATACGACGATGCTAATCACAGAAGTGAATAATATTACACTATTTTATTGAAGTTTGAACTTTTCACATTCCATTCACACAATTGTCATACTTTTATAATTCCTTCCTAAAGAAGTTGAGATCACATTTGTTGGTAAGTATAATCGGTTTACCCATCAATTGCTTTGCACAGTCTTATATTGCACATACGCCACGTGCATCACGTGTAGTCGAAGGACAAACGACTACAGGTGTGAGTTAACAGCTAAAATGATATATATCTCTGTATATATATATAATAATTAGTTAAATTATTATTATGATAATTATTTGAAGGCACTGGAAAAAGTAATGCACCCTAACGTTCCGCAAATTTGTGTGCAACTTGCTAGGCCACAAAAAACATAAAGTAAATCCCTACAAAGTGGCGGGCCAAAGCCATAAAAAATGAGCAAAAGTCCGAAATTGCGACTACTCAGCGTCTCTTAATTTTATTTCAGTTTTAAGGGCCTCGTAAAGCAGCGACGGACTGTTGGGCGTTGGGCGTGGCAGCTGGGACTCACCAAAAGCAACAAAAACAAAATTTTTTTTGTAATAAACGGCTCTTTACTTGTTGTTTCTCTTGTTAGCGAAGCGACGGCAACTTAAAATTTTGTGCATAAGTGCGCCTTGGGGTAGGCAACAGAAAATAGAAAAGCGTGTAGTGCACTCTTAGTCTTTTCAGCCGGCGGATGTAGATTTTAAAATCCAAAACTGAATACAAATATACATATAATAATTGAAGACTACTTAGTCATCTTATATTAAATATTACTTTAATATTTAATTACAATTTCGTATTAAATTTATTAAAGGCAGCATAAACAGCAATTACATAAAGGGATTTAAATATAAATAATGAATTGTGCTAAGTACATAAGCGGATTAATTGGTAATTGATAACTTTAAGGGTTTCTTTCTCTTTACAATACATGTAACATACACACATTATGATATTTCACATACTGTTGGCAACATGTACTCTATTTTACCGAGATGGTTGGCAACGTTGTTTAAATCAAATAATCACTCGTTTACCTGCTTACTATTATTCATGTAGTTGGCAAGGCAGTTTGAGTCAACTCATCCGATAAGCCGTTAACCCTTCGACAAGCCCCTGAGACGATTAATAGTAATTTAACACTATAATCATTGACTGTCAATATCCCAAAAGATTAATATGAATTTAATTATTGTATTTCAACAAAAAAGTGAAAGAAACAAGCCGAACAGTCGGGTCACCGGCCGTAATATACACTGTAACCATATAATAGACCTACTCAAATTTACTCTCAATGTAATTCTCTTGTAAGTCTCTTTATTAATTTGTGATGAAATTGTATAGACACATCGACACCAAGATACTCATCATATGCACCAAATCTTAAGTCCCTAGCTACAAAACTTCTTTTGTTATGATTCTTGATTTGTTGTTATCCAAAATTAAAGATAAACTTGATTTGCCTGCAAATGTTATCAGTGCTGGGGGACCATGATCAAGCTTCTAGCTCTTGCCATCTCGGAGATCCTTTTGTACATACGGACATACCGACATGAAGAATATGAATATGAGTTCTGCCAGAATCTTTAGACCTGTTACATACTTTATACAAACTTAATATACCCCACAGGGTATACAAATTGACGTTTCATATATCAAGCAAATCTGGTCTGATTCAAAAGTTAATTTAAACAAAGAAAAAGTAAGAAAGAACGATATTAAAATAAGATAAATTTCTATTAAAGGCTCGTTTTGTACATAAGTCGCTGAATGTAAGCTTTGCCTATAAATAAACACGTTTTCCAGCTAAAAGCACACACACACACACACACATATGATTATATGTACGTAGATGTGGGTACTTATTTCTGGAGCTCGCAAATGCTTTTTGCGCTTTGAGTTAAAAACTTCCGTTTATTTAACGTGTGCACTTGTGCATGTAAATGCAATGGTGTTGGCCAGTGTTGCCTGGTCAGCCCTTTTCCGGATAGATCTGTCCTGTTTTAAACTACTTCATCCGGAAAAAATACCAAACAAACATTATAATTATATAAAATAACAATGTTGCATTAGAATTCACATCGTGATATTGAATTCAACATCGATATTGTTATATCGTAATGACATATATCGCGAGAATTATCGATTAATCGTGCAATTTATCAAAAGTAACACATGCAGAATATTCGCTATCCCTGGTTTGAACAAGCAGACTTAAAAAAATGGAGGGTATCGCGATGAGAGCGACAGAAATTAGACATATGGCAAATACTGCAAGTGCCAGTATAAATTCAAAATTCTATAAATCTAGAGATTAAATGGCTTTTTGTCCATCATTTAAAATTATACCTCTATCTAGTTATACATGGACGAAGCCATAAACAAATTACTTATGAATAAACACAAGAACATTTGCTTGTCCTGTTTTCGGTCTTTTTTTTAAAAAGAATTTGGCCTTTTTCCTGCTTTTTCTTTGGTCGCTTTGTCCTGTTTCTGTGGCGAGTTGTGGGCAACACTGGTGTTGGCACAAAATACGCATACCAACCAACCTAACCCTTTATGCTAATAGGGTAACGCTATGCTTTTTATTTATTTTATTCCCGGACAATTTCAATGAGACAGCAAAAGAAGTAAATGGTGTTAGATATTTTTGGTTTAAAATCAGAGAAATGTTGAGATAAATTGACTTTTGGTATAAGGACAAACCAGGAAATACTTTGGAAATGATTGAAAGTAGAAAATCAACTTTGAGTATGAAAAACTCTATTGTTTTTTAAGATATTCGATTCTCTCTTTTATTATTTGTTCTTTAAATATAAAGTGTATCAAAAAATTAAATATTTTCCATATGCGCATGTTAAAAGAAATTAAAATATGTAGATTATTATTGAAATATAACTTTAGCATAATATCAATCAATTGTATATATAGTATATTAACTATTATTTGATCAAAATTGCTATATATCGTATATATGTTAGTAAATAAAATAACAAATATAACTTTAACATGATATCGATCAATTCTCGTATATATCAAGTTCAAAAGAATGCGGAAATGGAGCCCTTATTTATCAGCTCAATCCGCTTTCCATGGGAATCTGTTGCCGACGGCAATGATTTATGTACCAAGCAGCTTGTTGCGCATTAAATGGCCATAACGATTTTGGACTTATGCGACAACAAGGCCAACACGAACAACCGACCACTCCTTGACATATAGAATGCAATTTCATGTAGCATTTGCAAAAGCTGCTTTTGCTTACAACAAGAGAGCTGCCATAATAGCATTATGGCAATCAAATCAAGTTGCATGCTATGGAAGTTTTAGTCAGGTACTTGTTAGATGTCAATCAGATATAGACAGACAGAGGTAGGGAGAGACAGAGAGGAAATGAAAATCAGCAAGCCGTTGGTAGCTTTTAATTGAATGGTTGCATTTCAACGCGCTGGCAAAATTATAATGCACATTTTCATGTAGTTGGAATTTACCACGCTGCACAGAACCTTCACACACACACACACGCACACACATCAACACACACACACACAAATGGACACCTACATGCTCTTATGAACGTGCACAAATGTTGACGTCGTAGGGAAAATTATACGTGGCTTTTGTTTCGTTCCTCTGATTGTCCTCAGGCATATCAATGCAGGTGTAGTTGTCCGTGTCTGTATGTGCTTGTGTGTGTGTTTGTCTCTTTTGTATGTTCTGTCCACAGGACAAACAAAACTCTGCAGGTTATTTGCAATTTATGACAGCATCAAAAAGACAATAACATTCTACTCATTGCAAAAAGAGACACCAATTAAGCATACGACATGTTGGACGAGCTAATTAAATTTTAAATTTATCTAAAAATATGTCTACTTCAAATGCAAATTTAATATTGTCAGAGACAATTAAATTAAGCAGATCTTAACCAGTTTAAGGTGCCAGCAGCAATGTCTGTTGATTGATTTGATTAGCTGCCAAAATGACAAGCGATAACAAAGTGTTGAAATGCTTTTGGGCTAAGACAAAATAATATTAATTTATTTGACTTAATGCAAGTCATAATTCTAAAGCCACATCGAAATGAAGCAATGATAACTTCCTTTTGAAACTATTAATATATATTTGTCTCTTAAACATTAACACTTATTACAGGGTACTCGTCTAGTAAATAAGTTAAAGACTAAAGTAAAGTTTGCTATAGCATATGAATAGGCCCAGTTTAATAGGGAATTTAATACACATCTCTGACAGCTGCTGCTGATTCCCTTTTGATATAATGAAGAGTTGCCGCTGGCATTGGCGTTGTTGCTGACGCTTTTTATTGATTGGTTTCAATTAAAATGCCACCATCTGACAGCTCAAAAATGTCGACACGAAATGCCTTTGTGTTAATTTAATTTCAGGAGACTACTTCAAAGTTGTCGACAGGTCCTTGCCAGCAGCAAAGTCCCGTCAATAGCCAAACGCTATGCGGGCTTAGTTATTTGTCTGGTTGTGTGTCAAGCCATTGACAGACAACTGGCATCCCACAATAGAGGGGTGAAAAGGGGGCAGTACCCTAGCTGGTAGATTGCTATTCATTTACTCAACTTTTCATGGGGGCCACTCAACTATAGCCAGAATAGCTAGAATGCTAAACAAATTTGTTGATAAACATATTTTCGCGCATTGCTGCGCCGGACCACAAACATTTTTCAAAAACGGATAAGGGGGCATCAGATTGAAAAGAAGATTTAGTTGCGGCTTGGCCTGTTGCTGTTGCTGTCTGTTTGACAGCTGCGAGAGATGGGTTCCTGGGTCTCTAAACTATAAATGAGTTGACTAACTAAGTAAAGTGCTAATAGGAATCGAAAGTACGAACTCTAAGTCTAGAGATCTGTGGGTTTAAAAAGGTCCAAAGTGAGGTAAAACTTTAGTGTTTTAAATATGCAATAATTGCTTTAATTTGCACTATTTGATAAATATAAAAGAAAAACTGTAATAAGCTGAAAATATGTCTATATCTCTTAAATTACAATCACAATCAATCTTTCTGCAATGTCACAAGTCACCTTCAAGTACTTTCGGATTATTTACAATATAGTAGAATATTTTACGTCTTATTGTTTTGCAGCTTATAGAAGAAGCTGTCCCTAAACCGAATGCAAATAAAACCTGAAAGCGAGAATAACTCAAGACAAAGACAATCAAATACCGATGGCCCTTTGGGCGAACCAATTCAAATAGCGATTGTTCAATTTATACTCAAATCAATTTTGATTTGTTTACCAGCCATTTGCAAACATAGCACAAATTGAAGTTCCAATCAGCTTGACTAACAAATGCAGTTGCCATTAAATGCATTTCTCAATTTTTTTTTTGCACTCGTAGCATAATGAAAATTAGTCCGCTTCAAGGATTTCTGAGAAAAATGGCAATCATATTTAACCAGAGTGTACAGTCTCAGCTTTTGCGTTATTCTTATCAAAAATATCATATTATATAAATGTTCTGGATCCGGCAGACACGCATAAAGGTAGTTAGGCAGAGGAAGAAATCGACAAAGTGAAAGGTATTTCCGCAACGACATGAAATGTTAAAGAACAATGAGCAAAAAGGTAATAATGTAACAAGCAAAAAAAAAATACACATTACGTGGGTGCCTCGAAGTAGGCAGCAAAAACTGAAACAAATTAATATACACTCACACACGATACATAAGCCAAGAGCTTTCACTCGTGTGTATGTAAGTACATATATGTACATATATGTGTATCTTTGGCACAATGAAAAATGCAAAGCGCAAATGAGTTGAAAACTTTTCCATAAGTTTGTCCCAACATGCGACGTTCGAGCGACCAAAATTAAAGTCAACTTTTAGGCAGTTTGGTAAATCTGAGAACTTTTGCTCAAAAGATACGACGCACGCGGTTGCAGCACACATTATATATTACGTTATGGCACTTGAAATAACAAAAATAAAGTCTAACAAAAAAAAAATGGGCGGAAAAGATATCTTCGCCACGCAGAAGTCTTGATACTCTTGCAGATCATTGTCAATAAAATTGTACTCTCTAGTTCAATTCACTGAAATAGTTCAGTAGTTAATTTCTTTCGTTTAAATTTTGCGATCGTTCATTGTGAGTCACTTATCGTTCAAAGGAGTCATTTGATTCTCTTTATCGCTTTCTATTTACATTTAAAGCCATTTTAGTAATTGCAAAAAAAAAGAAATGTGATACATAGGCTACTTTGAATTTTGCCGCTTAATATTTATCGATATCGAAATAGCTAAATTGAAAGAAAGAGTCAATCGAAGAAGAGAATCATTTTGGGAATCGAAACGGAGTGAACGAGAATGGTTCGATTGAACTACTGAACTAATGAACTCAATTGAACGAGATTGGAACTCAATTTACTCTAATGAACGACAGTCAGTGATTTGGTTCAGTCGTTCACCCTGAAGAGTCGTTCAATCGAACTGAATCTGAAAGATACAATGCAACTTTAATTGTGAATGTTTTAAAAAGTTGTAAAATAAAGTTAAGTAACTTCAACACAAAATAAAAGCATTAATTTTTTTAATTTAAAGGTTATGTCGTAAAAACCTTCTATATAAATGCATATAAGACATCATTTAACACTTAAATTGTGCTTTTGATTGACATATCTTAAAGAACAAAAATGTTACATACTAAATCTTTTTCTGATCTAATATAATCTTATATAGTTACCCGATCTACATCAAAGTTACCTACCTTACCAGGTTAGTTACTGAATTATCTTAAAATAATGAGCAGCATCTTATGACCGCTTTCCATCCCTGCACTACTTTGATCAATCTAAGAAAATGATCATTTATTGAGTGTAAAAAGAAACAGCAAAGATCAGAAGTTGACATTTGTCGTAGAAAGTCAAAAATCAGATACATTTAAAGTGTAAAAAATACAATAACTTATCGAATAATTTACCAATGGAACTGCTCCTTCATTTCACACTATAGAATTTCTCCTTCTCTCTTGACTCCCGCTGCCTCCATTTCCCATGAAATGGAGAGCATTAGAATCTCGGCTTGTTACTGTTAAGATTTCTTGCCAGCATTTTGAGTTGGGTTTCATTTGTTCGCTTGAACATGTTCTTCTTATCAGAGATATGCCAAAGAGAAGCACAGAGCCCATTTGCACCCCATAGCGTTTTGGCCACGCCCCCACACGCTGACACTTGTAGGCGGGCGCTGTAGCTGTAAATGTTAAGCAAATAAAGGTACAGCGCGTAAATGTATGTAAATATTATTTGCATTTTACTCGACATGATTTTAATGAGAATAATAAATATTAACAGAGGCAAACAATGGGTGGCAGCTGTCAAGAACGAGCTAGGACTCGGGGACTGTCTTCTTGGCGGCCAACTTTTGCAGTAGAGTCAGAAAACTAAAGGCCTGTGTGACGACCTGCAGCAGCAAAGTTAAAGCAATCAGATCACCAACAACAACAGAAACGTCAAACATTCACTTACCGATCGCAGACGATTCACATCCATGACATAGAACTTGCCAGCGGTGACTTGGACGGCACGTTGGCTATTTGTCATAAAAATCAGCACATCCCTGTGCATGTGCGGAGCATGCTGCCACCAGGCTCCCCGAAAGAAGGCATCACCCACGCGCACACTGTGCCGCCGCAGCAGTTCACCGCAGTAGGTGAACATGAGCAGCTCGAAGAGCGTCAATCCAAGATATTGTAGCTGATTGATCACGCGCACCACCTCCCGTGACCCGGAGACGCCCACAAAGACGAGTAGACACAACTGTATGGTGATCTGCAGTGACTTGCATAGACAATATGGGCTAAAAAGTTGTTCCAGCTCAGCGGCACATTCGAGTATAAACCGATGTAGACGCACACACTCCACGAGACCATCACGTGCGGCACTCTTCAAGCTGGGCGATGGCTTAAGGCAGTGCAATGTATAGTTTTGTAAGTCCATAGCGTGTTCTTTCAGCATCGCATATTGACCAAGCTCACAGTTGGCATCATCAAGCATCAGTTCACATTGTAAGGCACTGTAAATAAAAAATAAAATTAGGGTGCCTTGAGCCAGTCTTCTTTGTTAGCTTTTTACACGCCAAAGCTTTTATACCTCTGCAAATCCCTGTACCTAATTTTTAGCCTATCTTTTATATGGCAACAATATGATATCCGATTGTGTTAGAATGTAAAAGACATCTCTAACAACACAATCAGTCAGTTTGGTTGAGAACTCTTGAGAGACAACAGCGAATTTCTTATCAAACATTCATTTTTATACCCTGTGGGGGTATATTAAGTTTGTTAAAAATATGTAACGGGCAGAAGGAAGCATGGCCGACCCAATAAAGTATATATATTCTTGATCAGCATCAATAGCCGAGTCGATATAGCCATGTCCGTCTGTCCGTCTGTCCGTCGGTCCGTCGGTCCGTCGGTCCGTCGGTCCGTCGGTCCGTCCGTATGAACGAAAGGATCTCAGAGATGGTAAGAGCTAGAAGCTTGAACTTGGTGTCCCAGCACTGGAAATTTTTGCAGGCAGATCAAGTTTATCTTTTTTTTTGGATGCCACGCCCTTTTTGCCCACAAATTAAGTAAAAGCTTATAAAGCAAGCAGTTTTGTTGCTCAAAAACCTCATACCAAGGGCAGTTTTGTAGCTAGAGACTTGAGATTTGGCACATATGATAAATATTTAGTGGTCAATGTGTCCAGAAAATTTTATCACGATGCCACGCCCCCCTTGCCTACAAAACGGAAAGGCTTATAACAAGAGCAATATTACAGTAAGAGACTTGAGATTTGGCACATATGATAAGAATCTTAGGGTCAATGTGTCCAGAAAATTTAATCGCGATGCCACGCCCCCTTCGCCCTCAAATTAAGTAAAAGCTCATAAAGCAAGCAGTTTTGTAGCTCAAAAACCTCATAACAAAAGCAGTTTTGTAGCTAGAGACTTGAGATTTAGCACACATGATGAGTATCTTGAGGTCGATTTGTCCAGAAAATTTTATCACGATGCCACGCACCCTTCGCCCACAAATTAAAAAATAAAGAATTACTAGAGAATTTTATCTAGAGTGAATTTGAGCGGGTTTTTGTAGACCCACAGGGTATATTACGGTCGGGGTCCCGACTGTTCCGCTTGTTTTCTATATAATATAGTTGTTTGATTTATATCAAATTTTGTCAGAATGTTTAAGACATGATCAAATGCATAATCTGTAGGATTGGTTGAGGTATGTCGAAAAAATAAGTACTTTTTCATACTAGCGTATGATTTTCGAACGATATTTTCTATGGGAGCTTAATATATAATATAGTGATACTATACGGCCGCTTCCGAAATATGAACTACCTGAAGCAAAACGACAAACCTGTAACAAGTTTTATTGCAGATAGCTCTAAAACTGAGAGACTAGTTTGCTTAGAAACAGACAGACAGACGGACATGGCTATATCGACTCAGCTGTTGATGCTGATCAAGAATATATATACTTTATGGGGTCTGCCGGACTTCCTTCGACCTGTTACGCACATTCTGACAAACTTAATAGACCCCGTTTTACTTTTTTTTAAAGTAAAGGGTCTAAAAATGAAAAAGAAAGAGACTTAATTTTAAATACATTCCTAATTAAATATAATCAAAATTATATCCGTCACTTTCTCAGATATATATGTACGAATATTAGAGTTTATTTCTGTAAACTCACAAAGTATATTGATAACTGGCAAAAATTTAACAAAGACATGCATGAACTACAAGTACTGCATTGTATTATTCATATGCATATGTATTTAATATAGTGCATCAAAGATGAAGCGGGTTACCTTATACATACTCACTCTTGTGTATCTCCTACTGCTGTGAACATATTTAACCTACTACATATGCTGTCTTTGATTCTTTTAAGATTCATATTTCCAAGCCTGTTTCTTTAATAAAGAACGGAAAAGTTGCCTTCTACCTGGTGCATACATTACGAATGCATTATGCTCTTTTACTCTACGAGTAATGGGTATTAAAAAAAATAATTAACCGAAAGCGAGCACAGCACACATTAGTAGTAGTATATGTGGTGATGGCGGTCTCAATTTGCTTGTGTTTCACTTCTGACGTTGGCAAAAAAGGGTCAGTTTAATTGGCATACTTCGGGGAAAAAGCAATGCAGAAAAAATTCAAATTAAAACAGAATATTTCGAGTGAGCTACATACACACAAGAATCAAATTCCGTGTGTGTGTGTGTGTGTGTGTTTGAATAAACCAAATATGTTGGAGTTATTGTACCAACGCAACCGCATATAAGGTGAGTTCTTCTACATAGTAGTAGTAGTTGTCTGACAGTTAAGTGTTATAAATAGCAGTAAGAAATGTATATACGTAAGCTATAAGAGTGTCTAAGAGTGTTGGGCAATAAGCGTGGCATACTCACAACAAATTCTGCAGAGATTCACCAGATAACAGCCTGGCATGTGCATCCAGATTCTTGAGACTGCAATAGAGCACATCGAATTGGGCCAGCAACAGAAGACTGAGAGTCACAAACATAAAGCCGCCGTAAGCAAAGGTGACGCCCACAATGATCTGGCCAAAGAGTTGTGTGGCATAGACCAACGGATAAATGAGATCGGCGAGCGGATCGAATGGATACCAACAGTGCAAGGGCAGGGCATGATGACCCAACACCAGCGGTGTAATCCCCCAGAAAGTAACACCGGTCAGACAGGCTCCTACCCAAGTAACAGTAAAGTTGTGGGCCCATCGATGGGTGCTATAGCAATTGACAAAACTGACGCCGGCAAGTGAATGATGTCGATACTCTTGATTGATGTAGTTGAGGAATACCAGTAGCCGCTTGGAGCGCACACACCAGTAGATGCCGGCGTAGGCAGTAAAGAAATAGATGACTGTCATGGTGAGGGCATCTGTAATATCCTCGAGATCACCTGTGGGCAGGGCGTCCAGTGTTGTCTTGCTGAACAGCAGGCCCAGATGCAGCGAGGTGAGTATGACCAGCATGCTGTATAGACGAGCTACCAGACTCAACACTAGCTGCAGCCAATGCGGCAGACTTTGTGGTAATTGTGGAGTTGGCAACAATCCCGTCAGCAACTGTAGCTTTATATGGAGTCCAAAGAGCTGAGATACTCGTGGCACATCCTTATCCGGCCGGGCATAGCCAACGTTTTCATCGATGCCGCCATGGAACTGCAGACTGGCCATGCTTCTAGCCAATTTGCCCTTTAACTGCTCATCTGCGAGAACTATGTCAGCTATTTAAGGCCGAAATTGTGCTGGACTGGACTGTGTTACCCTGCCCCCAGGGGAGTCCAGGCAGCCCAAATTTATGCATTAATGAGCTTTTAAAAGTTTTCAACTAAGTGTTGCTCCCTGCTTTGCTTAATTATTATTGGGGGGCGTGGTTCGTGTGGGCGTTTACAATGTTTAATTGACATTTCAAGTCCTCAAAATACTTTGATTGTGTGTGTGTGTGGAACTTGCTTCAAGTGAGATCTACAATTTCTAAACCTTATATCTTACAAATAACCTCGACGTTTGCCTAAAATAAGAGTTGAACATTTCTAAATGCAATTTTCCTAATGTTCCGCATACTATTTCTATTAACCCCATTCGATATTAATTAATTTTTAAACATTGTTCATGTCTCGTCAAACCCTTTGAGGGGTAATTGAATAGCTCTGACACAGCAATTAATATTTAATTCAACACCAATTACAATAGTTAAACGATGGCTGAAATAAAGACTTTATAATTAACATATTCAAGAGAGAGAGGAGTCTCAGACAAAGCGAGGACAAATTAACTATTGCAATTCGCTCAGAATATTTACTGCTCTCTTGACTGAAAATTCTAGATCAATATCGAATTCAATTGGAAACACGGACCACAGTACTTTACCCTCTTGGACACTAAAGAAGTACGAGTAAAGCACTAAATATAATATGAGTATACAATTGAGTTGTTAGAAATAGATTTTGCTAATAGTTAACTCGTTGTCACCGTGTGAAAATTGGCTATAAACGAACATATGCTGAGCCTAAGTCGGTGGTCGGCGGTCGAGGTCGTTAGACAATTAGATTAATTGCAAACATGAGGAAAAATTGCACACATCGATAATGTACTTTATAGATTTTATAACAGGTGTTCAATGCAATTTGTGGAAAGAATAGATTAATATTAATACAATTGTTCTGCAGAAATCTAAAAATATGCATTGAAGGTCAGTTGTGACGCAGGCCGTAAGATATTTGTGGATACGACTTGTTGACCAGCAAAAAGACAGTAAGAACAAATTGTTTTAACGATTTTTTGTAGTTAACTTGGCTCTCTTTTAGTGTAATACATTTAATTTACATTCAAGCGAAAACTTATTTAATTTTTTCTTTGTCTGTTATTCCTGTTGTTGGTTTGTCTCTGTCCGGCAGAAAGATAACATTTATTTTGTAGCCAAAAACAGAATTTGTTATACTACACTGTTGGGATAATGAGGCATGAAAAGCATCAGAAGCCGTCAGGAGCAAGAGTGTAGACAGACAGAGCACACCAAGTTTATGTCTGACTCATCTAACTGCTTTACAGCTACTTGGCCAAATTGTTGTTGGTTCGGTTGGTTGTAAGAAAAAAAAAAAACTTTACACCAAAGCGTCAGCGGTTCTTTCGTAGAGTTGTAGCATAAATTTTGCATGCCAGTCAGACTACACGTAGGTACATGTGAAGGTCCTTAGCCAGATTGTCTGTCGTCGACTTGGTTCTTGGTACTCGGTTCGCATGCTTTTAGCTTTTGCCTGAAAAAGGCATCTTATGTCTACCTGCTGTGATTTATTCAATCAACTTGTGCGTCATACCGACAGCTCAAGTTTGTTTTTATTATTTAGACATCTTTTTTCATCTTCTTCCATTGTTCTGTCTCCTGTTGCTGTGCCTTATGCGAATTTAATGTCACTTGGTTGGCTAAACAAACGTTCTTGCCACATTTAATCTGCATAATTTTTATGAGACTCACAACAGACGAGAGCAACTGCCTATTGAGGGATATGTACAACCTCTTCAGACAGCGCACGCAGCGTATACGCAATATGCCAACATTATTCAATGCTGTTGCATACTTCTTGGTGCCTGATTAATTTAATTACTCAAAGGCGTAATGAAAACTGAAATTACATACATACATATATGTACATATTATTCTCTTAATGAGTAACTGGAGAGCATTTGAGACATTTGATTACTTCATCTAGTGTCTGGCTGAATATAACTTATTAGAAAATAAGCTAAAATGTAAAAGAAATGTTTTTTATGTTGTAAATAAAACTCAGTTGATTCTGCAGTCTTAAACTTTGAAATATAGAAATGACAATTGATTATAGCAAGGAATTATCTTAATATATTTAATTTACTTTTCAAACGATATATATTTATTTTCTATATTTATTTTTACTTGAGTACATTATCTTTTAAGATTTTTATTCTATTTTTCATATGAATAATTTAATATATAAATGTATTTATAGTATTCAAAAACTCGTACAAATTTTAAACTTAAATCAAATAGAAAAAATACTTATTTAATTTAATTTTGCATATTCCGACCGCTTTCATTCAATTGTCAATTTACTTTTGATGTCAAATATTTTCTACAATTTTTTTTTTGATTGATTTTCATATTTATTTAAGCTGAAAATACATTTACATCCCACATTTATTTGATAACCTATTTTTACAATCCAGTAGAAAATATTTATTTTTCCGCTGACCAACGTGTCGTATGCGCAACGTGTCACACACACACACACACTTGCGCTTAGTAGCTAAAAAATATATATGTACATAGTATATACTAAATGTATTTTTAGCACTTTATCCATATAAACTCATTCACTTGCAGAACCATCACAACAGCTGCTGTCCTTGCAGATTTTGCAGCAAAGTTTTTAATTAATTGCGCTGACCATTTTTCGACAAACGCTGTTGCCAGACTTTAATTGCAAATGAAGGGGAATGCATTGCAGCAGCGGAGAGGAGAGGAGGGGCAGAGGGAAATGCTTGTTAGTGGATTTTTACATTGGCTCTTGTGGACTACACGAACACGGCTAATTTGCAGCAACCAAGTAAGCAACAAAGCCAGGCACAGAGACTCAATCAGTAAGTCATTTGTATGCGTGCGGAGAATGGTTGGGGAAAGGGTTTGGCTAGGCGTGATGGTGATGGTGATGGTGAGGGTGAGGGGGAGGCAGGATGTGCCCTGGTCGGTCAAAGGAGATTGTTCAACAGGCAACAGTCACGCGCATCGGTCGCTTCATGTTTGCTAATTTATGCGACGCGGCTGCAGCCGCAGGCGACGGCCAAAACAGCGAAAAGTTTGCCAACTGACACGGCAACGAGCACGGCATGGGGGGAGACGACAGAGGGGCAGGTAGTTGGAAACTGTTACAGTCACTGTTACAGTGACGCCCACATTGTTTTTTGTTGCTATTTAAACTTTGCTCACTTCGATTTTCCAACTCCCACACGCATTCGCAACACTTTGACGCAGCTCACAGTTCGCAGTTTTCTCTTTTCCCATTTTCCCCTCACTCTACCATTAAAAGTTTGCATATTGTTTTATATTTCACTGTTACAGAAAACAATTTGTCAATGTGCAAATAACAAAAGTTATTACTGTGATAAATACAGATAAAAAAAAAATAAAAAGAATCTTCTATTTTTGAATACAATTTTAGTATACCAGATGAAATACCAAAATTTAAGTTGATTTATTTGACTAAAAGTTCTTTGAATTTGGCTGGGCTTAAACAAAACCGATTTAACAAATAATAGGACTCAATGGATTATTTTAAGTACACTGAAAATCCTTTCAACACTTTTATTTAAACTTAATAACAGCAATTGCGAATGCAACTCGTTACAAACTCGTTACCCTAGAAGGGAGCGAAACTAAGCCAAGGAAAAGTTGCCGACAAATGTGAACAGTTCGTCAGAAGCGTCAGAGTAACTTTTTAATGCAATTTTGTTAAATATTATTGCTCTGATTTCAGTTGACGCCTACGAAAATAGTTGAGTTTCTTTCGCCTCGAATCGATGCTTAAGTTTCCAGCCGCAGTTGTTGGCCAAAAAACTTTTGGCGGCTTCGAATTGAGTTAAGTGTTTCAAGCTGTCTGACTGCCTTGAACTGACTCACATACGCGAGTTTGGCCAAATTCAATTTGAGGTAAATCTTTTGGCACTTTAGGGCTGTAACCTTGTGAACTCGTAGTATCTGCCACTGCCTTCTCACTCACTTACTTACTTACTTACTTGCAAATGCACATCAAACTACAATAACAATTAGCATTAAGATTCGCCAAGAGAGCTTCGCCTGAGGGTCGTCAACTCATTTTCCCATTTGCGATTTGATTTCGTTTGCGGCAAAAGCACGCGAGTGTCTCGTAAAAAGGAAAGTAAACTTAATTAGGCTCACGATTGTTGCAACTAAAACCAGGAACAACATCTCATCAGCAGCGACATCAACGCCAGCAACTGTTGCTGCTGTGCTTGAGAGATGCGTTCGTGACACAAGCACTGACAAATTTCAAGTAGGAAAATAATGATTCTGCTTGGTTAAAGCTCTGCCAATTAACAACTGCTTGTAGATCACGTGCGTGAGTCGTGTGCGCACGCTTGCCCGCCCATCTCTAGAGCATGTTTCAACTAATAACTGTAATCATTGTAGTCAAAGGAAGTAGCTAAATAATTTAGACATAATTATGAAGTATCCTATGAAGGAGTATCGTATGTTTTAGCCTAACGTTTTACTTCTGTACACTCGTGTCACGACACATTTGTTCATCTCTAGTGACTGTTCATGTGGTTTTTCCACACAACACGACCTGAGTAGGCAGTTAATGCTTTCTTTTATTGATTGTCCACAGTTAACGCAAATGCGGGGCCGCTATGGTAAATGTTTAATTGTAATTAACACATACACAAAGTTATTGCACGGCTTCTGTGTGTGTGTGTGTGTGTGTGAGTGCGAGTATCTTCTAGTTGGGTGTAACTATAATTATTAATTATACAGCCAAGCAGAGATGGTTAAATGCAGTGCAAGAATGTGTGTCTCAAAAGTATTCAAAATATAATAATAATGCTTAATATTTAGCAATATTTCTATATAGTTGTTTCAATTCCAAATCTATTAAAGTACTTTGAGAAAACACCAATTGAAAACACACTAATCTAACAAATATTGTCATTTGCTTTTACTTTCTTCGATATTTGTATATTAATACAGGGTGGGGCAGAAGTAATCACCCTTTTGGAAATCGATGTAACAGGCAGAAGGAAGCATCTCCGACCCTATAAAGTATATATATTCTTGATCAGTATCAATAGCCGAGTCGATTGACACTTGTACGTGTGTCCGTCCGTCCGTCTGTCTGTCTGTCAGTCTGTTCGTCTGTATGAACGCGTGGATCTCAGCAACTATAAGAGCTAGAGTCTTTAAATTTGAAATGTAGGCGCCTGAATACCATACGCAGATCAAGTTTATTTTCAATTTTTGATGCAATGTTAAAGCTGGAGCTTTGAGATTTGGCAAACATGATAAAAAGCTTGGGCTTAATGTGTCCTGATTGAAATTTCATCAGCGATGCCACGCCCCCTTCGCCCATAACTCGACTGATCGGCTTGTTTACACTGTGGGGGTATATTAAGTTTGTTAAAAGTATGTAACAGGCAAAGGGAAACGTGACCGACCTCATAAAGTATATCAAGTTTGCTGCAAGTTTCATAGCGATCGACCCATAAATAAAGGAGATACTAAGGAATTTGTTTTAATTGTTGGCCAAAGCTAGAGAGCATATGAAAATACCATTTGCGCAAGCGAGAGCGCATGTAATAATTGTGTCGATGAAAAAAGCTGAATGCTACACCGAAACCTACACACATTGTGTAAAAAGCTAATGCTACTGTCTAACATAGCAGTCGCATTCTGCAGACTGCTCGGCTTCTTATTGGTGTGTATTAGTTGACGTTAAATAAATAAAATAAATAAATTCGAATGCAGTCAATTAAGATTTATTTCAAATAAGTTTGATTGGGTTAAGTTAAAGGTAAACTAAGATCTGCTAGATTAAGTTAGCGTAGGTTAAATGGCCTTAGAATAAAATAAGGTTGTCAGACCAGAGGTTATACTTAGTTACAATATCTTGATATAAGTCTAGATTTGATTACATTTCGATTAATTGGCTTATGTTAGTTAAGATTAAGTCTACTTCTTTTATAGAGACATGATCTACCTGTAAATTTAAGGTAAGTTCCATGAGATTATGGTTTAATAACGTAGAGATTACTTGAAGTAAATCAAGCAGCACAACATGAAACTTGCCACTTGATTGTTTTGTCATGCTGAATGCTTAAGCTGAACCGCAATAATATTTTAATTCTGTTTGAGTTTACTTGCAATCCAATTAGCTGCAGATTTGAATATGCTTTGGTCGTTATAATACTTGTGCAGTCATTAAAACCGCATTACATTTTGAATTGGCTTTGCTTGTGGTAAGCCCCAGGCAGCCCCTTGGCCACTGACTGCCGCCTGCCAACCCTCTTCCCCCACTCCTCATTCTCCACGTGAATGGAGAAGAATGTTGGCAAAACTGCTTGGTTAATCACATTAGCTGACCAAGAGAGCGTAACGGCCACAGAGTTGGCTTAATCGAAGTGGATGGAAAGCAGTGCCACGGCTAGTTATACAAAACAAACTGGACTCCAGTCAATTAACTCAACTCAACTCGACTCGAATCCACCTAAATATTTTATTATAATCCTTACGTTTGTCTTGATTATGCGCCAAGTCAGCGTATGGTGGAAGGCGCATAACTAATTGAAAACTTGCTAAACTTTGGCTCATTAATAATAAGTCGGACCAGAGCCAGAAACAGGGTCAAAAAGAACTGAATAAGTGCTCGACTTGATGGCGACCCTATAGACAACCCTTTCCTTGTAGGGAATTCACAATTCTGCACTGTGCAAAGCATTATACCTGATTTTCGTAATTGCAGGGTATCAAAAAGTTCTGCCACCTCATTGAACTAAACCGCCTTTTGTGCTGTCAGTTTGATTTGTTGGAAATGATTTAATTACTTATTGCCGAGCATTTAAAAGCTATTATTAAGTTGAATACCCGTCGGTCGCACTAAATACGAGTATTAGATTAATGTTGTGATTACAGTACGGCCACGCCCCCTTGCCAAGCTATATTTAAGCTCTTTTGCGTACACCGTTGACTGTCTGCTGAAGCGTTAACGAGTCTCAGACGTTTCGTTTATTGCATAATTTCATCGTACTTTCGTTTTGTAGGGTTTCCGCTGCATTCGAATCTTGAATCAAGAAAACGGACGGGCCAAGGACGAAGGAGGAAGGAGGAAAGGTCTGCCAGCCAGGCTTCCATTGAATTATGCATCTTTGCACTGCAGCAGAGATGGCTGAAAAGAAAACCTGAAGACAAGGGAGGCAACAGTGGCAATTTATTCAAAAGTCTCAGTAGCAGCTACAACATAAGGAGCTGCTTGTAAGGGGACAAAGAGAGGGAGAGGCAGAAAGAGAAAGATAAGGATGAGACAGAGAGAGAGACAGAAAGAGAGAGAGTGGAATGATGAAGAAGAGCAGATGAATGGATGCTGAACGGAATCAGCAAAAGTCAATGATTGAATTAATTTGGAAAAATAACAAATATCAATTGATTTGACAAAAATTAAAGTATAGACATATTTCAAAATATTATGAACAAGTTTCAATATTCAAATTTAGCAGATAGTAAATAATTTCAGTAAATTTAAGATATACAAATATTTCTACATATTGTGATCAAGTTTCAAGTTTGACTTAAGCAGAATTAATAATTTAAAAATATTTCCAACTATATTTTCAGTTTGTATTCCTCATATATATTCTATTCTATATGTATTCTTAAGGGATATCTTTTACTTACTTAAAGTCATTTCTGGAGAGCCTTAGATCAATGAGAATCCACAATAATAATGTTACGAGCTTTTTAATATAAAATTAATCATGTTCATTGCATGGTTTATTTAAATAACGATTTATTAATAATAATTATATGTCGAACAGAACAAAAATTAAATTAAATAAAGATGAATATAAAAATCGAGGATTAAATATATAAAAAGTTAATCGAAAAGTTTGCTGAATTTTTGATTTAGCGTATGGTAAATCAAATGGAGCAACTAATTAATGAATGCCTCTAGCTCTTAAAGGCACTGTACACTCTTTCAAGTAGTTACATATAATTACGTTTATACTTTCAGGTGTATGTGTGTTTGTGTGTGTGTGTGTGTGTTGTCGAAGGAAATTGCTGAGTGCAAACAATGTTTAGAATATTGACGCAATTTTCTGATTACTTTGCAATGTGCGAGACATACAAACTCTCATCAGTTTTCACAACGGTCCAATGCAATTAAATTAATTACGTTATGTATACGCAGAGTATGGCGGTAACATAACTGGCCATGAGTACAGGCTAAGGATTCATTTGCTTCGAGAGTAGCAGGAGCGATAGTTAACGAAGCTCTCAACAAAACTGAATTATTGTAGAAGTTTGCAACAAAAATTACAATTTTAATTGGAAAATTGCAACAAACTGCAGTAATTTAATGAAGCATCAACACTCAGGTGGGTTTGAGGTGGAGGGTTACTGGGTCAGGTGCTCTTAGGGTCAAGCTTGATTACCGTCGATCCACACGACACAGCGGATACTCCTTCAGCTTCAAAGAAATATTTCCCTTCACCAGCAGCTGCTGCAACTGGGCATCAGTGCGAATGCGATAGCTACGAAAGATTTTGGCCAGAAGCAACTTCATCAGCATCAGGGCATAACGATAGCCGATGCACATACGCAATCCCTTGGTGAATGGCACAAAGGCAAAGGCGTGTCGTGGCGGCGCATCCTGTCCAAAATGTGCATCCGGATTATAGGTTCTGGCCAATGGACCCCAGACTCGCACATCTCGCTGCATATTGTAGATATCGATGCCAATCTGTGTGCCTGCTGGTATCACAAATTCCATATCATCCCGTCGCAATAGCACATCCTGTCCAGCTCGACGCAACACCATGGGCACAGGAGCAAACAGACGCATCGACTCGTTAATGACCATCTCTGTGTAACTAAGACGCTCCAGCTGTTCCTGTGTAATGTCACCATGATCTGGCAACTCAACACGCAGCTCTTCGTATAACTTCTCCTGAAACTCCGGATGCATCGCCAGGCATAGGATGGTAAAGTACAATGCAGTCGATGTTGTCTCAAAGGTCTAGAGGGAAAGACAGCATAGAAATTAAGTAAATGAAGTTCGTTATCAAAAGCGTGTCTCATTTTGATGTATACACAGGTTAGTCTATCAACTAAGGATGACCCGAACTTTGTTTGCCACTCCCCAGGAGTGTTTCCCTTAAAGGGTTTCCCTAGAGATCATCTGGTTAATGCTTCTCGTTGTGCTTCCTTTGGCTCTTCCCATGAGGTGGTCTCCAGATTGGTCTCCTTTTGGCTCATTTCAAGTGTTTTCCCAGAAGGTTAATTCGTATATTCAACAATTTCATTGAACAACCTTTGGGGAGCCCATTGACCCTTCCGAGAAGTTTCACTAGTATCTTCATCATTTCAACCCCTAAATCTGAATCTCTAAGACATTGGACATATCATAAGCTTGCACTCCCAAGAGTTCCACTCAGAAGTTCTTCTTCTAATCTCATGAAAGGGTCTCTTTGGCATCCGTTCGGATCTTCTCCAAAGTTTTTCTCAGTAGATCTATTCACATACTCATATATTCCACGCTTAAATCCTAATATCTATATCATCAACCATCTCATTGACTCGTACTCACCGCTGCAATAATTACATTGGCCTCATCTCGAATATCCTGCCAGCTCATTTGCTGTCCACGTTCCACATGCTCCCGCACCTGCTCAATGAATATTGACTTTGACTTGCTGCGCTGTTGTTGTTGTTGTGGTTGATCCAGCTCCAGCCCCTCCATGCCCACAACTGAGACGGCGGGCTGTAACAGCTGCCAATTGATGCGAAATATAGCAACAATTCAAAAGGAAAGTAACGCCACATTGGGGACCAACTTACCTGCTCCACAAAGCCAAAGAGCACACCAACGACCTTCTGTTGCCGGTCAAAGAGTCGCGACCAGCGATAGATGAGTTCCGGGTAAAGCCAAGGTGATAGCATTCGTTTGACGCACACCTCCGTTACCCTGCAAATGAAATGTGGCAACTTTTGAAAAAGAGAAGCAAAAGCAAAAGGGAATTTCTTTAGTCTCCATCTATCACAGCCTCAATCCCAGCACCTGTCGCAATGTATTAGCCATGGCTGAATAGCTAGCTAGAAGCTGCAAGATTCTAATTAGCTAATAAGTAGAACATCATCACCACCACCACTGCCACCCAATTCACCAGACGATGTTGTCTCTACTAAAATATTATTAAAACTGAAAAAGAAAACAGCAAATGAAAAGGAAAGGCACTGCATAATGAGAAATACAGTAGATGCTCGGATGCGCGAATAGTTTGAATTTGCGAAATATTAGAAATTCTACACGCTTTATTCCAATATAAAGTGATTAAATAAATGAATATATCTAGTTTATGTGATAAATTAATTAAAACTGTGCACAAAAATTGTATTTAATTCATTTTTATATATCTTAGCATTAGTATGTATAGATAAAAAGGTTCGTCTCTACACAAAACCGAAAATTGTCATAAAAAATCTCTACATTTTGTGAGCTTCGTTATTTTAGTAGACTTTCATAAATTAAAACAACTTTTAAATTCAATAAAAAGTGATGAAAGAAATAAAACTTTAGCTTAAAACTATATTTTATTTACTTTAATCATATGTATATTAAGCAAAAGTTGTCTTTTAATATCTCTTAATATTTCTGTTTTAATTTGTTAGGCTCTACTGTCCTTGTGATTCCTTTGAACAGTGCGTCAAAGAGGAACTTAATATGAGTGAGTGTTGAACATTGAGATAACCTCTATTCAGCTTTAAGTTAAGATGTTCGCAGTAGAGTTGGGAAGTTCTTTTTACTGAACAAGTTCAATCGTTAAGTTTTAAGTCGTGAACTAAATCAGCCATTTTGTTAAGTTGTTCAGCTGTTCAGTTGTTCAGCTGTTCAATTGTTCAGCTGTTCAATTGGTCAGTTGTTCAGTTGCTCAGCTGTTCAGTTGGTCATGAACGAGGAATATGTCTATTTGGGCAATTTATTAAAATGTCCTGCATTGAATACTAATTATTTTAAATATATGACAAATGCTACTTGACGTTAGGACTTCAATTGAATTTTATTTGGTGTACTTCTATTTTTGTTTCTGTTTGAGTAAATATCTATTTTGATGTACAAGCAATAAATAAATTCTAATTTATTACGGCACTTCATGTATTCTAAATGTAATTCCAATGATAAGCAATTCTAAGAATGAAAAATAAGAAGTTCAAACTGACCAACTAAACAGAATGAACGATATAGTTCATAAAGAACTGAATAAGTTCATTTGTTCATTTTAATGTCCCGTTCATTTGAGCTTATTCAAAAGGAATCGACACAACTGTAATCCGCAGTTATCAGTATAATTCTAAGCCCTGTCAAATAAAGCAACAACAGCACATTGACAGCGACGCACGCTAGGTGGCGCCAGTGCTGATTTTTCCCCCTATTCTACACAATGAGCATCTCTACCTTAAAAATATGGAATCTATTACTCACCCACTGTATGCCTCAAAAATAGCCATGGAACCATCATGCTGAAAATTCATTTTCTTGCCCATTGTTGTCTCTGTTGGAAGAAAAAGGCGAAGATACATATAAGTATATCCTATTGGAGCGGAGTTTACTTACGGCAAGCGGCTTCCAGGACAATCTTCTTAAGTATTTCATAGATCTCAAGACTTTTGCTCTGCTGCACACCCTCCACCTCCAGTTTCGCCAGCAACACCTCTGACTCGGCATTGAAAATGGGCAGAAAATTGCACAGAATTTGACGACCAAAGGCAGGATTGATAAGCCGACGATGCTTCTGCCAACGTGGCGCTGAAAATGATGATGAAATCAGTTCATAATGACAACAGCAATTCCAATTCCAATAGCTTACAACTAGATGTAAAGAGGCCATCGCCAATTGCTGAGCTCATGAATCGATAGAAGTCGCCCTTGTTGGTGCAGTGGCTCGAATTGAAGATTTGTTCCACAGTCAGCGGGTCGTTGACGTAGAGAAAGCAATTGGTGCCCATCCAGGAGATGAAGGGAGCCCTGTACTTGTGCGACAGACCATCCATGTACTGCAGAAATGCTAGAAATCTCAGTTAGTTGCACTTTGAATACTCTCTTTTAAAAATAATGATAGATGCAATGTTAATAATTATGATATTTGAATAAAAATAAGACAGAAAAGTTAAGATATCTTGAAAAAAAAAATGAAATTACATTACAACCAAGTTAATTCCGACAATTAAAGCCAAATAGTATCTGAAATATATATTCTTCAGATTACCGAAATAGTATAGACCAATACAAAGACTACAAATATTATGTTTACTTTAGTTGGAACTGCAATTGCACGTATATTCACTACTTATTTCCCTTTCTTACAAACAGACAATTGCATTGTGTCCAGATAAAAGAGTAATTAATGCAAATCATTATACCCTTGCCGAGGGTATTATAATTTTGTCACGAAATGTGTAACGCATGAAAGCAGACATCTCCGACCCTATAAAGTATATCTTTTCTTCATCAGCATCAACAGCCGAGTAGATATAGCTATGTCCGTCTGTCTGTCCGTCTGTTTCTATGCAAACTAGTCTCTCAGTTTTAAAGCTATCTGGATGAAACTTGGAACTCACTATATCATATAGCTGTCATAGGAACTATCGGTCAAAAATCATACTTTTGTATGGCAAACCTTTTTATTTTTCAATACATTTCAACCAAACTCACATATTATGCATTTGGTCTTGTCTTAAATATTCTGACCAAATTTGGTTTAAGTCGGATCACTATATCATATAGCTGCCATAGAAAAGATCGGTTGAAAAGTGCATCAGAGTTCGGCAAGGGTATGATTTCTTTGGCGTGCCAAAAATAACAAAGAGTACTGACTTACTGCACCCTTCTGTTTTTTCTGTATATTCATACAATAAAGTAATTATCTTTGGCAGCTATACGATATATAAATCCAATCGCAGTTATATACTTATTGCCTGCAAAACTACGCACCGGTTTCATCAACATAGCTTTAAACCTTAGAGTCTAGTTTGACTATAAACTGACCAAAAGACGGACATGGTTATATTTCTCAGCTCGAAAAGAATACTCGTAATATACATATATATAAATATATCAATGCATCCATTATTACCTCTGTATAATATAAGTAATTCTTATAATATTAATGAAAATATTAATAAATTACAATCAATCAATACACTCACTCTGCGGATTCATCATTTGCAATCCCATGCCAATAAAGGGCCAACCCAAAGGTCCTCTCAATTCCCAGGCGGCCTTATAATAGCGTCTGCGGCTCCACAGAAAGTATATCCATAATATTACCAGCCAGCTGGTCAAAATAATTCCGGCCAGCATGTCGTTAACCCAAATCGGAATCGGAATCAGAATCGAAATCGAAATATTTATATATATATATATATATATATATATGTAAGTTAAGAAGTCAAGTGCTTGACGTTCGGCGTAATACTGAACCCAAATCAAAAGACCAGTTCCCTCGTCTGCCCATTGAGTATTGTATATGTAGTTGATATTACGCATTTGTGGTCATAATGCGATACTCCGGATGCTTGCCACGTTCCCTACACCCATGCTAATGAATCCATTCACATGCGAGTCGTGAACACCAACAAATAATGTGACTCAATAATATGCAACGAGCATATTGGTAACCGGTAAAGTGAACCGAGTCAGGCATAAGCGGTCAAGCAATACCCTATACCAAGAACTTTGACACGTTTCCTTTAGATGAATACAATGGAAACGAATACACATGAAAACTAATAAATAGGAACATACTATGAAAAAGAACTTGGGATAATAATATTAATGATTTTATCATGTAAAAATCACTTGAATAATGAAAGAATAAATTACAAATTGAGCACAAATTTAAAAGAATAATACAAATACAAAAAATATTTATAATTTTTACATTTAAGCACCACTTGAATAATGATCGAATACATTACAAATTGAGCACCTTATTCAAAATACACTTCAGAGTATTCATTTGCAAACGCACTCGCCTAACAGATATGCATCAACAAACCAAAGTAGGGCATCAGAATAGCTTGGTCATAGTAGTATGTTATGAGTTGATTTTGATTTAGTAATTGCTTAATTATTGGGTCAATAAGCACGACAACATATGAGTCTATAGAATTATGAATAGGTGTCAAGTATTATAAATACATTAATGCAAAAATAAGAAGTACAAAGTGTGGTAAGAACATTGAAAGAAGAGCATGTAGAGTTTTTAAATATATTATTATTTATTCACTAATCATTTGTTTGCGTTCTTACAAATTCCCCAAATATTTATTTCAACAATTTGTTATTTGTTATCATTCTTGCATACTTTTACCGTTTGGCTTTAAATATTTCTTTTAATTTTCTTTTTTAATGGTATTAATTCTTGTTGTGGTGTTTTCCGTTTCTATTCTAGTATTCTTCACATTCTTTAGGTTAGCTGAGAGAGTTTTTCATATATGTATAAGCTGGGTGTATCATTGAATAGTTAGTTAGTTGCTTTCCTTAAACTTAGGACAGTGCAAGAAAATACTTAGACAGTAGCTCCTCGAGAGGTCAGAGGTCACTCTTAACTTGATCGTTACAGCAAACTGTAGGACTGACTCTTTTTTTTGTTTTTATAAGTAGTATTTAACTTAATTCCTAATCCATCCATTCCACTGTGAGTAAGGATCGCCAAGTAGTACGATCATAATACGATCATAGGTGTATATTCATAGAGTTCTAGAGAATTTTATCTTTTCTTATGGACGTTCGCTTACGTTTTTATCTTCTGCTTCTATTTATTTTTAAAGGCCTTCTGGGTTTTTTTTTTGTTTATTTGGAAGCCGTTTATTGGGATAAGTGATTGAGTTTTGACTGGGATTTGACTTGGAGTTGAATATTAAACTTGTATATCGTATATGCTACATATAGTATATATTCTACTAATTTGTTTGTTATTTATATAAATTTATAATAGGTGTATCTGCATCTCCAGCTGGTTCTGTATCTGTATCTGTAGTATGCCTATATACACATTACACATTCATTCATTTTGCCATTTTTTTTTAAAATTATACACCTTTTTTATTGTCAAAAAATATGACGACTCGCGATTTAACGATTGCATTTGTTTATCCATTTACTTTTTGTTTAGTTGTACAATATGCTTAATAATTGCAATTGTTAGTTTTAGATATAGTATATATATCTTGTATATATATATATATATTTATATGCTCTTCCAAATGGTGCACAATTAATTTTATTTGCTTTTTTACTCTTTGTTGGAAACTTTACATAATTGCAGTTATACTATTTTATCCCCTTGCTAAATTGGACTATCTAGAAGTAGAAGAAACATTTCTTGATGGCATGCGATTTTACATGAGATCAGTTTGCAGTTTTTATAAGATTATTAAAAGTATGAGATAGTTGATGCCGAGATCAATGGTTAATAAGTAGTTTTTAGATGAAAAAATCAAATATTTCTGAATTTTTCCTTTCACTTTTGCTAGAACTAATCGGATTGAATGTCTTAAGCTCAAGTTTATGTATATAAAGTTGAGGTTTGTAAATCTTAACTTCGATTTGTAAACCAATTATCTTTTGGCAAGGGTATAAAAGCTACGGCTAGCCGAAGTTAATAATATTTTTTTTATGTTTTTATTGCATTTGTGGCTTATTTATATAGGTTTTTGTTTGCTTGTAAGCTATGCAACAAAATGCAAAAAAAGAGAAAAGAAACTAAATTAAAATTTATATTCAATACATTTTAAACCGTTTTTTCTTCTTCCTTTTGTTTTCAAAAGTTTACAAATTCTTTAGACGCTGTGTGGCCTGTTGTTGTTGTTGTTGCTGTAGCTGTTGTTGTTCTTGTTGTTGTTATTATCTGTATGTTGTATAAATATATATTTATATATATGTATATGTATACAAAAAATAAACATTTGCTTTCGCTTTCACATTGGCGCTTGCATAAATATTAATCGAAAAGACATTGGCATGGATTTTTTATTTTCAATTGTTTTGCTTAAGACGGGAGCATAGACGGTGCAATTTGCATGTGTGTGTGTGTGTGTCTGTCTGTCTGTCTGTTTATGTGTATGTGTAGAGGGCGTGGCAAGGCCGAGTGTGTGTGCGTGTGTCTGCGTGTGTGTGTGTTTAAGCTTGGCTAAGGTATACTACATAAACTAATTGCCTTGTTTTTTTTGTATTTTATTTAATTCACTTTACATTTTTATTGTGACTTCTTTTTATATTTTATATTATTATTAAATTGTTTATCATTTTGTTTATACTTAGGCACAATACATTTATTTGTTTTTGTTTTGCTAAATATTCTTTAGGACTTATTAACTAATTACTACGCATAAAAACGTGTGTAGCTGTCTGTGTGTGTGTGTTTCTTGTATTGATGTATTCTTGATTAATTATGATTATTATTATTATATTATATATCATTGGATTAATTTTGTATTGTTTTTTGCATTGTTTAATTTCTCCTACAAATTTAAAAAATGCTGCCATTTGGCTAATGTTTAAAGCTTTTTACTTAACTTTAATATGCAAAGAAAGTTTTTTTTTTCAAAAAAAAAATCCATTTAAATTATGCAAAAATTAATATAATAATCTATTTGTTTATTGTTTTATGGCTATTTTAATTGGTGTTTAGTTAACATTTTCATATTCCATATCCATTAGATCTGCATGCTAAAAATGTTTACATATATTGCTTTAAATTTTCATTTATCATTAATTTGTTGTTGTTTCCGCTCGTCTTGGCAACCAGAAACTTTGAAGAAAAAGGCGTTTCTAAACCGTTTGCAGAAAGCACAATACACAATACCAGCATTGGGCATATTGTTTATAATCATTTCAATGCGCTATAACTTAGTTTTTTCATAAAATACAAAAATTATATACGCTCTTTACAAATCTATTTATCGTTTTCTTATCTTTTCTTTTCTGTTTTTTTTTTGTTTTAACAAAATACGCGCTACGTTTACTACGAATGCTACAAAGTAGACAACAATTTAGTATTTTTTTTTTCATTTAATCTTTTCAGTTTGCTGTGTTTGTTGTTACTGCAGTTATTTTATGACTCTGTTTTTATTAAGATTAACTTTCTGCTGGCTGATTGGTTGTAAACTGTGTGATGCCATCGCTTTCCATGGACTCGAGCACATCAGCCACATAGGCAGCCACATCCGTGTGACTATTCTCGCCCCGCCGTATAAACGGCATCTGTAACAACCGGCTATACTTGGGCCTATCACTTTCCTTCTTGATAAGGCTGTTGGAAAGAGCATATAGTTGGAATGAGTTGAGTGTTCAATTGTTGAATTAGTCTAGGCAATCACTTACCAAGTGTTGACGAAGTCCACAAACTCCTGCGAAAACTCCATGCCATTATAGGATGTATGCAAACGTGGCGGATCGCCTTGGACAACCTGCACGAAAAGTTGTTAAACTTGAATATAATAATAAAGTTAAGACAGCGAAAACTCTCACCTGGCAAAGCTGCTCGAATACCGAATCCCATTTGCGATAGGGAAATGTGCCAGTGGCCACCTCCATCAATGTTATACCCAAAGACCAAACATCGCTGCGTACATCGTAGCCCTTGGCACGCTCCGGATCAATGCGCTCTGGCTGTAAAAATCGAAGAGACCGAGTTTTACATTGATAGAACAAATGGATGAGTTAGATGTAGACTTACCGCCATGTAGGGCCTGCAGCCCGCATCCTTAGTCTTGGCAATCGAATCGACTAGCTGCCCAGAAATGCCAAAATCACATAACTTAATGTCACCACGTCTATGCAACAGAATATTGCTCGGTTTGACATCGCGATGTATGATCTTAAGCTCCTCCTTTAAATAGTTGAGAGCATTGACTGTGGCCACTGTGATCTTGGCCAGTATGGATTCGGGTATGTGTCGCTGCTTTTTCTCGAATATATACTTATAGAACTTGTCCAGTGAGGTGTCCATTAGCTCCATGCATATCCAGCAGTCGCCCTCCTTGAAGAGTGCCCCATAAAACTGCACAATGTAGATGCATTCATTTGACTTCATGACCACCTCGAGATCCATAAGTAACTGCTTCTGCTCCTTTTCATCGACCGTTGAGCGTATACGCTTCACTGCCATCACTTTATCCAGTTTCTTGAAGATCATCTTGTTAACTGCCCCAAATGCACCGCGACCAATTTCGCCCAAATCTTCGAGATCATCTGATGTGAAATGATGTGTGTTGGCGGGACCTTCGCCAAACTGTAACTTGCCGCATGCCTGCTGTCTTATACGCTCCCGATGACGATCCGTTGCGGTGCTGCTGACACTGCCACTGGCACCGGAACCACCTGAACCGCTAGTGCTGGCGACAATGCTGCTACTGCTGCTGCTAGGCATTGGCACAGCTGGCACAAAGCTAGATTGTGCTCCAAAACGTAACGCCACATTATTCTGCTGCGATGAGGAACTTGAGCCTGATGATGTCGATCCCGACGATGTTGACGACGTTGACGATGGCGGATGTCGTATGCTAAGATTATTCAGATTGAGCTGATCAGGTGGAATGCGTGACCGACTCGGTCCAGCTGTGGATACGTATTAGATAAGAGTGAAAAGTGTTATTTATGATCTACGGCTTATCAATTGCACTTGCACCGACAAATGCGTCAGTGTTAATACTACTATCTGTGCTTGTGTCTATCTCTCTGTGTGTGTGTGTGTGTGTGTGTGTGTGTGTGTGTGTGTGTGTGTGTGTGTGTTTCACTGTGTGCGTGTGTCTTGCGAATTTACATGTATTTGTGTGTGTGTGTGTTTGTATGAGTGCGTGGGCAGATTTAAGCAAATTACTCACTTGCAAACAAATTTTTCGGTCTTTCGGCCATTGTTGATGCCTGGCGCTGATATCTGTTGCAAAATTATTATTGATATTGCGTTGTTACTTGTCGTTTTGCTCTTTTCAGTTGGGCGCCGCGCCCCAATACACGTCGCTTTAACGGGGCGCCGAAATTATTTTCGCAGCGAAAACTGGTAAAAGGATATCAAACCATAACCGCGCGCCGACCGTTGATTGGTATTTTGAGTGCACAACTCAATTATTTGTTTAACTGTCGCGTGCACATTTATGCCCTTTTTATTTTTGCACTCTCGTTTTACATAAAAATAGACTAAAAAACATTAAAAAGGCAGCAGCGCAACAAAATATATATAGTGTGACCAGATGAATTTAATGGCCTAATACTAAAAGTCAACGCTTAAAATACCAGATACCATGTTAAGAAGTAGGGCTGCAAAAATAAGTAGATCGATAGTGTTTCTATTGTTCAAGAGCTTAATTAACATTAACTTAGCAGCCGTTTTTCACGCTGTTAAAAAAGTAAACAAAAAAGATAACCTATAGGCAAATTATTACTTAATTGCATTTCAAATAAAAACACATTATCATGTCTAGCAACATTGCGAGAAACGGTTACAAGCTATTTGTTGGTAATCTGCCATGGACCATCAGTGGCATGGAATTGAAGACATACTTTTCACGTTTCGGGCATGTGGCAAATGCCGAAGTGGTTTTTGATAAGCAACTGGGACTCTCGAAATACTACGGCTTTGTGATTTTCAGCCAGCGGGACGCCTACAACAGTGCCAGTAATCAGAACACACACTTTCTGGAGGGCCGCGTGCTCAATGTACAGCGAGCCAATGAAAATACATAGTACGATTTAATCCAAATATATATACATAATTATACACACAATTTAATTGTCTGAGATATATGTGGTGCAGGGATTATTTCGAGGGCAGGTACTGCTTGTAGTTGGAGCCCACTGCGGCTCGGACATTAGAAAAGCCGCGCTCACTAATCTTCGAGGATAGCTGCTCCTTAATGCGGTCGACTATATCGGGTCCCTCGTAAGCGAGCGCCGTGTAGATCTGTACAAAGGAAGCGCCCGCCTCGATTTTCTCGAACGCATCCTCGCCAGACGAGACACCGCCGACGCCAATGATAGGAATGTCGCCTTTGGTCAGCTCGTACATCTGGGCAATCAGCATGGTAGATCGTGCTCGCAATGGTTCACCACTTAGGCCTCCCATCTCGTTGACAAACTGAATGTCTTTGATATTATCACGCGCCACCGTCGTATTGGACACAATGAGGCCATCGATGCGGCAATTCTTTTTGTTCAGGACCTCTACTATATCCTTCATGTCATCCAATTCCAGATCTGGCGATAACTTCAACAGAATGGGCACCTTTTCATGATGGCTAAGGCCAGCGCGTGCGTCATTTACCGCCTCCAGCAGTTGTGTCAGCTTCGCTTTGCTTTGCAAATCTCGCAGCCCGTGGGTATTGGGACTACTCACATTCACCACAAGATAGTCGGCAACAGGACCAAATATCTTAACACCCGATACGTAATCGTTTATTGGAGTTTGAGTGTCCCGATTGCGGCCCAAGTTAACGCCAATGACGGCATTGAAGTCCTCGCGTTCGCGTACTTTGCGCAGACGCTCAGCCACCACATCGTGGCCATCACTGTTGAAGCCATAACGATTGATTATGGCCCGATCATTGATCAGTCGAAAAACACGCGGCTTGGGATTGCCCTCCTGGGCCAATGGCGTCACGCTGCCAACTTCAATAAAACCGAATCCCAAATCCTTTAGTCCACAAATTGCTTCGGCATTCTTATCGAAACCGGCGGCAATGCCAATGGGATTACTTATGAGCCGGCCAAAAAAGGTGTTGTGCAAATTCATGTCATCCATGTAATCCGAGGCGGGATAAAGGCGATACTTGCACGCCAGCACGGCCAAATTGTGGCTCGTCTCCGCTGGCAATAAACGCACAGCCGGCATAACAAACGTGCGGAAAAGATGATTTTGGTTCTGGTAGATTGTTATACCTAGGCATAGCGCAGTCGCGCCCGCTGTTACGACGCCCAGGGAGCGTAGGCGGTTCTAGAAATACAACATTTACGTAAATACAATTACAATTTCATTTAAAATTCAAAGCTCACGATTTTTTGCGTCTTTTGCATCATTATCGTCCTGAACGATTTGAACGACTGAGTCATCGATCAATTAGTGGTTCCAATTTGCTACAAGTAGTTCATTAATTTTAACTATAGTTTGTCTCTGATGGGTTTAATTCTGTTTTAATATCTTATTAGGTATTCCGAACGACATATGATTTGATTTATTTGATTATATTTGATTTGATATCCAAGGTATACAGTACAAGTTCAGAAATAGCTCTGCAGCTAATTCTAATCATTCTAATCAAAAGTCAGAATTCTGTTACTGCAAGGGCTTCAAAAATTTATTCATTAATACTGATTCCATCGATGGCTTAAACTATCGATTTGCTGAAAACTCCATCGAAAATGTTGAAAATTCTTCAATTACCGTAGAAAGAAATTATGAGACATTATTTAAAAAAAATAAACATTTTAATTCCAAAAGTATTTAAATGAATTTAAAAATATATATATATAAATAATAACAAGAACTAAGATATTATCATAAATAATGCAGTGCAATTAATTTTGTTTTACAAAAGAATTACTTGTTTCTTAGCGCCTCACAATTCAACGATATCGATACTATCGTGTATACCATCGATATTTTTTGCAGCCCTATGAGTCAGTGTTTTGTTATTGCATTGTGGGCACATATGACAACAGACAACATAAATAACAATTTGCCAATTGAAAAGGAGATCGATTAACATGAAAGGTGGCACATTTCGAAACACACAATGGGACCCCACACTGCTGACGTCACAGATACTATCGATGCAGTTCTGCGTGTACTTTTCCCTCGGCCTGCTCGTCTTTGTAGCCAACAAATTGGCTGGTGACAATTATACGCTGGATCACATATTTGAGTACCATGTGAGTGTATACTTAAATAGGGAATATAGATAATACTAAACTGTCTGCATCCACAGGAAATACATATATACGATCTGGGCGGTCGTTTGGTCATTTGCGCGTTTGTCGTAAATGCATTTGTGGCATCCTTGGCACTTTGGTGCATTGTGCGGCGTGCGAAGTTGTGCCTGGACTTTAGGTAATCAATCAATCAATCTGCAAGCATATGCAAGGGCATCGGCAGCTATTCAATAAGGGGGAAACACTGTCTTAGATTTATTTAGTAAATTTCTTCCTTCCGATGTCCTTGTGCATATGTACATATTCCTTTATACTAATTTCGATATTCCATTGATTGCTGCAGTTGCACTTTCCATTTGCTGCATCTGCTTATCTGCTGGTGGTACAATCGTTCGTTCCCCTCGAATGCCTCCTGGTGGCTACTCAACGTGATCACAGCGACCATTATGTGCATTGGCGGCGAGTTCCTGTGCCTGCAGACCGAGATGCGGGAGATTCCGGTGGGTTATGCGGCCCTCAATCAAAAATCTGACGTTTGAGACGAATCAAAACCATTTGAATGTGATGCTAACAAAGCCACCAATTACTCTAAACAAACAAATGTGTAATTTATTTTTTAAAATAGCAACAGTTTAAGAATATATAATACTATAAACACTCCCGATTAACTAGTGCAATATCTGATAAATAAAAGGCGCGCCGCGTTTCAAATTCAACTCCTTCGGCACCGGCTCCGGTGGCATAAAGAACTTCAACTCCGACGCGGCCGGCGGATCACTGCCGTTGTATCCGATGAGGGACCACAAATGCAGCTGACGCGGCACAAAGTGCCAATAGCTGAACATCAAGACGAACGTGACGATCAGCGATCCGAACAAGAGCAACGACCAGCATTGCTTGCGTTGTGGCTTCTGCATGGCGTGGCGATTAACTGAGCCCGCAACCCACCCGAAAGTCGCCTCATATGAACGAACCACCTTTGTAAACAACAAATAGCTTTAATTTGTCAATTATTCACTGAAAAAAAAACAGAACAAATAAGCTACACCATCAGTTATAAACTCGTTCTCCACATCTGCCGCTGTCCCTCCATCCGAGTGCAACCTAATCGGGTTTTGACTAATCTAATCAAACTACAGACTCGACTGATCATCAGCTCTTGAGCTTTCGCTGAATTTAAGCTAATTGAAGCTGTATTTAAATCTCAATTGCTGATCAAGAGCGATAAACGTTTATCAACGGCCCGCATTGATTAAACCAATGAGCTTTAAACGAAAGCTCTCGGAAAGCTTTATACAATTAGTAAAGCGCTGCAGCATATAAGTAGATATATGGTATAACTGGAAATCTTATAATTTCCATTTAAAAAATAATACAATTTTTATGAGATTTTATACATTGATCTATTATTATGAAAATGTCAATGTTTATTATGTTTAACTTTACTATGTAGTATGAACGTGGCCGTTAGTTTATTAAATAAAAATCAATTAATTTTCATTTGCTAAATTATTCGATTTATTTTTAGCAAACTTATTTTTTTTCTTTTTTTTTGTTTTGTTTGTTTCTTTAATGATTTTTCTTGTATGTTTTGTGTGTGTTTTAATTATAGTACATAATTATATATCGATTTATATACCATTAAATATAATATATAACTTTACTTTAGTTATGCTTTTCTTTAAAATCATCGATCGATCAATTGAAGTTGAAGTTCATGTTCAACTGTTGTATCGCTTATCGATTTAATAATTCTTGTATATCGATTTCAATAGTTGAAAGAGATAATTATCGAGATGGACAAAAATTCATAAATTGCCGTTACTTAATAAATCCTTACAATTTCTCTCTCGCTCTCTTAGCTCTAGCATATTTGTAATTTGTTGTTGCTGTTTTAGTTTTAGTCGCGTGTTTTATAAACTACAATTAAATGTTTGCAATTTGTTTGTTTTTGTTGTTCATATATGCATATTGTATATATGTTGTTATTAGTTTTAAACAATTATTTATTTATTTGTAATGCTTTTGCTATTGTAAATGTTTATGTGTATGTGAGTGTGAGTGTTTGTTTGTTTGTTTGTGTGTGTGCGTGTGTGTATATGTATGTATGTGTTGTATGTTTGCGCTGCGCACAGACAGTTTCTCTTTAACATTTGCTGCCCCTATATATATATATATAATAGATATATATATATATATATACATATATAGATTCATATAATATGCAAATATAATAAAGTTGTTTATCGGTTCAAAATGTTTATGCTGGAGGCTCTTCTTCTGTATATCTTCTATATGTTATTCTTTCATCTTTTTCTATGCTTCGCTGCTGCTATTCTGCTTCTGTTTATTTCTTTCATTTAATAGTGACGATAGTCTGGTTGGTTTTGACGTTGTTGTTGTTGTTGCTGCTGTTGTTGTTTTTGCTTGCCTTGTTGGCTGCCAGGCCTTGCTCATTGACCCCACCAATCTGGCCCGTTGTTTGAGTGTGAACCACCACCGCCGCCACCGCCATAGGAGCCACCATAGGAACCTCCGCCATAGGCGCCGCCTCCAGAGCTTCCACCTGTTAATTGGTTGGTGAGGAAACGAATTTAGTATATGGCTAACACATGGAGAACTGTGCGCATTAATCACTCACCCAACTTACCATACGAATTGCCATTGCTGCGATAGTTGCCACCACCACCACCGCCGCCGGAACCACCACGACTGCCTCCACCGGTGGGACCACTTCCACCACCGCTTCGACCACCGCTACCACCGCCAGAAGTAGTACGGTAATCGCGTGAACCGAAGCCAGAGCCCGAGCCATAACGAGCACCAGCGCCGCCACCGCGACGCTTGGCACCGCCATGGCCGCGATCCGAGCTGAGCATTTCCTCGAGAAAACCGGGTATCTCCTGCTTGGTCTCGATGAGCAGCTCAAGCAGATCGGAGCAAATGTTGCGATTCTTGTCATTGAAGAATGATGTGGCGACACCGAGATTGCCCATGCGACCAGTACGGCCAATGCGATGAACATACTCCTCCACATCGGTGGGCAGATCAAAGTTAATAACATGTGTCACATGCGGAATGTCCAGACCACGTGCCGCCACAGCGGTGGCTACCAAAATTGGGCAATCTCCCGAACGGAAACAGCGCAACGCCTCTTCGCGTTCCTTTTGTGTGCGATCACCGTGAATGCTGGTCACCGGATGATTGCACTGATAGAGGAATTCCTCTAGCGAGTCGGCTCCCTTCTTTGTCTCCACAAAAATAAGCGTTAGATTGTCCTTGGAGTACTCGGGTCCATCCCTTATCGATGACAGCAGATCGAGCAGATATGAGCGTTTATCCTGATCATATACCCATAAAATGGTCTGTGTTATGTTCTCCGATGTGGAACCGACACGTCCAACGGCCAAGAAAATGTAATTGCTGAGGAAATCACTGGCCAATTCCTGAATTTGCTTTGGGAATGTCGCCGAGAACATCAACGTCTGTCGCTGTCCTGTTGGCGGCATGTTTAGCTGCTCGACAATGCGACGAATTTGCGGCTCAAAGCCCATGTCCAACATACGATCGGCCTCATCCAGGACAAGGAAACGTATATTCTCCAATCCAACCTTGCCGCGAGTAATCATATCCTCCAAGCGTCCAGGTGTTGCCACAATCAAATGGCAACCGCGATCCAATTCACGCATCTGCTCGCTGGTATTATTTCCACCATAGAGCACAGCCGGACGCATGCGAGAACGATAAGCGAACTTTTTGGCCTCCTCAAAGATTTGTGTGGCCAGCTCACGGGTTGGTGCCAGCACCAGGCCCAGCGGATACTGTTTGCGTCGGCTATATTGCCGATTGCTTTGCGGCGGTGCCGACAGTCCGTGCTCGTACATCTGATTCAAGATCGGCACAAGAAATGCGGCCGTTTTGCCAGAACCGGTCTGGGCACAGGCCATCAGATCCCGGCCACTAATGATGATCGGTATGGCGTATTTTTGCACCGGCGTCGGTTTGTCATAACGCGCCAAATTCACATTGTTTCGAATGATCTCTGTCAGCTGCACGTCATCGAATGTTGTGATATGAGGCGGGACAGTTTGACCCGTCGCCTCCACGGGTATATCCTCGTATTTGTCAAAATTGATACCCGTATTGCCCACCCCAAAGAGCTCTTGTTCCAAACGCTCGTCGCGTGCTCCCAGTTTTGTGTAATCGACGTTGGCGCCGCCGCCGCCCTCCTTCCAGCGATTGTTGTAGCCACCGCCGCCGCCGCCGCTTCCTCCGCCGCGATTGTTGTAGCTTCTGTTGCCACCGCCGCCGCCAGGTCCACCGCCTTCAGTTGAGCCGGCATCGTAGCCAATTGGGCGTTCCGGCTCTTGCCAGCGATCGTTGCGTGGCTGCTGTGCCTCCTCCGACTGATCAGTGGGGCCGTTGCCACCGGCACCAGCGCCACCGGCGCCGCCACCACGATACGATGGTCCGCGTCTATCTCCAAAGCTGCGTCCACCACCGCGATTCCAGTCGCCGCCGCGGCGTGAGTCGAATTCACCTAAATAATGGCAAAAGATTACAATTTGAGATGTTTATCGATAACATATCGATAGTTGTTACACACCGTTATAGTTGTCCTCGTAGCGATTGCCGCCACCGCGTCTACCTCCTCCGCCGCCGCCTCCGCTTCCAAAACTTCCGTAGTCGCCGCTCTGGCGATTGAAGCTGCGATTACCGCCGCGATCGCCTCTGCGATATTCACCGCCGCGTTGCTGCTGCTGCTGGTCCCTGTTGTCGTGACGGGGTGCGGCACCTGAATCAAAGCCCTGGCCCTGATTGTCTACGTCCGCGTTGTTATTGCCACCACCACCTCGAAGATGCGGGGGCACATAAACGCCACCAGTGACCGAATTGGTGGAAGTCTTGCTTGTTATGGGGCCGCTATAGTTAGCCGAGCCGCCATTCAAGTCCAGACCAGCAACCTGCACAGTTCATCAAGAAATTAATAAATGTAAAAATATATAAACAAAATTCGATTTGATTCACGTGACGTCACAAGTTCAACGAATTCTAAGACGTTGCAAAAAGAGAGCATAGACATAACAAGTTTTTCGGTGACAACACACACACAATACACAAATCACAAATCTTCTCAAGCTTCTCACAGTCCACATCAATCCCGGTTGGCAACATACATATTTCTTTCTTTTTTAAAGCGCGACGTGTTCTCACACACACACACACAAATGCTAACAAATATATATACATACGTACACGAGAAACTAAGCGCAACTAGTTTGAGAAGGTTTTGGCAGCGACCTAGCAACAACAACATTGTATTCCACCCACACTAACAGAAATATCATGCTTAGTGCAGTTTTTTTTTGTGGAATTTGAGAAAAAGCAGTCCCAAAGAAGCCGCAATGGAAGCTATACCAAGTGGAACTTGTTTTCATAGTACAATCACTTATAGGGTGTCGAAGTTTTGTGTTCGCATATGGAAGTGCGCACAATGCAAAAATTACATGGCCATCTGGCAACCCTGTTTACAATACTCAGCTTCCACATGTGCGTGAGCGACGTCAAAGACAAAGAGAACGCCGCAACTGGCTCTCACACACACACACATCAATGCACTGGTTTAGAATTGCGGCTACACACACACTCTCCCTCTCTGACACACACACACATGTGCAATCGCACACAGCAATGAACATGTCAATTTGGAGGCAAGCTAAAAATTATACAAAAGAAATTACACAAATGAAAAGAACTTACATGGGGAAAAACGCACACACACACATACACACTGGCAGACACACCGTATACGTATACGAATCACCGTTCGGTGCAGAATGTAAAAGCGCACTGCTCTCCACGGTCAGACATTTTGTATGTTATGAAATCAATAAATTTTTTGTAGACCCCCGACTGAACATTGTTCAATAACCGTGCGGACAGCATGAGCATCGCGACCGACACTTTTGCACAAACGCACACACTTAAACACAGACACAAAAAAGCACACACACACTCACACGAATTTTACTTTTTTCATTATGTACCCCGTTTGCACCGCACCATTGTGAACCAACAACAACCACAAGTACCATACTTACTTGCTGCTCTAGACCTGTGCCATTTTGGTTAATAGCATTACTCATATTATCCTCCAATCACTTGCTTGTTTTTTCTTGCTTTCCGTTTAGGAAAATTTTGCAATTGTTCTGATTTTGCGCACACTTGCAATTTTCCAAAAAAAATAATGTATGTAATTGTTTTTCTTTTGTGTTGCACTTCGTGTCTATACGTTTTTCCTTAGTTTTTTTCCGACAACTTCTTACGTTCCACAAGCTACTACGTTCTTATGTGGAGAGGTTGTACTTTTTCACAATCAGTTCCTTCGATTAATAAGAATTAAACGTTTGTATGTTCTAGGCCTACTTGTGCCTACCGACAATTACAAGCTGTAATTGAGCTTGTGCTTAAAATTTAAGGTTTTTTATACGCTTTCGCGTTTTTTATGCTTTCAGACGCGTGTCTTATCCACACCAACGGCGAAAACGAGCCACACGGGAAAAATGGTGGAGAGCTGGTGATGGGAGCATGTGAGTCAGCGTTATTGTAATCGTTATCGGTGCGAATAGGGTTGATTTCACAGAGCTGCTTTATTTGAAGCGTTAACAGATTTGTTGATGTTATGTGCAACCTGTCAAATCGATATTTTTAGTCGTTATTAATGTTAAATATAAACAATTGTTTAATTTTGCAGAAATTTACAATCTTAAGATTAAATTATATAAAATAAAAGTATTAGTTTTATTAAATGTACGAGATATCATTAGTGAATTAAAACTTAAATAAATTAATTAAAAATAGATGACTATAAATTTATGCAAAATTTTAAATTTAAATTAAGAGAAAAGCCAGACATTTTCGTGTAACATCACGGTATGAAATGTATCTTTTTCTGGAAATCAAGGCTGCCACACGTTTACCAATTTGGTCGCCACCTATTGTTTGTTTGCTAAACATAAATACGCCACCTATGGTTTTCTATTAGAAGTGGATTCTTTCGACAATCGTTTCTGACTGGCTAATGCCGTTTCGAGTTCCATTCATTTGAACTTATGTGGAACGAACTAGAGTTTGGCGCCCAATTAAATAAATATTTAAACTTTTCTTACCAATTGTTTAATATTGCAATAAGATTATAAAGTTATCAGTTTAATGAATGTTGGGTGTTCATCTCTCCTATTGGAGTTAATTTGTATTAATACTAATTAATAAAATAAAGCAATTATAAATTTAACTGAATTCTAACAGAATACATGAAAAGATTCTCCAACTATAATTTAAAAATATTATCAAAAATACTTATATTTTAGATGTTATTTCGCAAAATATATTTTTACGGAGATATCGTTTTAAATTTTAAGCGGCATCTTGTGTCTATTTGGTGGTTTTGGTGCAACTCTAGTTAAGCTGACGGCGCTCACCTAATTAATTGTTTTTAACGTTCCTGGCCGCAATTTCTGTTCGATTGCTGTCTTTCTTGGAACCTTGAACAACTTTAAGCGCTAGCTGGATTCTTTCGCTATCTTTTGTTTGAGAAATGCTTGCTTTGCAGTTGAAATTTTGTATGAATTATGCCAAAACTTGATGTGTTATGTGCGTGTATTACTAATATTTTATTTCGGGCTCTTCGGACTTTGAAATAAAATTCAAAGTATGCATGGGAATGTACAACTTTTATTTACGCACAAACATAGAATATACACATATACATATACTATAAATATATATGGGGCATACATGACTGTATAAATTGTATAGAATAAATGCTTTTGGTATTGGCTGCAGCTTTAGCTAGAGATTACAATTAAGAGAATGTGCTTTCTGGAATGGGGCAAAACTTCTGCTAACAATCCAACAATAAATACCGCTATGCTGCTCGATCCTTAGCCCTTCAGTAGGCACCGAGTATAGAACTCACGATCGATCGCATCGCTGGGAATATAGGAGCTCCACTTGAAGATCAATGCCAATGTTTCGGTGGCCGTTAAATGATCCAGTGCAATGTTGAGGAAACAGTTCCAGGTGTAGAAATAGTGGCGAGTCAATTGCTCCTGCTCCACGGTCGTCACACACTCACAGTTGACACAGACCAGACGGCCCCGTTGCAGTTCCACGAACTGCTCGAAGAGACGAGCCCAGGCGGCTATATTGAAGTGCCGTCCCACATCTTGGAGCAGCTCGACGGCGCCGTAGTTAAACACAATGGGCAACACTTTGTCCAGATTGTGCTCGGCCAAATAGAACTTGGCCAGGACGTCCAATAGCGACGGCACCGCCTGCAACACATCAAAGCACTTGAGCTGCTCGTTGCGTGACCAAAAGTAACGCAGAAGAACCGCTCCAAGCTCATGATACTGACAGACATTGTCAAATCGCAGCGGGAAATTGCAATGGATGCAGCGGAGAATCTCGACGCCCGCATTGAGCAGCACAAATCCGCTGGCAATATAATCCCGTGTTGCATCATCCATTTCCCAGATGAGCTCGGGATTCAGATAGTTAAAGTACATTTCGTAGCAGTTGCGTTGTGCCAGCTCCAAGCTGTCGCCATGCTCCACCATCACCAGGGTCAGCTTGCCCAGCAGATGGATCAGTTCATTGGCCGCACACTCATCGAACACGGCCCGATATCGTTCCACGCAATGGGTGCGACTGAACTTGGCGCTCTTCTGGATCAAGTACAGATTGTATATGGTCTTCTCCTCGGGACTGATGTGGGGCGTCGTTGCCGTGGCACGCTTGGCGGCAGATGTGGCACGACTGCTGCTACTGCGACAAACAATCTCCTCATCCTCATCGGCGTTATCCTGCGACTCGTAACGCGCCTTAATATCCTTAAAGGGCAGCGATCGCTCGCTGGCGGGTATCAACTCTCGGACCAGCTGCTGCTGCTGCTCCTCGGCAAATATGTTGAACTTGTACTTGATGATGTTCTTGCCAAATTTCCCAGTGACCGTGAGAAGTGCATCCTTAAAATGTCCCGACTTGGGCGGCTGTTTAAGATTATCGCAAAAGGCATTTTCCAGCACATAAACTCCTCTGGGCGGAGCCGTTGTCGTCGTCGTCGGATGCACTGCGCTCAGGCTGGCGCTGCGCTCCGTCGTTGCCGAACTCCCGCCGGAGCTTTGGGCGTCCAATGCGCTGCCCGTGCACTGGGCAATGGCATCAAAGATTACAGATATATCGTTGAGCAGCTCATACTGCTGACGTTCGATGAGCAGCTGCTTTAGCTGATTGAGCAGCTTCAGATCGTAGTTCTCCCGTGCCTTGTCTGCAAAGTATTTGACATGCTGACGCAGCAATCGAGCGCATTGCGGAAGCTTGGACTGCTGCATCAGAGAGATGGCGTGCGCTTGCAGCGTCTGCAGCTGGACGCTGTACAGGGAGCCGGTTTGGGTGAAGACAAAGATTTCGGAGCCGGCAACACGGCAATCGACAATGCGTTCGAATTGATTGCACCACAGCACAACCGTGGATTGTCGTACATCAAACACATAGAGTCCCAGTTCGGTGTAGGCCAACAGAAAGTCCTGGCTAAAGCGCTGCAACTTGGCGAACTGCAGTTGCTGCGGCTGATGTTCCAGCAGCTCGTCATTGGACTCGTTGCCATCGACATCGTCGTCGCCGGCAGCCAGTTCACTGTCGTGTGTCTTGTAGATTTTGGCAGGTGCCGTGGCCAGTGCACTCTTGAACTGATGCGTTTGTATTACCTCGCCCTCGAAGTCCACTTCCCAGATGCGTGTGCCCGGCCGGGCGCAATAGATGCGCGACGGCTGCACCGATTCGTGTGGCGATATAAAGAAACAGGCGCCAAAGGCGCCATCGCGTGGACGGTTACCGATCTGTCAAACATAAATGTGTGAATCAAAGGAAGCTTACTTAGAGACTGTCGAGTCCTACCTGTTTGTACTCTTCGTACTCGGTATTGCAGAGTATGCACTTGGTGTTGTTGGACACCAATAGCAGAGATTCAAAGTCATCGATCTGTACAATGGGGGAATCGAGATACAGCAGTGGATGTACAGACATGTTGAACAGCAGGCTGTGGCCAATAAATGACGAGAGCAGCACCAGATTGACCTGACCGCGTGTGTCTCCATAATAGAATTGCTTCTCGTCCGGCGTCCAATGGATGCAGGTCACCTGTACCGATTGATCGGTGCTCAGATGTGTGACAATCACCTGGGGGGCGGCCTGGGCCGACAGATTCACCGCATATACACATATCAGCGATCGTTGTGTGGCGAATGCCACATACTTGTTGTTAGCCGAAATGCTCAAGTGTGTAACCGGACCATGTTTATTGGGAATCAAGTGCATAAATTTGCCACCACGATTGAAAAAGTACAGCGAGCCCGATGTTGCGCCAAAGATGATGTAGTTGTCGGAGATATCAAAGCACGTATACTGTAATTAAACGTATGCCAACTCAGTATTTTCGAGTATTATATTTCAATTCATTTTTACCTTGATCCGATTGCTGTGCCTCAGCGGCTGCGACAAATGTGGTGAAAAATCAATAAAGTTGGACAGACAGTAGGCGTCAGTCATCTTGTTGCTTGTTATTGCTTCCCGACGCTTGACAATTTACATGTCACGCACGCTATACATGCAATTCACACAGTTTGTTATTATTTGTATATTATTTATGCATTTTTATCGTTCAGGGAAAAACACAAGCTGCAGCTTTTACAGATGTTACCTTGGCGTTGCCAGCACGTTTGCAATTAAAGTCTGGCAGCATTTAAAACTTGTTTACATTCCAGTCTGGAGTCTGGCAGCTCAATCACGAACAGCTGTCGGTGTTATTTCCTGTTGAAAACGGTTGAAAATAGTGAAAAACTAATTATTTCATTATTATTAAAGTAATGCAAGTGCAATAATTAATTTGTAAATTGTCAAAAATGCATAAATACCACTGTAAAGTATGATGCCGGCGCATGGCTACTGCTTTCAACAGCTGCGCTCCCTCGCCGCCCCCTTCTTGCTAATCCAGCCAACTTCGCTGTCAACTAAACGTCAAAACAGTTCGTGGCCGTCGCGATATAAAAAAAGTGCAAGCGAAAAGCAATGAGGAGTAAATATACAAGTGCAAACCACTAAAAGAGAGTGAATAACAAGAAGCAAAATAAATTGCATATGTGAAGCAAGGCAATATGGCTGATAAGGAGCCAACAACGCCCGCACCATCGCCAACAGAGGAAGGCCTTGCCGATATTGCGGCTGCCGTTGCGGTCGCAGCTGCTGCTAACCGCGCTGCTGCCCATGAAGGCACAGGAGCTCCCAGCAGCAGCAGCAGCAGCGGCAACAGCAACACAAGCAGCACAAGTGTTAAGGTTTTAATAATTGGCGCTGGAATGGCAGGTTTATCCGCTGCCAATCATCTGTTGCAAAATGGTTGCGATGATTTTCTCATTGTAGAGGCTCGCGGTCGGGTCGGTGGGCGTATTGTGTCCATACCGCTTGGCAATAATCAAAAGGTACATCACGCATTATGTAAGCACCCTCAGAGGGGGCAACGCCATGGCGGTGGGCGGAAAGGGGGCGACCAAGTGTTTGTGTTTTTTTTGCTTGTTTTCTGTTGTTGAGCAACATTTTTCCGGTAGTTATGAGAATTATAGATTTTTCCACGCGTTAACCTGTCGCTTTAACAAATTTAACAAACAAAACAACGCTAATGATAATAATCAATATGTATATATATTTCAAGTATTATAGAAATATAAATTTGAATATTATTATTACAAGTTGTTTCTTAAAATTCCGTAAACATACATTATTTGAAATTTTCACGCATTTTATAGCCTTGTGTAGCCGTGTCCTTGTCCTTGCCCCGAGGCCTTATTTCATTTGTTTTAGCCAAGTTTATGGCTTTTCTAGCTGACATTGATATCAACTAGTTTCCCTAGCACATGTTCACGATTTTCACTATTTCCACATGAAATTTCTCTTATAAGCGTGTGTTATACAATTGAGTTAATGCTAGATAAGATATTGTCTTACAATTGTGACGTCACGGAGAGGGGGCGTTTTAGTGGGCAATCAGCTGATTATGAGTAACGGACGTAACGGGGGAACGATCACGTAGGCAGTGAAAATACCGTTAGATCTAGAATATTTAAATGAATTTGATTAGTTTAATATCATATCTATGAAAATATTTTAGTATATGAGTCAGCCAGATAATAATATAGGTCAGTTCTTATCTGGTTAAATGAAAAATACAAATAATTTGATCTATTAATTTACATTATCTAAAGAATTTCTTCATCCAAATCATTAATGATATTCCTACTTCTTTGTATTTTTAACTCGTTAATGTAAGGACTGTAAATCAATAGTATATATATCTCTGATTGAAACCAAAACAAATATTAGTTCTGTTTATAATATTATAGATGGTATTTTTATAATAATTATTACTTTTATTGCAGGTTGAATTGGGCGCCAATTGGATACACGGCGTGCTGGGCAATCCAATATTCGAGATAGCCGTACAACATGGATTAGTCAGCGTTGTGAACGTACCAAAGCCGCACAAGGTGGTGGCCACGACGGAGGATGGTCATCAGGTTCCTTTTAGCATACTGCAGGAAATCTACGAGGCGTACGTCTGTTTTCTACGCCGCTGTGATGAGTATTTCCTGTGTCAGTACAGCCCTCCGCCGGATATACATAGCGTTGGGGAGCATATTAACTACGAGATTGAGATCTATTTGAGCTCAGTGCAGGATCCCAAGGAGAAACGGCTGAAGCAATTGATATTCAATTGTCTGCTCAAGCGAGAAACCTGCATTACCGGCTGTCACAATATGAATGAGGTGGATCTTCTGGAACTGGGTAAGTATTTCTTATGGTATTAAGTAAACTGAACATTTTTCACTATTGCTTGTACATTTTGTTTTTAGGCAGCTACACTGAACTACAGGGCGGCAATATTGTATTACCAGCGGGATATAGCTCTATATTGCGACCAATGACCGCACAAATACCCAAGGCATCCATTCTGACCAAGTGTCCGGTGAAAAAGATACACTGGAAACGAAAAAAGACATTTACCGGGCTGGAAACCGTCGATGAGCACTCGGAAAACGAGGATTCAGATGATTCCGAAAAGACAGTCACGGAGGTACCGACGGGTGGAGGTGACGCCCATCGAGGTGCCTCCATCGAGTCAAATGCTAGCAGCAATTGTGATTACGCGCCCGAAGGCGCCGTGCGTGTCGACTGCGAGAACGGTCAGATCTTTCATGCAGGTCATGTGATATGCACCATACCGCTGGGCGTGCTGAAACATACGCATAAGACGCTCTTCGACCCGGAGCTGCCACACTACAAACAGGAATCCATTGAGAATCTCATGTTCGGGACTGTGGACAAAATATTGCTTATCTATGAGCGTCCATTTCTTAGCGCGGACATCTCGGAGGTGATGCTGCTGTGGGATGATGAGGAGCGGGAGGCGATTAGCGAGGAGGAGCGCGCCACAGAGGCATATCTTAGCAAAAATTGGTACAAGAAAATCTATTCATTTGCCAAGATCACGGATACGCTGCTCCTAGGCTGGGTATCTGGCCGCGAGGCGGAGTACATGGAGACCCTGCCACACGAAACTGTAGCCGAAAAATGCACGGACATTTTGCGCAACTTCCTACAGGATCCCTATGTACCCAAACCCAAGTTGTGTGTGTGGTAAGATGACTTTGTGTCCCTTAGATGATTCAGATTTCCACTGATGATATACAAATTCTTTAGCACCAGTTGGAAATCACAGTCGTATACGGGCGGCGCATACACCTCAATACCAGTTGGAGCAACGCAGGAGGATATTGAGAATCTGGCGCAGCCTCTTTACGCCACACCGCAGGCCAATAAGGTAAATCCACATCTTATAGTAGCTGATGATAATCCTTACCTTACTCAACTGTTTCTGATCACGATCATAGCCTGCGATTGTATTTGCCGGCGAGCATACGCATTCCAGTTTTTACTCCACCGTACATGGCGCCTATTTGAGTGGTCGGACGGCGGCACAGTATTTACTGGCGAATGACGAACCCGATGAGATTATCATGGAATCCGATGGCAGTGATTTAAGCGCCTGGATGCAGGGAATTGCCCTGGACTGAGCTGATAAACGACAACAATTCATTATTTATGTATTATAAACTAAACTTATTTATGTCCATTTTATTATTTTTAACTTTATTTTAAAGCAATTATTTATCGCTTTTTTAGCTAGTGATATTATAAATTGTGTTTTGTGCATTTGTTAAATTATTTAAGATTTTTGTTTTTGCTATCCCCATGTCAGATATTAAATCTCGCAATTGTTTTTAGATCGGATCGATTCGATCAGTAATCTCCGTGCACGCTAAGCAGCTTTCACTGTATCCTTTAAAAACGTATCGAGAATGTGCACAAATAAAATTGTTTAGATGATAATTAACTAAAAAATACGCCTATTTTTATAAATTCATATTAAATATAGTCGAAAAATGAGTTAAGTTAGCAGGATGATTAAATTCAGGAGAAATGGTACCAAACAAAATAAAAAACGAAATGCAACAAATTGTAAATTTAAATGTAACTAAATGTATTGTTAATGTTAACTATTTTGCTAAATTATGCATTAGTTAAATCTTTAAGACAAGCTAAACGAAGCAAATCTATGATGATATTAAACATAACATCCAAAATAGAACTACATATTTATTTGTAATTTATATAATGAAACATTATTTATTTAAACTTGTGCGCATAACGAAAATAAATGAACACGCTAAATTGCCAGATTTGCATTTTATTCTATCGATATTTTAGTGCTCGACAACGATCTCCAATAATATAAATTCGCTCGGCCCCCTTTGAGTACGCTACTTAGCCGCGGCTGTCCATGTGCCTTCGATAGCTCAGTTGGTAGAGCGATGGACTGTAGTTCGGCATTCATGTGCAAAATAGACATCCACAGGTCGCTGGTTCGACTCCGGCTCGAAGGATTTTTTGTATTTTATTTGTTTTACATTTTTATTAGACCCTTTACTTTATTTTGTATCAGAGTAGTCGTTTATAAATTTGTGATACTTATTCTCAACTTAAATCAATTACTTCATGTTTTAGTGCATTCGTGTGTTTTTTTTTTCTAAATTTAATAAGTTGTCTAGCGCTGCTCAGATATAGTTTCTTTTGTTTTGGATAAAAGTAATTAAAAAATACATTCGTTAATTAAATTTTAAAAGTGAAATTTAAAAAAATTTATCACAATCCTTCGAGCCGGAGTCGAACCAGCGACCTGTGGATGTCTATTTTGCAATTGCCGAACTACAGTCCATCGCTCTACCAACTGAGCTATCGAAGGTGCACAATCCGCGAGGCCCAATTTCTATTTGAAAGCCAACTGAGAGTGGACTAAAGCTTTTGTATTTATCATTCAACAAGTTTAGTTGCCAAGAAAAATTAAAAGCTTTTGCACCATCAAAGAGTACAATGTGGGCTTGAAAGCTCCAATAGTAACTTCATATCATCTACACATATCTCTATCTCTTTTTAGCCTGAGGCAAATATAGACGTTTCAGCTTACGCTTCAATTTCAAAGCCAATTTTCTGTGAAAGTGACTGCGACGGCAACGTCGCCATAGGCAGACAGAATTGCTCCCATACATTTCAAAAGCAGCATTGACGGCAGTTTGGTTTCATTCGCCGGCTGCAACGGTTCATTGTTGTTGAGAGCAGAACAAGTATCAACACCAAGAAAACTTAGGTTATCAAAACGGCTATATTATTGTCAGTCGTTTGTCGAAGCAGAAGTGTCAGTCTTTGGTTAAAGAAAAACAATCTATTAAATTCATCAGCAACATCAACACGAATTACCGCCAATATGTCGTATCACAAGCCAGAAGCCAAAACCGTGCAGGATTTGAAAGATGTTGCGCACAAATTGCGTATTCATTCCATTAATGCCACGGAGGCCTCCAAATCTGGGTAAGTGGTAACAATCACTTTATTTATTATGGCATGGAATAGTTGTGCACCTTGCACTTGTTGCGCGATCGTGCATAGCTCGCCCGGCAAAGGTGACCCCCGGCTTGAGACATCGAAGCCACGTGTTTTGCCCAATGCAACGCCGTGCCATAAAGCACGTTTTGTTATAAATTTGCAGTAAGCCCACACAGTGCATATGTACATGCACAATTTTTGAGTTATTGCTGATAAGCTTCACACATACGTGCAGTTGTTTAGTTTTAAATTTTTAACTTGTTAATTTACTTATTTGTAATTAACATTCGTTGACCTTCACAAATGACGTTATATTTTATTTTTTGTAAATTTGAAGCATATTAATTTCACACTCACACACACATATGTAGAGTCAGTCACAGCGGCGCTTCAAACAAAGCTCGTTGAAATTTTGCTGATGGTTGGCAACGCGTAACTATAAGAATAAACGTGTTGGACTGTTGTTTTGATAGCTCAACGGTAAAAGCATAGCCCAACAACAATTATATTAGGCTTCTGTTAAATCGTGCAGTTGGCAACACATAAATAAAAAATCGTATTAGTCTGTTACTGAGTTGTTTAGTTGGCAACGCGCAGTCACAGCAGCCAACACATTATGCCATTATGACTGTGGTTATTTCGCCCTACACTGACGTTTTTATGACCTTGCAATTAAACTAGATGTTAGATAAGTAAAGTATTTAAATGCACAAAAAATACTATAAATGTATCTTAATGGAGGACGGTTTTTTACCACTTTACGCGGCTAACGACTGATAAGCGTATACAGTGACTTCCAGCAGTTTTGATACACTAACTTTTGTATTGTTTTCTTTTAATTGCTCAATTTGGATGTACAATATATAATTACCAAACATTTTAGGTATTATGCTCTAGTTTAGGCATTGATAAACACATCTAATGAAAAGTAAAATTAATTTAATATTATTAATGCGTACGAGTTGTGGGTCAAATAAGCTGGAAGCAACTGTACATACATATAAACAACCTCTGTGTTCTGGGAGGAACAGATAACCTACAGCTGGCCGGTTACACAGAGGTGATCGTGCCTGGTCCTCAAGTGTTTTTACGATTATTCCATGAAATATTGATAAAAATCAAAAGTCGCACTCACCTTCATTAGTTCTTAATGAACAGTGGGCAACGGGACGACGGGGGACAGTCAAAACTTTTGTGTAGCTATGCGAAAATGGAGAATCAATCGAAAGACTTATTTATGCAAAGCAAGCGCAAATTTCAGACCGGTTTCGGCATGGAAACCTACACGAAACGTGTCTGCGATAAGGCCTATTTTATGTATATATACAAATAACAATACTTACACATACATAGATATGTGTATATACAAATATGGTGGTAAGACGAGCCCCCTGTCGGAGTGTTATATTCCCTCAGCAGTCTCGTATATTCTCCATTTGTAAACATTCCCTGGTATTCCAATATCATTCCGATCAGTGTTGACATTTTAGCTAATTTATGGCTAGACTTTGCGACTTACACCGACTTCCGAAATCGATCGCTTGCTTCTGCTTCGAAAGCAAAAGCCAAGCAGAAGCAACAAAACGGAAACCCGGCGACTGATGCTGTTTCTTGTTTTTAGCCAAGTATAGCTCGCAAATGCCAATTAAAGAAATGGAATGAACTTAATGTAACTGTAGCTATGCATTTTATCAGTTTTTAAGTAATGCTACATTTTACAATTCAAATTAGCTATTTTAAAATTCCTAAAACAACTTGTGATTTCTTCTTTCTTCGGTTATTGGCGCCGTGCCAGCGTTGAATCCTTAAATAAAACTTATTTTATCATCACATCTGTTTCCTCTTCCTCTCTCCTCGCAGACATCCAACATCATGCAGCTCTTTGGCGGAGATCATGTCTGTGCTGTTCTTCCAGCAGATGCGCTTGAACATGAAGCATCCACGGGATCCATCCAGCGATCGCTTGATATTGTCCAAGGGACACGCTGCCCCCATTCTGTATGCCGCCTGGGCGGAGGCGGGCCTCTTCCCGGTGGAAGAGCTGAAGAATTTGCGCAAGATCGATAGCGATCTGGAGGGTCATCCGACGCCACGTCTGAACTTTATTGATGTGGGCACCGGATCTCTGGGTCAGGGTGTTGCTGTCGGCGCTGGCATGGCCTATGTGGGCAAGAACTTCGACAAGGCCGACTATCGCACCTACGTTGTGGTGGGCGATGGTGAATCCGCCGAGGGATCTATTTGGGAATCGCTCCACTTTGCCGGACACTATGGACTAGACAATCTGTGCGTGATCTTTGACGTTAACCGTTTGGGCCAGTCGGAGCCCACGTCGCTGCAGCACAAAATGGACGTTTATCGGGATCGCCTTGAGGCCTTTGGCTTCAATGCGCTCGTTGTCGATGGCCATGACATTGAGGAGCTGTGCAAGGCGCTACACTGTGCGGCGAGCACGAAGAACAAGCCCACTGCCATCATAGCCAAGACGCTGAAGGGCAAGGACTTTCCCCAGATCGAGGACAAGGATAACTGGCATGGTAAGCCACTTGGGGACAAGGCAGCCGTTGTGGTCAAGCATCTGGAGGGACTGATTGTCAGCCCGAATGTCAAGCTGTCCCCCAAGAAGCTCTGCAAGATTGCCATGGCCCCCGAGGTGGACATCAACAATGTGAAACTCTGCTCGCCGCCCAACTACAAGCTGGGAGATGCTGTGGCCACAAGATTGGCCTATGGTACGGCTCTGGCCAAGATTGCCGCCGATAATGATCGTGTGATCGCCCTGGATGGCGATACAAAGAATTCCACGTTCTCGGACAAGTTGCGCAATGCATTCCCGGAGCGTTATATTGAGTGCTTCATTGCCGAACAGAATCTGGTGGGCGTGGCCATTGGCACCGCCTGTCGCCGTCGCACGGTGGCCTTTGTCTCGACCTTTGCGACGTTCTTTACGCGCGCCTTCGATCAGATCCGCATGGGGGCCATTTCGCAGACAAATGTGAACTTTGTGGGTTCGCATTGCGGCTGCAGCATTGGCGAGGACGGTCCCTCCCAGATGGGCCTGGAGGATGTGGCCATGTTCCGCACCATTCCCGGCAGCACCATCTTCTATCCCTCGGATGCGGTGAGCACGGAACGTGCTGTCGAATTGGCGGCCAACACCAAGGGTGTCTGTTTCATCCGCACGTCGCGTCCCAACACCGCCGTCATTTACAACAACGATGAGCAGTTCACCGTTGGACGCGGCAAGATTGTGCGTCAGAAGCCATCCGATGAGGTGCTCCTCATTGGCGCCGGCATTACGCTCTACGAGTGTCTGACCGCTGCCGAGCAGCTGGAGAAAGAGTGCGTCACGGCGCGTGTCATTGATCCCTTCACGGTGAAGCCTCTGGATGTCGACCTGATTCTGGAGCAGGGTAAACAGTGCGGCGGACGCATCGTTGTTGTCGAGGATCATTATCAGTAAGTAGTGCTTTAGTTGTTGCTCCTCCTTCTCACTATTGAAACTAACTGAACTGTTATCCTTGCGTGCTCTTCTCCCATCCAGGCAAGGTGGACTCGGTGAGGCTGTGCTCAGTGCTCTGGCCGAGCATCGCAACTTTGTGGTGAAGCATCTGTTTGTGCCCACCGTACCCCGCTCTGGACCACCCGCCGTCCTCATCGACATGTTTGGCATCTCGGCTCGCAATATTGTCTGTGCCGTCAATAGCATCCTCAAGAAGTAGATGATATCACTACACTACAATATTGTACCAGGATATTGTCCATTCCCTCATTTGTTTAATAACTACTTTTTGTTATATTCCAAATAATAATAAACACTATTTCGATACAGGTAATATTTGTGTTTGTTGTTCTTTAATGATTACACTGGTAGAAATACAATGTCTCTATTGTATAAGCTCACTTTATAGAGATTATCTCGATTGTTTTTAACGTAGTTAAATACCTATTTCATTTGAAGATTACACGATAGTGAGATCTATACTATTGAGGTAGTATCTTTAAGCTTAGTTGTAAACAGTGCAAACTTAAATATCGAATTTTTCGCGACTTGCGTTTCTTTAATTATAACATAGCATATATTCAAATATTGTCATGTTATCGATGTCATCATCAATTATAAAGTTAATACAGTTTCTTTGGTTAGTAATGTATTCGGTTTTAAGCTTAGCACAGACCGAAAATATTCTAGAAATTCTTAAATTAATACATAAAGCAAGGTAGTATCTTTAAACTAAGATACTCAAATGGAAAACAAAATATCGAAATTATGTCATTAGCATAATAATATATACGATATATATATTCAACTATCGTTTAAGTAATGATATTATCACCATTTGCAAAATTAGTTCGACTTCTTTGGTGAACAAGGAAATTCTTTTTCTTTTTGAGTTTTTGTTTACATGCTGAAAATCTTTTTAAGATCCTTCAAGGAGAGTCCGTTGCTGCCGGGCGTAGAAGATAAACCGTCAGGATTTAGGACCACATTGGAGATTTCCATTTTATAGTCCTGCAGTGCCTTGATACGCTGCTCCACCGTGTCCTTGCACATGAACCGATAGATATAGGCAGGTTTCTTTTGGCCATAGCGATAGATGCGATCCTGTGCCTGTCGCTCCAGCTGTGGATTCCAGTGTAAATCAATGAGTAGCAAATGATTGGCCACATTCAGATTGAGTCCCACGCCGCCGGCTGTCAGCGAGAGCAACAGAATGCGCTTATTGTTGTTGATGTTGTTAAATTCACTAAGCGTCTGACTTCGCTGCAAGGCATCCATTTTGCCATTGAATTCGAGAGTCTCGTGGCCAATGTAATCCATATGCTCTTTGATGACATATAGAAAACTTGTCCACTGCGAGACGACAATGATTTTGTCGCTTGTCTCTCGAAGCAGCTGTTTCAGCGTGGCAAATACCAATTTCGATTTAGCAGACGCTCGTGTAAATTCAAATATCGGATTGCTGGGACGTAGTAATTTCATGGCCGTTTCCACGTCTATTGAGGATTGATTTGTAGTCAGCTCTGACTTAATATTGTTCTGAGATTGCTCCAGCTTCGTGCTTGTAACTGGATATTCCTCCTTTTTGATGTGTTTCTTATCATCTATGCCAGCTGATGTATAATTATGCTGTCCCATCTCCTGCTTTACGAACTTCTTGTCGTCCTCTGTTTTAACTGATTGATTCTCCAATTTAATATTTTTCTTGTCGTCTTTGCTATCAGAGTAAAGTAAATCGTTCTCCAGCGCTTTGATATTCAGATCTCCATGCTGCGCATTCTCCAATCTGTTCTCCTCATCATCATCACTTTGGGGCTCATCCATTTCGCCGCACAGCATCTTTTTAAGGGAATGCAACAAAGAAATGTTATCAGAAATGTTTTGCCTAAAGCGCAGACCACACTCACCTTCACCATCAGACCAGGATGACAGCAGAATTGTCGCAATCGCAGTAGAAGAACCAATATATAAATGCCCTTCACACGCTCCCGCGGATTGTAGCCAATGGAGCGAAGGAAGTTTTCATACATTTCCTGATATTTACTATCAACTTCATAGACAATAAAATTGGGTGTGCTTTCGTTGGCATAGTAGTTAAGGTCTCTGTTGTTCTGCTCACGTTGCCGCAGAAACTGGGCAAATATCTTCATGGATATGGCGGAGATTATCTTATATACATCCATTTCTTGCGGGGACAGCTCCACATCGATCAGCTTCACATATAACGGCGGCAGCGGTGGCATTTCACCAGATGCCTGCAGCTGCAACTTGGTGCGACGCAGCATCAACGGCTTGATGAGGAAACTCATGCGACGGTGACCAGCGATGCCTTCGTCTAGGTAGCGACGCCACTGCTGCAGATCATTAAAGTTAGGCACATTGAGGAATTTAAGCAGGGCAAAGCAATCCAAGGCGCGATTCTGAATAGGCGTGCCGGTTAAGGCCCAATGGTACTTGGCTTTAATCGCCGACACGGCCTCGAAGGAGACAGTCTTTGTGTTGCGTATAATATGTGCTTCATCGAGTATCAGACGCTCCCATTCCAGGCTAAATAGCCAGGAGCTGCTGCCAAATCGCTTTAATTCCGCAACGGCAGTACTGTACGAGGTAATTATCATGTCCATGCGACGGAATCTCGATAGATCGATGGTTCGACGACGATCGGCGCCATGATAAATGTACACCTTGAGGGCATTGGGATCGACCTTGGTGCTAGCCTCGGCAGCCCATTGGGACATCACGCTCATGGGGCTGATGATCAAGGTGCCTGCGCTGTTGCTTCTCTCTGGGTTCGGCAACAGGAAGTCCTCATCGGCGTCCTCCTCTGGCGGCAGATATTCCCGCTTAGGGGGCAACACCATGTTCTCTTCCTCGCTGTCGCTATTATCAAATATGCGTATGCGTTTCAATGGCGACTTTTGACTCTTGAATAGCCGCAATTGTTGCTCCCACGATTGTTTATAATCAAAGTTGCTTTTGGCAATTGGATTTTGTTGTTGCTTCTTCTCGTTGCTTGCCAGTATAAGCGCAATCATGCTCAACGTTTTGCCCAAGCCCATGTCGTCGGCTAAGATGCCGCCACAGATTTTCTGGCGTTCGCGCCACAGCATCCATTTGAGGCCCACATCCTGATGTTTTAATAGCGACACCAAGAGCGCCTTTGGCTGCTCTGCAAACTCCGCTGCGCTGGGAGGCGGACCGTCCGGTTGATAAATAGTCTGTAAACAAAAAGTTGTGAACTCTTAACACAGCATTCGAGGATCGATACTCACCTTTAGGCCAGATATAATATTGGACTTATGCTGATAAAACTCGGCCACAGAGCCGACAGCCTTGTGACGATATCGATTGACGCCCGCGTACAAATGTGCCCAACTTGGCACCTCATCACTTTCCGACTTTAGTCCTGGCTCTGGTTTTACCGTATGCTCCTCATTTTCTGTTCTCAGATTGTCCATATATTGCGACAACAGATCGAGACGTTTACTCAATTTGAGCACTTCCTGCTCTGCCTCGAGCAGTTCATTAGAATCCTTCTCTTGGCTTTCCAGCTTGACGCGTTGCTTCTCAGCGGCAAGCGTTTCTTGTACGAGCGCATCGAAATTCGCCTTCTCCCTGTCATAGATCTCAGCGCTGACAAAGATGGCATTCTCATCGCTAGCGTAGTCAGCACTAAGACCCACCTCCTCTAGAAGTGATGTGCCTGGCTCATCCTCGTCAATCGGTTCATCTTTCATCCTCACGAAGCCGCAATCGTCATTGTCACCGAGAGTTTCCACAACTGCATCATCGCATTGATTCGAATGACAATTGGGTTCATCCTTGATCTCTTTCAGTGGGAAATTATCATTCTTATCGCAGTCAGGACTATCAGGAATTTCGACAACGACATCATTGCATTCATTCGACGGACAAATGCGTTCATCCTTGATCTGTTTCAGTGAACACTTATTATTCATAATGTAGACTGGACTGCCAGGAGTTTCCATAACGGAATCATCGCTCTCATAGCCAACGTTTAAGTTCTTCCTGGTTTCATCCTTGACATCTTTCACAAGACAATTAACATTTTTAATGCTGTCGGCGTAGCTTGAACTGATGGGAACTTCTACAACTGCATCATCGCTGTCAGCTTTGGTGAGATAAACGTTAGTGTTAATTATTAGTATATTAAACCATATATCTACACACAGTCAAAAATCTCGTGAACTTTTGAATTGCTGCGCACTTGTTCGGATTGTAACGGCGACGCTGTTTCTTCGCAAATTTCATAGAATATATATAGTGATAATAGAATTGATAGAAATAATATATAATTACCATTTACTTGGGACATTGGACGAGTTATAAAACAATACAAAATACAAACGAATTCCGCGAATTTCACAACTTTCAAGTATCCACCATATACAATGCAGTGTGGCCAAATTGCGAAAACGTGCAAATATGTGAATATCGAATTGTCGATAATATTCGATATATTACCTTGCTTTTAATGTTTGAGCTTGGTGGCAACCTTAACAAAGTAGCAGACATTTTAAAATAAATTTACAGCTACATTAAATAAAAAAAAATTCGCGCGTAAATTGTTAGTTTGTGTCATTGCCGTTTTCTTAAATGTAAATATGTTCAACAGTAGCGATAGTGAAGAAGAGAAGGTTGTCGTCAGTCGCGCAAGAGGTGAGCATAAAATGTGACCACAAAAATATATGCATCATTAAAACTGTGAATTATGCGTGATTTTCATAAGGTCGCTCAAGTCGCAGCGGCATCTCCAGCGCCGGCGCACGACGCGACGCCTCTGTTGATACCGATAGCGAATTGGAAGATGAACTCGACCAGCGTGGTCTGTCGCCGCGCACACGAATGAGCATAACAGGTGTGCGACCGGCGGACATGAGCGATGACTCCAGTGAGATCGAATACAGCGACGAGGAGCAGCCAGCCAATGACAGTGCGGATGAAACGTACGACGAGGAAGTCGAACGCGAAGAGGCTGCGGCAGAGCGTTATCGCCGGGCAACCGATAATAGCGGTCTCTCGCCACGCTACACTACACAATTCATGGACAGCATCGAGGATACTCTGCACTCGACACTGTTCCCGGTCGCTGAAGGTCACAGATCGCCCAGAAATGATTCGTCTGGTAGCGATGTGCTAATTTTAAGCAATAAGGAGACGCCCATTGAGATTAGCAGCACCGAAAATGATGACAGCTATAAGGAGAACGGATTGGCGCCTCCGCCACGCGGTCGCAAATCACGCGACATTTCGCCACGCAGCGGCACAAGTGTTCCAAAGGTCAAGTCCACAAAGTTGGTGCAACCCACGATTAAAGCTGTCATCCAGAAGGTCACACCCAGTCAGAGTGTGTCGCAAGAATTCTATGAGAAGGAATCGCATAAATTGACTGAATTGCATGATCAGTTGAAGGAGGCGTTAAAGCTGTACGAAAAGGTGTCCCACAAGCTACCCGATAAGGGCATACAGATCAGGAAACGTATCGAGGGATTGCACCGGGACATTGACATCAAAACAAAGTATCTGCAAGGTCTTAATGTGAAGCGGGAGGTACCAAAAATAAAGGTAACCCAGAAGAAAATCAAATCTGAACAAGATACGCCCGACTGGGATCAACTTTCGGCTGGCGTGAATCGCATTCAGCCCACACATGCGACTGCCAAGGGCGTGGCCACGTTCAATGCGCAGAAGGCACTCACTTTGGATTCCCTCAAGGTGCGTACGTAGTATTTCTGTTTATTAATTAGAGTTGGGAACGAGAGCACATAACTCTACTGTTAATCCCCAAGTTATATGCTCCCCTCTCCCCATGATGAGTTTAACTAGAACGGATATCTGAGACGCGTGCCTCAACTGATGGCGCCTGGGCACGAGTTACTGTGCGGGCGCTGATCAACGAGCACGTGCTGATTAGAAGTCGCACCACGCTAAACTGATGGAGCAGTTGGATTAGCCTCTCATTTTGTGGTAGACGTGGATTAATGCCTTTGTTTTTGTAGGAACTGCACGGATCATTGAAGAGCTGTCCGCGGGAGAATGTGCTGGCCGATGATCCGCCTGGGTTAAAGGTCAAGTTAATGGATCATCAAAAACATGCGCTGGCCTGGATGTCCTGGCGCGAACAGCAGCGTCCTTGCGGCGGCATCTTGGCCGATGATATGGGTCTGGGCAAGACACTAACCATGATATGCCTTGTGCTCGCTTCCAAGACTCGAAAGGATCGTGGCGCTGGCGCCAAAGCTGGAAGCAGTGACGAGGAAGACAACGACATGGCCAAGAACCGCTGGAAGTCAAAGGGTCGCAAGGTCAGCGAGTACAACAAGTATTTACAGTTTTTAGCCTAATTGTTGATCTTGTAGGTGGCGCACAATGGTGGCACCTTGGTGATTTGTCCCGCCAGCCTGCTGCGTCAGTGGGAGGGTGAGGTTAGTTCAAAGATGTCGCGTCCACGGCTAACAGTCTGCGTTCACCATGGCGCCAATCGTGAGACAAGTGCCAAACAGTTGTCCACCTACGATATGGTCGTCACCACCTACAATCTTGTCGCACGAGACGATCAGGATAAGGGCGCACTCTATGGTGTCAAATGGCAACGCATCATTTTGGATGAGGCGCATGTCGTGCGCAACCACAAGGCGCAATCATCGCTGGCCGTCAGCGCATTGCGGGGCAAGTTCCGTTGGGCACTCACAGGAACTCCCATTCAGAATAAGGAGCTGGATGTCTATGCGCTTTTGAAGTTTCTACGCTGCTCGCCCTTCGATGATCTGGCGTCGTGGAAGACGTGGATCGACAACAAGAGCAGCGGGGGACAGGAACGTCTCAATCTGCTGATGAAATCGTTAATGCTGAGACGCACCAAGGCCCAACTTCAATTGGATGGCAAACTTAACAGTTTGCCCAAAAAAGACATCCGCTTGATGGAAATGAGTCTTGATACCGATGAGATGAACGTGTACCAAAGGGTCATGACCTACTCTCGCACATTATTTGCCCAGTTCCTGTTCCAACGTGCTGAGAAGGATTCCGATGCTAACTTTATTAAAGATTCCCGCAAGCCAACATACAATCAGATTAAGGATCCCAATGGTGCCTATTTCAAGATGCATGAGAAATTCGCCCGCATGGCCGGACAGAGTAAGGAAGTCAAGTCCCATGAGATATTAGTCCTTCTGTTACGACTTCGGCAAATATGCTGTCATCCTGGTCTTATAGACGCTGTAACTATATTAATATTGTTATAATTGTTGTCCTGGTTAAATTCTTAAGTGAAAACAATTTCAGATGCTGGAAGACGGTGCTGGTAAAATGGATAATGGTGACAGCGACAGCTATACGCCAGAAATCGATCTGTTGGCCCAGCTTAAAAAGATGAATATCAATGAGAACGGCGGCTCGTCACGTCGATCCTCCTCGGGTACCGATGAGGCGCGTCTGGCCAAGGCTTCTCAGCACGTATTGAAGCGCAGCAATCCTGTGTTTAATCTGAAACGTCCATCTTCCAAAATGCTTAAAGTTCTCGAAATACTAAAGAAATCTGTGCTGAAAACAAAGGATAAGGCAATCGTTGTCTCCCAGTGGACATCGGTGCTTGATATCATGCGGGACATACTGGAGAAAGAGAAGATAGTTACATTGTCCCTGAACGGTTCCATAGCAGTCAAGGATCGTCAGAATATCGTCAACGAGTTCAACGATCCGCACAATCCAAAGCGCATTCTTTTGCTCTCCCTAACAGCCGGCGGTGTTGGACTCAATTTGATTGGTGCCAATCATTTGATACTCTTGGATCTACACTGGAATCCACAGTTGGAGGCCCAGGCCCAGGACCGCATTTACCGCGTTGGCCAGAAAAAAGATGTGATTATCTATAAGCTTGTGTGTGTGGACACCGTCGAGCAGCGGATTAAGGCCTTACAAGATCGCAAACTGGAGCTCGCCGATGGTGTACTAACGGGCAAAGTTAGTTCCAAGCTTTCCATTGATGACCTCAAAGGTCTCTTTGGGATGTGAAGCCATATTTTGGTTTAAATATTTACTAGTTTAACGTTAAACGCTGTGAACTCTGATATCAGATATCTTAAGTGTAGGTTTTAAGTGTTTATTCGTATAATTTATATTTTCGCGTAAATTGTGTTTGATTTCGTTTTACTTAAGTTGAGTTTTATACATGTAACTTAAAATCTTTTGTTTATTTATCTGTTCTTAATAAAATAAAATAAATACACTCATTAATATTTGATTAGGCAATATAATCCCGGCCTTTTCTTTAATGTAAAACGAAGGTTTGGTCTATTTGAAATTGGTGGTTGGTTGAAAATAGCGAAATTAATGCAATTAATGGTCGCGATGCACACAACTTGAAATTTGTAACAAGAATTCGATTAGCTGAGGTTTCAATAACTGACATTTTGGGCACAGTTTACTGCGAAAAGTAGATAACAAGAAACAGCTGGCAATTTTCCGCGTTGCCAACTATTTTTTTTTTAAAGAAATTGCGCCACAATCGACATTCGTCATACAAATGTATTTTGAACAAGGGAAATGTATTTTGATAAGTATAAGAAATAGAAATACTTATAAAACTAATACTATGGTTGTTTGCATATGAACTCGTTCAGCTTGATTTCATTATCCTTCATGAATTGCGCCTTAAAATCCTTAATATTCTTTACTATGTTATTTTTGACAACAGTACCAAAAATGTGGAGAAATTGATCTACCTGAAAGCAATTGTATTCGTTAAAATTTGGAGAAGATATTGGTTCCACTGTACTTACAGTCATGTCCTTTTCCGAACAACCCAATTTGACGAATTCACATTGTGGCGCATGTTTTAGATGCTCCTTCCACGGATCGTCGTTGGATTCCCAACCGTCGAGCGTTTTGCCACATACGAAGCATGTGGCGGTATCGTTTTCGCGCTTCGTGCCCGTCCAATAGAATCCCGCCTCCGCCATCTACACAATGATTTACCATTTAAACAATGTTGATTACAAATTTTACGTTCTGCTTGCCTTTGCAATGCTGCATGTTGAACTTGCTGGGAACGGCCAGTCCTTATAGCTCTCAACGCGACTCTTTTCGAGCAAGTTGAGTTTGCTGAGTTCGTCCAGATTTTTGTCGTTCATTGCAGTAGTTGGCTGCATCAATCGGATCTTTTCAGTGAAATTATTTAATTTTTTTTATACACACAACAAACAGGGCTTAAGCGTAGCGCGTCGTTTTTGCAACACTGCGCTTCCTTTGTTATCGAATTTTTTACTCAAAATAACAGCAGCGACGATAGCAATAACTGTTGTATGTTATTAACAGCGATATTTCAGTTAACAGTAGTTATCGTTTGTTAAGATCGATAATTGCTGCTGTAAAAGTACGTTACGTTTTAAAAAGTGTGCCCTGCTGAAAAGGTTGCAGTAATTTTGCAATTTTGCATTTACTAATTTATGTGTAATACTTGCCGAAAAATATTGGTATTATTTTAAAATGTAAACAGCTTTATTGATCAACTTATTAACAGCGATATTTTGTTCCAGCAAATGGAAGTTATCGTTTGTAAAGATCGATAGTGGTGTAGTAGTTTCGATAGCTCCATATAAATAAAATATTATACGTTACTTTTTAAAATAGTTATGGTTCAGTAATACTGTAATTTTGAATTACTTAATCTTTACACAGGGTATCTATAAGTCATGGTTGTCCTCAAATAGTCGACAGACATAAGACCCATCTCGAAATTTATACATTTTTGAATTTATTGTGGATTTTAAATGGACTCAAATCCACTGTACTGTTAGGACTAACAGGTTTACTCTTTTTATTGCACGATGTCTGTTGATAGCCGTATCACACATGCGTTAAACTTATTTACCGACCGCCAGCCCAGCTCCCCTCCTGGCCAATGTGCGTCGCTGCATTTACAATTTGCGGTTGTCCTGAACGCCAGTGCAGCTAGGGAGTTGATTTCGTTTTTATTGGATTTAAGCGATCATCGTTCAATTTATAGACATCAAATGGCATTTTTTTTATTGCCCAAGCCATTTGGACTTTTATGCATTCGATTTGGATAACAAGAAAAGAATAAAAACAACGTTCACAAGCAAATAAATTGGATTTTTTTCTTTCGTTATATGCAAATCTGCTGCTACCGTTTTTTAATCACGTGTATAACTTATCTAAAACTAGCTTGTGTGGGCAAGTTAATGAAGCTGCTTTGTTGGTTCAGAATGCCGCAACTCACAAACCCACAATGGACAATTGAAGGCGTCTAGACGTGGGAGTTGAAGCCGGACTTGACAGTTTGAGTTGGAATCGTACAATGTACAACAATCCTTTTGTGCTTGAACCCTCGATGTCAGCTGTATCAATATTGTTACAGTTCATTTTGTTTGCCCTCTATAAATAAAGCATTTTATGCAGTTCCCAAAGCAGCAGCAGCGGCAGCAGCAGCGGCAGCGGTAAAACATCTCATCCGGGCTGTTTGCTCTTAAAGCATACCCTCCTTCTGACCGTATATGCATAAATTGGCGTGTTTGTGGGCATTGCCCATTCAATTGGCATTGGCAAAACAGTTTTCCAGCCAGCTTCTGCGGGCCAACTTTATTCAACTTCAGCTTTGCATGCCACCACCCTCACAAGCCCCTTCCCTTACCCCAGTTCAAATCCGATACAGAGTTCAAATTCCATGAGCTTTAACTTTAAGTGCATCGGTATCATTGATAATTTATGGTGGGCAGCTCCAGCGACATAGATACAACCTGTGACCATTCTATATATATATATATATATGGAATTCAATTCTACGTTTTAACTTAAGCTTCTTGTGGTTTCCATTTGATTGCAAATCGTTGCACAATTGAAAGAAACCAATATCTGAACTTAGGCAGGAAACAAGCGCATTACTTATAAAAGCTGTCCTTGTGGAACAAATATTTAATTTATAATAAACCTTAGCAACTTTAATACTCATCTAATTGTCTAGTTACTTAGAGTAGCAATGTAAACAGATGATAATAACAATCGAAGTGAGCTATATTTGAATAAAGGTCCAAGTAATTGATAACTCAATTCTATACTTATGAAAATAAAGCAAAACCAAAGTATAACTTTTAAATTTCTTAGTAAAAACTTAAGTTAAGCAATTGTTGGATAAACAATTGAGCCATTTAAGCTACCTGAGTTTTAAGTTTGAGATTGTATCGTTTAAATTGTTTGCTTGGTCAAAATTCAGCTGAGTTTCCTAGCTGAGTTTCCACTGCAAATTGGGGACTGGGGCTGAGTTCAAATCGGACAAATGCGAATGAAATTTGTACGCGTGAAGCCGTGTGAAAGTTGTTTCTGCTGCCGACGCAGTCATAAATAAATAAAATTCTACTTATACAAATGTACATGTATATTTGTGTGTGTGTTTGTGTAGATGTCTGTGTGTGGCACACAATTTTGCGCAAATTTTTTTGTCTTCTTTTTTTTTTTTTGGCGCTTTCATAAAAGTTTGAAATGAATTACTTAAGTCGACAGTTGGCTTCATCTTGGCGGTTTCTTTTCTCATTATACTCGTTTTGGTTATGTTTTAAAGCATGCTCTGAAACCATGAGCTTATACGTAATTAAAGATTATCTTTAATCATTTCATATATGATATATATAATACCATTCTACAACTCTACAGAATATTCTTAGTATATTTTAAAGACTAGACCGTAGCGTTTGTTAGAGTAGCTTAATGTCGTTGTGGGCAAGTTTTTCGCATTTGGTCATAATTTTTTTCTTCTTGTTAGTTGTTATCCAGCAAAACTTGGCAAGATTTACGTTTGCAATTTGCAGTAGGAAAACTGCGAAAAGGCCAAAAAGGGACGAAGGCAGCACATCAAGTGCAACACGTTGTGCGTTGAGTCAAGTACAGAAATAGGGGGGAAAACGAAAACGAGAACACGAACAGCGAACAGCGAACAACGAACAACGAACAACGAATTGTGCCAGTAATTGTGAAGCTATTAATTTATGAAACTAATGCGAACACTTTCTGACTATAGAGCATTACACAAATTGCATAACTCAGCCACAAGTTCTAATGAAAAAAAATAAGGTTAGGCTAAGTAATCAGTGGGTCCCTCTAAGGCAAAAACTTTTATATACAAGTTTAAGATGAAAAATAGCAACCTGCAGACTCAGTAGATGTTCCTATTCATACTTATTTCTTATGTCATCTATCAAAACACTCGGATAAGCCTCTTCGACATTAGTCTTCAGATTTCCTTTAGATTCGATATTTTTTATCAATTTGTATCTTTTCCTATGCGAAACTCATTGAATTAAGCTTTAAAATTGACTATTTTCTTTGTATTTGTGTATTTCAGTTTGGCTTTCAACTGTTTGTGCTGTGTGTCAACTTTTCAGTCAGACAAGTTGGCTAAGAGTCCTGTGCATTCCCAACCAACTGTAACTAATTGGAATATTTTTGCCTTGACATGCAGCTTGGATACACGATATACTACTAGGATACTAATACGTATATATGTGTGTCAGTCCCACAGTTGGCAAAAATATCTCACTACTCGTAGATGCAAACATAATTATATCTTTTTGTAAACAGATGTGAAAAATATATATATTAAAGTGTCCCTTTACCCCCCCATTGGCAACGCCCATTGCTCTGCCTCTTAGACATCTCTTGGAGCGCAGTTCAATGCACCGCTGGAACGTGAGTAGGAAATTATTAAGTCACAATGGGGCAACATCATCATCACAGAAATTTGTGCAGATAAAAATTTATTTGAGTTTTGCCAGACATTGCTGCTTTAGGTGCTCCAGGTGCTCCACTGGTATATCTGGTGCTTCTGTTGCTGCTCCGCAACCACCTGGAGCAGAGTGACTTGCACGAGCAATGCGACAGGAAATTCATCAATGTCTCTAACGTCTGTTGGCCACATCCGACGCATACCCCCAGTGTGGCAGCAACTTTTCACCAGAGCTTGAAATTGCCTACAAGACAGAGGAACGATGCAAAGAGAAATAAATAGAACGTCAGTAAATGAGCAACTCAAGGGTGGTGCACTGACTGGTAAGGTTAATGTTGGGCTTGGCATTGGAGCTGCGGTTTGGGGACAGTGCTTATTTACGGGCCGGAGACAGCAAGGCAACCAAACGCGAACGGAAGAAGCACCAACTTCGGGCTCTTCTATGTTTTGTCTTCTTCGTTTTAGACAGGAGGAAATTATGACTTTTCTTCTTGTTATTCGCCTTTGCTCTAATTTTTTGTTTGGTAAGTCTGAAAAGTAGCCCAAATGAAGGTAATATATAAAGTATATTTAATTTTGTAAAACTTCAGCTGTAGGCGATGTAAGAACTTAAAACCTAAGTTAATATATTTAATATACGATTGAAAATCAACTATATTTCTAAATGAGCAGGTGGATAATTTATCAATGACTATTTCTTTTAGAATGAATATTTTCATGTAATTTATGCTCATTTAAATCTCTTTTTATATCAATTACTTTGTAGTGTATTCATACAGTCGCATAGAGGTATAACTTGTAGAACTTTGTTGCAGTATTGCCAGGTCAGCCTTTTTCCGGATAGATCTGTCCTGTTTTAACTACTTTATCCGGAAAAAATACCAAACATCCCCTATCCGGAAATCTGTCCTTTTCTCGCTGTCATTTTTGAAAACCTTTGTTTGTATACATAACATTATAATTATATAAAATAACAATGTTGTATTAGAATTCACATCGTGATATTGAATTCAACACCAATATTGTGTTATCGTAATGACATATATCGCGAGAAGTATCGATTAATCGTGCAATTTATCAAAAGTAACACATGCAGAATATTCGCTATCCCTGGTTTAATCAAGCAGACTTCAAATAAAAGGAAGGTACCGCGACGACAGCGGCAGAAATAAAGCATATGGCAAATACTGCAAGTGCCAGTATAAATTCAAAAACTCTATATATCCAGACGTTGAATGGCTTTTTGTCCTCTATTACTTATGAATAAACACAAAAACATTTGTTTGTCCTGTTTTCGGTCTTTTTTTTTTTTAAAGAAGTTGGCCTTTCTTCCTGCTTTTTTTTTTGGTCGCTTTGTCCTGTTTCTGTGGCGAGGTGTTGGCAACACTGCTTTGTTGCAAGTACAAGCAAATCCAAATATGCCTATTATTATAAGCAAAACTCAAGTGGCGAGCAGTACATATGTAAGTATGTTTGTATATATGCATTCACATACTACATACATACATATATACGGTGCCTCGCACATGCAGTAATATGAGCAGGCCAGGCTAGCGTGAGACCGTCGTCTAACGGAATCCGCTGATCCTGCACTTTAGCCCCTCAGAGAACCAGCGACAAAATGTATGAGTACACTCTCTCTTTGTAGATGTTGTTGTTGTAGCAGCTGCTCCATCGTCGGCATTTCTGGCAGCGCAACTACGCAGCTTGAGCTGAGTTAACTCTAAGACGACAATTGTAAGATTATTCAATAAATGAACCTAAAGGCTAACAGACGTGTTCTTATTAAATGAAAACATTGGAACCTTTCATCAAACAATTATAATATGAATAATTATAATATTATATGGAAATCATTATTTTCAAGTATTTTTTTATGGCTTTAAAGACCTAAAATAAGATTTATATGGGACACACATAATATGTATGTATGTTTGTATTATAATCTGACAAGTTCTTTCTTGTTTGTCTTCTCAAAATCCGCTGTCTGTTTGGCCAGTTACTTGGCACTTGTCAGTGGCACGCGGCAGGGCACAGGAAAATTAACAACTTGATCCTTTGTCAAATCAGTCAAGCGCACTCAAATGCGCAAAATCCACAAAAGTGACTGCAAAGTGAGCATTGCTAACCACCAACTGCCCCGAAGAGTAACACCCCAAAAAAAACTCAGACCATCAAGAGGCAGGCAACTGCCAAGAAGAGCTCAACCATATGCAAATTCACATACATATTTTTCGGGGAGTCCGAAATAAGCTTAGCCATCATCCAGAGCCAGAGTCGAGTCAGCGATGCAGACAAACAAGGGGATTCATTTTATGATTATGAAAGAAAAAATGTTTCGAATACAAATTTGATTACACAGAGAAACATATTTGGATTTCAATTTCGCAAACACATTCAGCTTGAAGTTGAGGCCTCGATTGGATTAGCAGTGGCAGATTCAAATGTAAATGTAGGATATGTTTATAAAATTGTTAAACAATTTATCTTTGTAGAAGGAGACTTTACCTACCTTTCCTATAAAATATAAAAAAGACACTAAAAGCCTAATTAGTGAAAAAAAACTCTTGCTCTTTTTTTTACACTTATGCATAATTAATTAATTTATTGATTTAGTATTTTTTTTTCATTCACTTTAATCTTATTTTATATTCGTATTACATTTGCGTTTTTTGCATTTTTCAGTGCAATTTACATCAATAATGTAGTTTTCTTTTTTTTTTTTTTTTGCTGTTGATTCCACTTTCATTTTGTTTTTTTGCATTATAATTATTGTTTTATGTCAAATTAGCTTAATTATTATAAATACGTTTCGCATTCACATACATGTGTTCAATGTATTTATAATTATATTCATATGCAAAGTATTCATAATGTTGTGTGTAATTTACAATACTTGAATGCACAGGCTAGGAAACATCAATCACATAATTTATATAATCATATGTATATTTGTTTATATGTAAGTATGTATATATTTTAAATGTGAAGATTCCATAGACCGTTGTCGTATTTGCATTCATATTTACCCGACAAATGCCAAAATACAAACACAAATAGTAGTATATGATTTTCATTTGATTTGGCTCCTGTTATTGTTTCCTCCTCCTATTTGGATTCGCATACGTTTTGATTTGCTTTGGTTTTGTTTGCTATTTGCATTGCCTCAATTGTTGCCATAATCCTCGATGAATGTGTCGATAATGTACCGTTTCACCTCATTGATCGATGTCCTTTTGTTGCTGCACTGCAGCCGCTCCTGATGTTCGGGCAGCACAAGCAATTGCTGCAGTTCTCCCTGCGAACGTATTTTAATTACAATTATTCTGCATTTTAAGTACGAATAATATTCAATTGGCCAACGAGGCGGTTGAATCGGCGTTATCGCATCGGCATGCAGTGTTCAGTGTAAATAAGTCATACGCAGCGCAGCGCAGCAAATGCATTTACAGTTATCGCATTAAATGGTTTGCACAATTTATTATCCCCTTTATCGCCCCATTCCCATCGCTATGCAGTCTGAATTCCCCCCAAATTGCTTGTGAAATGTCACACACATTGTTTGCAGTGCACCGCAAGCGGCACAGTGGTTGAAAATTAATTGGAATCATGCAATACAAATCTAATCTGTATTTAATATTTGGAAATGAGAATTCTAAAATAACAAATAAACATATTTTGGGATATAACAATTACACATGATCATAAATAACCAATAAGCGGCAAGATTCTCTCTTAGATAGACTAACTTTATTTAGTAATTATAAGTAAATTAATCACTCTTACTATTCGGTTAGATTTGATTGACTATCGTTTGATCATGTAGTAAGTTATCTATCGAGAACTGTAGCTAAATTGCATTCTCTAGTAAACACATCGATATTCTTATCGATATTTAAGTAATTGACAAAATCGATTAATTGTTATTGTTTGTCCGCCGATAAGCTTACGAATCTCGTCAAAATGCTACAGTAATTTGTCGTTGTCCATCTGGTTGTCAATTACATTTGAAATTTGTCCCAATACTCACATTAAAGCCGCGTCCAATTTCCACATCCGCATCCAGGGGCAGCGTAAACAGCCGCTTCGAGACAACAAAACTGTTTGTCCACGAGCAATCGACGTAAATCGATATGAAATCGCCATTTTGTATGCTGCGTTGTTGCGTTTGTGTTTGTGTATGTGCGTGAAAGAGAACAACAACAACAAATAAACAAATAGAAACATGAAAGTGTGTGGCGCAAATAATTAAAATATGTACATACGCTTACAACAGTACAGTGGCATAGAGAAATATGCCAACGGCCGATGACAAATGGCACCCACTTTAACCGAGTGTCAATTTGCCTGTTGTTTGGCGATATGTTGCCTCCCCTTAGCAAAAAAAAGAGGCCCTCGATACTCATGTATGCTGTGTGTGTGTGTGTGTGTGTGTGTGTGTGGGTGCAGCACTCACTCATATGTGTAACAGTGCGTGCTATTTGTATGTGTGTCAAGTGTGCGTTTCATGGCACAAGCATTTATGCTAATAAATTGAAAATGCAAATAAAATGAAAGTGTCAACAACTGCGTTGGCCATCAAACCACAGACAAACAAACACCACACACTCACACACACACACACTTCCACATACAGCACGCACTCAGATTGCCAATAAAGTAGAAGCAAAAAAAAACAACAGCAAACAACTTCTCGCTCTCTCTCTCTCCATCTCTCTCTTACTCTCTCACCTGATGGCTACTTGATGCCAGCGATAATCATATAAATTGAATTTCACCGGCAACATTTCCGTTGTATTGTCGCGTTCCAGATACAAGCGAAGTCCATCCTTGCACGCCTCCAGATACAGATTGTGTGTAACGTTGCGTATGGAGAAAATTGTCGATGTATTTTTCGTATCGTTCTGCGAGGGGAATAAAAGTGGTGTGAAAAATGACAATGTGAAAAGTTAGCGAAAGATGTTTTGCAATAAATGTTAAGAGTTCGAGTTGAGTAGGTTACGATTGTGTTACGTTCACTTAATTTGATAACTATGCTTCTAAGTTTCATTAACATTTCAAAATAATTGAAATTGAAGCTGAAACCATTCAATGTTAATATGAATTCATAATTGAAAAGTAGTCGAAAAAATAGATATTTATCTCTTACCTTTGCCCTCAACGTGATCATCAGCGTAAAGTTGAGCATATTTCTCCAGTTGCGTACGTAGCCCATGTTCGAGGGCGTCGATGAGGATGTCACACCCATTGACATGGCTGTTGTTAGATCCGTAAGCTCCGCAGTTGCTGAACCCATTCCCAAACTGGACAAGCTGTCATTGATGGCCACATTCGGTGGCAGATCTTCGCCAGATGTGATCGGTAGCTTCTTGTAGAACTTCAGCAAATCACTGATATCATCTGAAATTGGAGAACGAGAATGGGTAGAGATAATGATATATGTATGTAGATACAGAGACAAGTGGTATATACTACATAAGTGTTGAAACCACTTACCACTGCACTCGAAACTGTTGCAGTTGCGCTGCTCGATGTTATAGCCCTCACAGAGGAGCGTTGATAGCGCCACGCTTTTAGCAGATTTGCGTTTCTTTTTGTGCTGATTATTTGCACGTGTCCTGCGATGACCATTACGTGTGGTGGGTGGTAAAAAGCTGACACCTTTGCTGGTCGGTTCATTACCATCGCTTGTTAGACCAACCGTTGCATGCGTCGATGAGGATGAGGATGAGGATGAGGATGCGGATACGGATGCTGATGAGGATAACGATGACGATGACGATGACGATGCTGCTGCTGATGATGATGATGATGATGATGAGAGTGCTGCTGTTGTTGGTGTCGTTGTCTGTGTAAATTTATGCAGCAGTTTGCTCAACGGTTTGCGAAGGACATCAGCTGGTTGCATCATCAGCAATGCCTCCTCATCCTTTTGCTCATTGCTGAGCACTTCATTATTATCAACATTGAATGTGACTGCCGTTGCTGTTGCAACACTGCTGACATCATTATTTGCCTCGTCAGCAACCACTTCAGCCTGCTCCCCATCCTCGATATTCTCTACCATCTCCAAATCCTCCTCCTCATCGCCATCACCATCATCATCGTCATCGTCGTCCAGACTCAGATTCAGATTCATATTCATGCCAATGTCCACTAGTGGATTGTCCAGCAGACAGCGTCGGAAACGCTGTTGCACACCTTTGCCGCAGGTGACGCTGCACAAGGTAAAGTCACTCCAATCATCCCAGCCTATAGGTAATGAATAAAAAGGAGATATAAAAAGACTGAGCGCTTAAATTCCTTTATCGCATGACAGCTTTATGTTCATCAACTGTCCAATGCCATATGGCAGATTAATAATCGAGATATCAACGGGATTTAAAGAGGTTAAACAGCTATCAAACTATCGACTTTAAGTTTTCAAACTATATTTATGTGTATGTAGAAACGATAACAATAATATAATATTCCTATTAGGTCTAACTACAATAAATCTACTTCCACTCAGCCTGAAGGCCTTGTTGCTCTGGCTAGAATTAATTCTTAGATACAATAAACAATAATAATAATAGATTTCGACACAGTTCTTAGTTGTCTTTATATATAAAACAAACTTACGAGATAAGTATTACCAGCAAACTTTACTGCTTGTGAGTTTTTGAGGTCTGCTTACGTCACTAGCGTGGACTGCCGTCCACAGTAATAATTTATACTATACATGTGAGTTAGGTTATTAACTCAAAGTTTATTATTTTAAAACGATGAAATAAGTATAAGCTTGCTGACGGCTTTTTCTTTTTCACTACGTAGTTTTCTGTGTAGATTTCTGGCGTGCTTCTTCAGCGTCGTCTTCTGCAGTGTTGCTCTATTATTTCAAAATCTGCCTCCGGTGTCCAAAGCTACTGCGTAATAACATCAGCTGTTGTTGATCTGATGTTAATTATCTGCTGTTAATCTGCTGTTACTCTGCTGTTAATTGTCGGCTGTAATTCTGCTGTGGGTTCTCTACCATATCTTACTTCCATGCTGCCAAAAATTGATTGAAATCGAGCTACTATCTATCATTTAGTTTTTGTAGAAACAAAAACAAGGTTTAGTATGTAAAACTCTTCCGTTTATAAAGAACGTTTATACAAAATCTTCAGCTGTTGTATATGTATTTTTTGTTGTCTTATATACTATATGACCAAAATTTGTGAAAATTGCTGTACAATATCATATAACTGACATAGAAACAATTGGCCAAAACTGGAATGTTGGTATGAACATAATTTTCATTTGAAGATATTTTTTTGCACATATATCATTTGAGTATCTTCGTTATTGTATCATACAATGGAAATATCAATAACAAAAATTGCCAAAAGGAAAGTATACTGAAAAAAATGTATCTTCGAGTTTTGTTTTATGTTCAGTTATTCCTCCTTCTTCCACTTCTTTTATGCTGTGGCCAAAAGGCCTCTTCTAGCCTTGGCGCAATTTGCTGGCTTGTGTGTGTGTGTGTGTGTGTGTGTGATATAGTGTGGCTTGTGCTATCGCCTCTTGACACAAAAGTCAAGTGTTACTTCCCTCGAGTGTTGCAGCAGGCTGTGTGAAGACGCTTCGTGCTTGTCCTGTCAGCTGAACTGAAGGATAATCGGACACACAGACACACCTTGTCGTATGCTGTGTCATCGTCATCGAAATATTGGCTATACATAGTATGTATGTATGTATGTATGTACTATATAGTGAATATTGTATTTTATAGATTTTATCTAGTATGCACGCAGACATGACGACAGTTTTGTTAAGAAACTTCCGCTGGTTGCCTGCCCGTTCAATCAATCTTCATCAAAGACTAATTGATTAAAAATGAGAGGAAAAGCATAAAAGGTATTCTCCTAAAAAAAAAAAAAAACTGAAAATATGTCAAGTCAAAAAACAAACAAAAAGTTGTAATACACTTTCGTTGACATAAACATGTTTCGAATTGTAGTAGGAGAAAGTTGAGCTATTAAAGTTGCTTATCATTGCGGTATCTAGGTTGGCTGAATACTCTTCCCCACAAATAATAAAAAAACTATAACCTATAAATTTTGTTAAGATGAGGAAGCAGAAACAAGATGCCCAGTAAGTGCGGCTAATTAGTGTGGTATTAAATGCCAGTTTATGTTGTGTTAAATTTTGAGTAAGGCCTTAAATTGTTAAGTTTTTGCCATTCTTTTTTACACACACAAAACACAAGGAATTTCCCACAAAATAATAATTTTCAACAACCTTTCAGGTACATAGTATATTCAGAAATAAACAAAAAGAAACGCTCCCAAATGTATGCAACACATTTTGCAATTCTATGAATTTTCATATTTGCAACGTAGACAAAGTTTCGGTTTCACTCAGGTTTTCGGTATTTTGAGCTGCCAATTAAGTTTGATTGGCCAACTTCACCTATTCCCCTATTCCCCCACATGTCCATGAAGTTAGTTAATTTTGAAAATTCAAGCAGGGTCAAGAAGGGAGGGTCCATAGCCGAAACTTGAAACAACCGTAAAGCAGATTTGTTGCACAATGCAAGGGAAATGCGATTAACTAGCGGATGTGCAACAATGGGGACTGCAGTAACTGTTCTGACAGGCAGACAGTAGCATTTACCCTTGGGGTTGAGGTTGGCTTTTGGGCTGAAAACTTACCCAAATGCTTCCAGATATGATTCTCGAATTGGGGCGTCCAACGATGCAGTCCGTTGATGCTGATGTGGAGTACATCCTTGTCAGCGTCATTGCCCATGGATCCGCTAAGCGATGATGGTCGTTGCATCTGCCTGGAGGTAAGAGCGACGTTCCCAGAGCCAGAAAGGAAGCCCATACCGGCAACAGTTGAGTCTGACCCAGTGGCTGAAGCGGAGGCGGGCAGCAATTTGCCAAAAGCAATTAATTCCGTGGGCAACATTTTCAGCATATTAGCATCGAAACATTGCAGTGGCTGCAGTGTGGCATTCAGTTGCCTATGCCAAGATGAAAGACAGAAAGAGAGAGAGAGAGAGAGGGGAAGAGAGGGGAAGAGATAGAAGTGGCGGATAACGTGTTGGTTAAAGTCAATAAAGAGTCAGCACAAAAAGTAAACCACACCAAAAGTGGCGTTTCTTTATGTGTTTGCTGTCCGACACAAATGGCTGAATAATAGAATAATAGTAGTATTATATCAAGGGTTTAATTTGCTAACTAATATTCCACATAAGAGATTATCTCTTATTACTGATTTAAGTCTAAGGGTTAAGCAAACTATTGCTAAGACACAAAATCGCTGACTTTGTAGAAGAAGTCTTTCCGTATAGTATAAAAAAAAGTAGAATTTAATTAAGCGCTACTTACTACTACTACTTACCCTTCGTATTGATAGGCAGACTCTGAGGCACTGCTGTCACTCCAACCACTTGAACCGCCTAGGCCGTTGTAGCTGTTGCGTCGTGACTCGCTGCCCGAGGCGCCACCGTCAGCTGCCAACATGCCACCGTCAGCAGCGGCCGCTCCATTGGCCATTTTAAGCAGCGATGCCCCTTTGTAAATGGTTTCCGGTGTTAATGTTATTAAAATTGTGGCAGCCTGCGATGTTGCTGCCGCCGCACCGGGTGTTGCCCCATCGCCGAGCTCAGCATCGGTGAAAATTCGCGCTGCCAGAGCCTTAACAATTACGGGACTGGTGCGGATGAGCTCAGCGATACCTTTGTGTGCACAACGTCGACGATCTGCAGTCGACGTCGACGTTGACGTTGACGTTGAGGATGAGGTGGGAGCTGCTGTTGCAACTGCAGCAAGCAGCGGCAGCAGCAGCAGCATCCAAAAGGCTGCAATGTGTGTGGGGGAATGCAGATGATGCCGCCTCATCAGTGATGCAGCTGAAGTGGCCGCCATGGGCAACTACTCTGATGCTTTATCCTTCTCTCTCTCTCTATATATATATATATATATCTTTTATCTGTTTGATTGCGACAGGCGAATTTCGCTCAGGTTGGCATTGCAGTTTTTTTTATCGCTCTGTGGCTTCAATTTACTTTCGCCAAAAGTCACGTTTCGCTTTTGATTCCTTTATGTCGTTCCTTCTCCTACTCCTTCTCCTCCCGGCCGCAGCGAGTGCTGAGCACACTTAAAACGCGTTGACAATCATTTCAATACTGCAAGAATGAAGGATAGGTAAAGATAAAGATACTCGTAATAAGGCAAAAACTTGAAGATGAAAAAAAAGATAGAAGCAAGAGGCAATAACTAAAAATCATTTAAATAAATTGTAAGCTATGCATAGATAAACACGAATTTACTATTACTTTATGTAGAATTCAATACAGTTAGAGTGGGAGCGAGAAGTGAAGCGAGAAGTAAGAAGAGAATGGCAGAATATGGAAATTGAGAAGAAGAATGTAACGATGTGAGTAGAAAAATATGAAGTTTTTTAAAAAATGTCAGCAAAACCACAACAATTAAAAAGAAATGTCGATCAAGTTACAAATTAAAAGTGAAAAGAGGAGTAAAGTGAATTCCAAAAATACTTTAAAGAAAGAGAGAAGCAGAATGAGAATCAACACATTTGAAGTTATTAGAAAAATGCCAGTAAATAGCATCAATTAATGGGAAAAGTTGAGCTAGTTACGAATTTAAAACTGAAACAAGATACAAAGTAAGAAGTGGTGTGAAATTTTGAAGTGGACTGTAGATGGGAAAAACTAAATTGCAAGGCAAATAATCAAAAAGCCAAGAACGAAGTAAGAAGAACAAGAAACTAAGATTCTCAAATAAACCAGTCGGAAACGCTACAGTCGAAGTCGACTATGAGAGACCCTTTACTTATTCTTCAAAATGGAAATAAGAGTAACACTAATAGTTCTCATAACGGTTTGTAACGTCAATATGCTCTTCTTCTTCCTTTGGCCCGACAATGAGTAATATTGGGTTTTGAATAGCTTTCGAGTTTGTTATCCGATCGTGATGAAATTTTTAGGATACTTTGAAACCCTGATGCTCGTCCTGTGTGCCGAAATTCAGTTTTAAAATTGACCATTATATGGGATTTCAACTCTTTTTTGAATAATTTCCGAGTTTATGAACCGATTGTAATGAAATATGCGAAAGATACATTGGGACCCTGATTTTCCTTCTATGTGCCAAAATTCAGGAATCTAGCTTTAATATTTTTTGTTTTATGGGATTTCAAAGGGATTTTAAGGGGGCGTGTCAAAATTTTAATATAAACTTGATCTGCTTAGCCCATAGACAAACCACCATACCAAAATTTGGTGACTCTAGCTCTTATAGTCTCTGAGATCGGACAGACGGACGGACAGACGGACGGACGGACAGACGGACGGACGGACAGACGGACGGACGGACAGACGGACGGACGGACAGACGGACGGACGGACAGACGAACGGACGGACAGACGGACGGACGGACAGACGGACGGACAGACGGATATGGCTTTATCGACTCAGCTGTTGATGCTGATCCAGAATATATGGACTTTATGGGGTCTGCCGGACTTCCTTAAACCTGTTACGCACATGTTGACAAACTTAATAGACCCTTTTTACTTTTTTAAAGTAAAGGGTCTAAAAACGAAGCAAGAAGCGAAAGGAGAAGTACATACATACATATAATTAAAATGGTATTGTAAGAAAAATCTTCCTTTAATCATTTAAACTGTAGACTTTAACTTAAGTCAGATTGAATGGCATTTTAGCTTGTGCAAATTAAAGGGAAACAGTTCAGAACAGAACAAGATAGACTAGCACTGCTTGCCATTGATTACCTTCATTTATAGATACGTAAGATAAAGTACTAGTACTACGTGCAGTACGTGATTATTTATTTGCATATTGCTCTACGATTGGCACATTTTAAATTTAATATGTTGCCTGCTTTGAGGTCACATCGGGAGATAAACCTGCACCACTTGACCCAGGGTGATTGCAGTGGGGCACATGCTTAAATGTTTCAGTATGCAATTTATTGCAGCCATTAAAAATTGGAGTATCGTAGTTAGTGTGTGAGCTGAGCTCACTGTAGGTACCCCCCCCCCCCCCGCACCCTTAGCCAATGCTTTACATTCCCCAGAAAGTGACCACAGAAATAATTAAACGCAATCCTTTGGTGCAGTTCATTTAAGATATTTGCTTTGGTCAGCAACAAGCAATGATAACGTCTGGGGTTAAAGGGGTCAGCAAGGGTAGGGATGGTCAGAATTGTAGGGGGGTGTGTGTGTGTGTGTGTGTGTGTTGGCCATCAAAGTCAATGCATGCACTTTCATATCCTGCTACAGGAAATAAATATCTGGATTAAATATTTTTGCTATTTCAAAACACAAAAGCATTGTTCCAGTTCAGTTCAGCAGTCCCTTGTTCCATTACCTCCCCTTAATACCACCCGTCTCCCTGTCCGTGCCAACATTAAACGTGCAATAATCAAATAGAATTTTTACGCACATAAACGTTGCACATTCGCTCGTCCTTGGCAACTTTCAACTGCATTCTCCTGTTGTTTCTTTCTCCTGGCTAAAACAATACGAGTAATGGTAGAGCAAAACATTTTGCCAGATAAACGTTGACTGCCTCTTGGCAATGGCAATAGGAGCATGGCGGGGGAGCATGGGGCTAACAAAGTTACGACTGTAACTGAAATCATTCGCAATGTGTATATCCTGCAGGCTGCAGGCGCATCCTTTTTGCCCCCGACAGTCGCAGGAGTTATGTAAAATAAAACCAACCGGCCGTGCAAAATTGAGCTCTCAATTGTTTTATGGCATTGCCTGTTCCAGTTCAAAAAAAAAGAAGAAGAAGAAAAATATATGAAAGCACACACGAATAGACTAATAGATACCCTGTAGATTGCATTACATTTAAAATATCTCTATGCTGCCCATGGCAGAGATGTTTACTAAGGCTGATGTCAGAGTGCGCGCGAGAAGCAAAACGAAGCGAGCAGCAAAACGAAGCGAAAAGCGATGAGCAAAGCAAGAAGATGGCAGACAGAGAGCTTTGCCAGAAGCGAGCTACATTGCTCTCGCACAGAATGCAACAAAAAAATCGTACGCTCTGAGCGAGTTAAAGCGATAAAGCAGATTGCAAACTGCTCTCTCGCTTTGCTCTCGCCTTATCGCTTGCACTCGCAACTCGCTTCGCTCTCACTTGCACTTAAAAATGCTTGCAGTGGTTTATCGCTCGTCCTCGCCCAATATTATCGGTTCACTTCTCGCACGCACTCTGTCTGACATCAGCCTAAGCGATCGTAATGAGTTTCGCAGAAGAGATGAACATGATCCAAACTTAACTTGATCATACAGTTAAAATACCCTTTTTTGTCCCCTTTGGGAAAGTGTTGATGGCACAATAAATAAAGAGGTAGGAACTGTGTGAGAGAGAGAGATACCCGGTTAAGTCTAGCGTAGAATGAACCAAGTTACGAGGTTGCATTCCATTTCCATTTCGTGACCATTCGTCAGGTCACTTTCAACATTCAACGATGTCTCCGGGGGCGGCAATCAGTGTAATTGTTATTGTTTTTTTTTTTGCTGTTTTTCATTGCCTTTTATATCCATTTTGTTTTGTTGTTCTTGTTCTTGTTCTTATCGTTGTTGCATTGTTAGAACTTTTGCAAATTGCCAAAGTTGCTGCTTGTCACAAACGGTTAAAATTAGTTGAATGCCAAATAAACTACTAGTCATATGGCTTAAGCAATGGGTTTATTCTTGCTTCTGCTGGAATATTTACTATTAGAGATTGATCATAACGTTTCTAAAGTCATTCAACTTCAGTGTGGATTCAAAGATATCCGGAACATGAAGTATCTGAATCTGTTCTCAACAAACAGTAGAATAAACATAAATTGTTTAAAAATGTAATAATATACGAAAAGTTCTTTAAAGAACAGTTTATTTCATTAAACATTTTAGCTATTAATTAAAGCAAATAAACTAAATGGCATAGATAAAATTAGACTGTTATTATAAAGCTGAATGAATATATTTTAAATTGTAATTAAAGCTTGCTTTTGTGACGTTTGACATTCGCCTAAAATTGATTTATAATTGACATTTTGCAATTATTTTTTTGTCTGTGTCCCTTTTTGAATGTTTATTGGTAAAACATTCTTTCCACATATCAATCAAATTGTTATATTTTCAAATTAAATATATATTCTAAAAACTTTTCTCTATTATTATGTTTTTTTAGACACTTTTTTAGCCCCAATCAAATTGATGTGGGACTTGTCGTTGACCTGCAACAAATGCGAATATTTCCAAAACGATTTGAAACCTTAAAAAAAGAAAAATAAATTTCGAATGCGATTGATTAATAAAAAAAATAGGAAAAGAAAAAAAAAGGAAGGAACAAAAAAGGAAACATTAAAAAATGAGACCCCATTATTACAAATAAATTGAAGGCCAGCTGAATGTCGTCTAATATTTGGAGTGTGTGTGTGTGTGTGTGTGTGTGTGTGTGTGTGTGTGTGTGTGTGTGTGTGTGAATGTGTGTGTGCGCCCGAGTGTGTGTCTATGGGTGTGAGTTGTTCCCTTTGTTTGCAATGCTCGACATGATTGAATATCAAAAGCCAGTTGCCAAACGCAAATCTCTGGCATGTTTTAAGTCATTCCCCTGGCACATCTTCAGCGCAACATTGTAAGGAGCAGGAGTCGTTGTGAAAAGAAGGGAGGAGTGTGGGCGGAGGGTCGAAAATTTAACAAGTACGACTCTCAAAGGACTCGTAAAACTGATAGCCGTCCCGCCGCTCTCGTTTGTCGGTATAAGTTGAAAAGCTCGGCACGTTTTGGCGTAAAGTTCTACAAGTGGTGGACGGAGGATTGGGATCTGGGCTTGGGTCGGCAACGGAAACGGGGGACGGTCGACGGTTCGGGTCGTGAGCAAAAATTTTCTGCATAAACCAGCAAATATATATATTTTGTGCACAAATGATGCCTTAAATGCCAGCACCTCTCTCTCTCTCTCTCTCTCTCTCTGTCCATCTCTGTTTCTCTGGCACACGCATACGCAATTATCCTCAGGGACAACTGTCGCCTTTTATCTGCACGAATGATTAGGCCCCGAAATGTTTTAAAATTAATTTTATAGTGCCAACTCAAAAGTGGCATTCGCTTTACGTATACGTAATCTGTCCAACCATTTTGCGGATTACGTCAAATTATATTCCTGTTTAAGTTCTGTACCCCGGCATAAATAATGCTTTCCACTCTACGACTCCGTGTGTACTTAAACCGCAATAAAAAGCTTCCTATGAAATATCCAATTGCCAGCGCATATGCCACACACACTCTCTCTCTCTCTCTCTCTCTCTCTCTCTCTCTGTCTCTGATTTGAAGCAGCCATAGAAATGGCGTAAAAAGGAAAAAGGACATCCCAGTAGTAGTTTGATAGGTGTCTGTTGTATCCGATGTCAGGCAACCGACGCGTTGGCCACTCAATCGAGTCCTTACTCCATTCGTTATATACCATCTCCTAGGCATTCGTCTGTTGGGTGCTGTCTCCTTTTTAGACCCATACTTTAAAAAAAAGTAAAAAGGGTCTATTAAGTTTGTCAAAATGTGCGTAACAGGTCGAAGGAAGTCCGGCAGACCCCATAAGGTATATATATTCTTGATCAGCATCAACAGCTGAGTCAATATAGCCATGTCCGTCTGTCCGTCTGTCCGTCCGTCCGTCTGTCCGTATGTCTGTTTGAGCGCCTATATTTCAGAGACTATAAGAGCTAGAGTCACCAAATTTGGTATGGTGGTTCGTCTATGGGCTAAGCAGATCAAGTTTATCTTAAAATTTTGACACGCCCCCTTCCGCCTCCGTAAATCGAAAACAAAACTTTTGAAATCCCATAAAACGAAAATTATTAAAGCTAGAGTACTGAATTTTGGCACACATGGCGAACATCAGAGTCCCATTGTATCTTAAAAATTTCATCACGATCGGATAATAAGCTCCGAAGTTATTCAAAACCCAATATTACTCAGTGTCGGACCAAAGGAAGAAGAAGAAGGGTACTATTAGTGTTACTCTTATTTCCCTTTTGAAGAATAAGTAAAGGGTCTCTCACAGTCGACTTCGACTGTAGCCTTTCTGACTGGATTTTGTCTGTTTCTGGCTGACATAATATGTAAATTATTTTGCACCCAACACAATTGAAGCACACTTCGAGCAAAGAAGAAGTCGAGGGGGGGGTGTGTGTAGAGAAAAGAGTGTGTGTGTGTGTCTGTGGGATGGGGAGTGTGATGATTCCCTTGTTTGCTCACGAACTTTATCAATGAACGCTGAGAAATTCCTGCATAACATTTTGTACGCCTGTTTTGTTCAGTTCTTTTTCTACCCTTGGCTTTAAATGCAAAGGGTATTTTGATTATGTGTAATAGCAACAATCATATCATTGATATATATACTCTATACTCTAACTCTATAAATAGCATTATAGCTCAACTGAATCTATATTCAGCGATTTTAATTTGCTCTTTACTGTTTGGTACTTACTGTTTTTATCATATTAGGGTATCTGAGCTTCGATTAACTCTGTGTTTTTTATATGGCACGCATTGTGGCTATATTAAATTCCGATTTTATTGATTTATATCTGAGGCAACATTTCTCTTTTAACTCACTTATAAAACGACAGCAACAGCAGCTTTCGCATCAGAGTCTGCATGACAATGATAATATAATCACTAAAGCAAGCTCTAACTCTTATTTTTGTGAAGAGTTTAGGAGCTGTTGGTAAAATGGATAGCTTTAAACGTTAATCAGACCTGAGTTGAGCTTAAAATTTTCAAATATTAAGTAGCTTACTTTTAATTTTATTTATAAAGTGTCAAACTATAAAATAACATATATTATAAAAATAAATACCATATCTGGTGATTAATTAACATTTTAAATTTATAGTTACAAATATGCACTTAAATTTCAATGTTCTGTAGATAATTAAATGGTAAATAGACGGTTAAATACCATTACTCCCAATTCAAGGAAGAAGAGCATAGTAATTACTATCTTCATGAAGTAAGAGATGAATTTTTAATTTGCATACGCGACTTTAGATGATTGATTTGATTTTTCTATCTTTTCCATACACATATATTGATACTCAACTTGTCATAGCTAATTTTCGAGTCGTTTTTACGTTGCTTTTCGGAATACAACACAAAGACAAGCCGAGTCGAGTCGAGCGTGCGCGACATTAGGAAACCCTGTGCATGTCTTCAAATAAAATTATTTTGATTATAATGGGATTTAAATATATCGCTTGAAGTCGATGTTGCTTGCATCGAGAGTGGGTAGCTTGCGATAGTCTGGACTGCGGCTGTTGATTGTTTATGTTTAACGCGTCTTTTCGTTCGTCATATCGTCGCCGCGGCGCTGCGACTGCGCTGCTACTGCGCTGCGACGCATCTGCTGCGCTGCATAAATATGTTTCTTGAATAACTTCTGAGTTCAATGTCCGATCGTTCTGAAATTTGTAGCACACATTGCGAGTAGCATTCTTACCATGTGTGCCAAATCGCAAGTCTCCAGCTATAAAACTGCTCTTGTTATCAGCTTTTTCCAATTGTGGGCGAAGGGGGCCTGGCATTGCGATGCAATTTTCTGGGCACATTAAGACAAAGTTTCTTATCATGTGTGCCAAATCTCAAGTCTCTAGCCTTAACATTGCTTATGTTATGGTGATTTTTCTAATTTTACAACAAACGGGGCTTGATATCGAAAATTAACAAGCCGAACAGTCGGGACCCCGACCGTAATATACCCTGTGGGTTTACAGGAACCCGCTTAAATTCACTCCAGATGAAATTCTCTAGTAATTCGTTTTTTAATTTTTGTGGGCGAAGGGCATCGTGATACATTTTTCTGGACACATCAACCACAAAATATTCATCATGTGTGCCAAATCTCATGTTTCCAGCTACAAAACTGCTTTTGTTATGAGGTTTTTGAGTGACAAAACTACTTGCTTTATGAGGTTTTACTTAATTTGTGGGTGAAGGGGGCGTGGCATCGCGATACAATTTTCTGGAGACATCGACCACAAAATATTCATCATGTGTGCCAAATCTCAAGTCTCCAGCTACAAAACTGCTTTTGTTATGAGGTTTTTGAGTGACAAAACTGCTTGCTTTATGAGGTTTTACTTAATTTGTGGGTGAAGGGGGCGTGGCATCGCGATACAATTTTCTGGACACATCGACCACAAATTATTCAGCATGTGTCCCAAGTCTGAAGACTCTAACTGTAATAGTGCTCTTGTTATAAGTTTTTCCGTTTTGTAGGCGAGGGGGGCGTGGCTTCGTGATAATATTTTCTCGACACATTGAACACAAAATATTTATCATGTGTGCTAAATGTGAAGTCTTTAGCTGTTATATTGCTCTTGTTATGAGGGGTTTGAGCTACAAAACTGCTTGTTTTATGCTTTTACTTTTACTTAGTTTGTGGGCAAAGTGGGCGTGGCATCCAAAAAAAAAGATAAACTTGATCTGCCTGCAAAAATTACCAGTGCTGGGACACCAAGTTCAAGCTTCTAGCTCTACCCATCTCTGAGATCCTTTCGTTCATACGGACGGACCGACAGACCGACGGACAGACGGACAGACGGACATGGCTATATCGACTCGGCTATTGATGCTGATCAAGAATATATATACTTTATGGGGTCGGCCATGCTTCCTTCTGCCCGTTACATATTTTTAACAAACTTAATATACCCCCACAGGGTATAAAAATAAACTTGATCTGCGTTTGGTATTCAGGAACCTACATTCCAAATTTGAAGTCTCTAGCTCTTATAGTTGCTGAGATCCACGCGTTCATACAGATGGACGGACAGACGGACGAACGGACGGACAGACGGACGGCCAATACAAATGCCAATAGACTTGGCTATTGATACTGATCGAGAATATATGTATATACTTTATAGGGTCGGAGATGCCTCCTTCTGCCTGTTACATACATTCACACAAATTCATAATACCCTATTTTCCCCATTTTTAATGGGCACAGAGTATAATAACTGGAAGTTTGTTGAATTATTTATATTCTTATCATAAATTACATTTGATAATGTAACATTTTAGTTATGTAAAATCGTTAACTGAATCGCTTTTAAAGCTTTAAGTAAGTTGATAAACTTTGCGATGGTTTTAAACAAATCCATCCTCAGGTGCGGTAAACTGCTGATAAACTGGGTTAGGATCAACTTTATTGTTGTTTATGCTATTATTATACTTTTGCCGAGTTATATTTAAAGGTCAAAGCTTTCAACATTGTTTAACAAGTTATATTGTAAATATTTAAGATGACGATTGACGTGAGCCTAACGAATATTTATGTTGATTATTCGAGGGAACTGCGAGGGGAATCATTGAGTAAGTTCTTTGCATGGAAATTCAAATGCCAAATTCTCTTATCTTCGAGTCAATTGTGAAACTAATGATTTAACGTAAATCCACTTAATAACTAAACAAATAAAAGCACAAATCGTTTTGTCGGAGACGTCAGATGAGGCTGACAGACAGACAGACGGACGGACAGACAGACTGCTGGCAAAATATACGAGTATACGAGTTTATTTCAATTTTGCCGCATTTGTATTATGCAAAAGTCATTTGAGACGAAAGTGAATTTATTGCCCCTCAACAACAAACAAATGAAACAAAAGGGGCCAAAAGGTTTCCTGCTCCATTAACCAAATAGCCTTGGCGCCGGAAAACGGAAACTGAAATGTTAAATGTTAAATGTGGCCTCCCCCTTGCCGACAAATTTATGCGCACAATTAATTTTAAAATCCTAATCTGAGACAAAATCAACATGGTTACCAAACAGAAGGATTTATGTTGCAAATACCGCAAAGAAAATGAAATCAAATATATAATACACCTGACCTTCTTACTATTGATATATATGTATATACTCCAGTTCCTTCTCCACAAGTTGGCTACGGGGAGTGGTTAATTAATTAAAATCCAAGCGGATTATTTGCTAATTGGGGGCAGCAAAGTCTTCATTTTGGGAATTTCTGATTAGGCGTGTACTTAACCAAAAGCTACCAAGTCCTTGTTCTTATCCCTTTGCCTGCTGATTAGCAACAGAAAGTAAAGCAAACGATTAAAGTGCCTCTGTCATGGTTTAATGAGCACATCAAATGATAGCTTTATAACAGCTCACTGCCGGGTTAAACTGAAAAATCAGCTTTCACCTTTCATTTCTCTGCTCTCTTCGCTCTTCGCTCTTCGCTCAGTCTCTCCTAACCTCCATTTCACCATTCGTGTCTGCATTTAGTGCTACTCCGAAGCAGATGATAATTATAATGCCACTTAATGGTATAAGAGGTACACCGTCGTTCTTCTTCTCTCTCTCTCTCTCTCTCTCTCTCTCTCTCTCTCTCCGCTTGTTGACTGCTCCCTTTAAATACCGCAGGCATTACGCGTCGTTTTATGCACAGGTGCGGTTCAACAATAATAAAAGGGCCCATTTTCCAACCATTTATAAGCAAAGTTTATTTGAACGTTAAATTAAACTTGAATAAACCTTTGCAATCAAAACAGTTTTACACCAAATTGAAAGTCATAAAGATTCGTTTATATTTATAAAACAAAATTGAAGTATTTTTTATATAAATTAGCTTTAATTTGTGTATCAATTTAGATGTTAAACCCTGTCGCTGCTCGTAAATTATGAACATTATCGCGTAGGACATTTAACTTGCCAAATTACCATAGATCAGATTGTCACAACGATGCGGACGCCCCACACACACACACACACACACACACACACACACACATATAGTCCACATTATCATTGTGTGTGTGTGTGTTTGGGTACATTATATTTTATTGCATTTCGCATATAAAAATCGTTAAAAAAAGAACCTCAGATATTTTGCGCTGTCGCTGCAAAACTTTTGCATATTATAAAAGAATCCACATTAACCAATGAGTATGTAAATATGCCATCTCTCTCTCTATCTCTATCTCTGTCTGTCATTCCCTTTAGCTGTTTTTTTTTTGTGGGTCACATTAACCGGCACATCACAGCAGGAGTCAACGGTTGGCAGCATTTTCGCATTTTTCCCATTTTCCCATTGCCATTAACAATGCAATTTTGTAACAATATGAAATTGTTAGAATAAACCAGTCGGAAAGGCGAAAGTCGAAGGCGACTATAAGAGACCCTTTACTTATTCTTCAAAATGGAAATAAGAGTAACACTAATAGTTCCCCATAGCGCGTTGTAACAGCAATATGCTCTTCTTCTTCCTTTGTCCCGACAATGGGTAATATTGAGTTTTGAATAACTTCCGAGTTTACTATCCGATCGTGATGAAATTGGGAGGATATATTGGGACCCTGATCCTCGTCCTGTGTGCCAAAATTCAAGGCTCCAGTTTTAAAATTGACCATTATATGGCATTTCAAGTTTTTTTGAATATCATCCGAGTTTATTAACCGATTGTAATGAAATATGCGAAAGATACATTGGGACCCTGATCTTCCTTCTATGTGCCAAATTTCAGGACTCTATCTTTAATACTTTTCGTTTTATGGGATTTCAAAGGGATTTCAAGGGGGCGTGTCAAAATTTTAACATAAACTTGATCTGCTTGGCCCATAGACGAACCACCATACCAAATTTAGTGACTCTAGCTCTTATAGTCTCTGAGATCTAGGCGCTCAAACAGACAGACGGACAGCAGGACAGACGAATAGACGGACGGATGGACAGACGAAGAGACGGACGGACGGACAGACGAAGAGACGGACGGACGGACAGACTGACATGACTCGGCTGTTGATGCTGATCAAGAATATATATACTTTATGTGGTCTGCCGGACTTCCTTCAACCAGTTACGCACATTTTGACAAACTTAATAGACCCCGTTTTACTTTTTTAAAGTAAAGGGTCTAAAAATGTATAAAATAGCCCGAGAGCTTGGCTAAATGCGAGTAGATGCTTGCCCTGTATTCAATTATGCACAGTACTGTGGCACATGTGTCCTCTGCAGCATATTCCTCTGCCACACACTCACACACACACATATAAATCAATCCACAAACACACACTATAAACATAAAGAGAGACGTCTCGAAAGAAATGCCAGTCCATGTGAATATTATTTTCCTTTGTAATTATTCTTTTTCATGATCTCTCGTTCTTCCTTGCTGCGGTTTTCTTATTCCCTGGCTGAGTTTCAAAAGGAAATTTTATATCAAAATTCCGCTGTGCTGCATAAGTTTAATTTAAATTGAATTATGGTGTTGGAATTGAATCAAGAATATCGTATTCGATATAGTAAATAAGTATATAAACCCTAATCTGCAAAAAGAAAGATAAAGAAACTTTATCATTCCTATCTATTTTATAAACTTACTATACTTAAGTGATTTTTTGATTACTAACTCTTGCTCTAAATATTCAGTATTCAAATCCAATTTGCCTCATAAAAGTAAAGCATTAAACTTTGAAGATCGTCTTCACTATGGAATCTAAGCTGTTCTTATAAGAAAAGTAAAAATGCTCTAAATTTTAGCATAGAACAAGTGTCAAAGAAATAAGTAAACTTTAATATTTGTGATCATTGAAAAGTTTAAAGAAAGACTGAAAACATTTGAACAACAGATCTGATGCCAAGAATATCATTTACATGTGATTTTATCATTTTATTTAATACTTTTAACTAAAACTAATACTTTTAACTTAAAACTGTTTAATCATGCATTAAATTTCATATCATAAACTCTATAATTCGCTAAGCTTATTTCAGCGACTAATTCAATTACTAGAACTATAATTCAAGCTAAATTTAAAAATAATTCTTGAGAATATTTGTATTTGTTTAATTAAAGCATATTTCTTTTGTTTTAGACAAATGCATGCATAGTTCAGCTTAATTTAATCTTTAGCATTCGGTTGATACTTACAGTATGCTTTATTTTTATTTATTTTGCTTAAGCTTCTTGGCAACTTCTTATTTGATATCCATCATAATAAATTACACACTCAGCCAGCGGGGGATACAGTGGGGACTGCGTAGAAATATCATTTGCAAATGTCTGCAAGGGACACACACAGAAAAACACTCTTTAAGCTCTTTGTTGTGACTTTTAAATTGTTAATTTATTTTTATTTTGTTGCAGTTCTCTTTTCAGTTCATTATTTTTTAAAATTTGTCACTCCAGGGAACACTCACACACACACACACACACACACACACTTACACCGTTCTGTTACTAAGCAATTTGATAAGTTGGCAAGGACAAAAGTTTTTTTTTTAATTGTTGTTGTCTCCTTTTAATTACAAAGTTTTAATCAAATACTTGTTCTAATGCTTTTAAGCAATTATTTTGTAGTTTATGGTTATTTATGCTTCAATAAATTCATAATTGGCCTTTGACTAATTTAGTTTAGTAGCCTGTGTAAATTGTGTGTGTTTTTTAACAGCTACATAATTGCTATAACTTTTGTTATTAGAAGCTGTTGCTACTATTTTTGTTAAAGTTATTAAATCGAAATATAAGGGAAACTTCGACTACGACTTTCACTTCTATCCCTTCCCTTTAACAGCTGACAATTCCAAGTATATTCTTGATATATCTTAATCAGAAGTAACCTGTCAGCAAGTAGTTTAAATCCTTTTTTGAAATATCATATTTAGTGTATAAATATATAATACGAGTATGGATTGTTTTACATTCTTAGATAAGTATAGAAATCCTAAAAAGTTGCGATTATGTACAATTTCTATTCAGTAAATTAATGGCTATAGTATTTGTAAATTGCATTCTGTTTATGCAACAATTAGTTGCACCACACAAATTAAATTCGTTTATAGTCCATTAGAGGCTAGTAATTAAACTATTTATAATTTTTGTTCTGTATTTCGTTTCGGTTCGGCTAATTAAATTCCATGTAGCCGCAATCGAAAACAAATTAAACTTAATTGCATTTCTAGGCAAAACTGTGAAAAGTTTAATTAAAAAAAAAATAGAAAATAAATCAAAATAAAATGAAATGAAATGTCTATTTGTGGTTTATTTGAATATCAGCATGTCTAGACGCTGACTTTGTTGGAATTGCAATTAAAAGTGAGTTCAACAGCCTGTTGTCCTGGTAACAAATCAAACTTTACACTCAAAGTGCGATGCGAATGGTAATTGGACACGTCACAAGAATTTATATTCTACAAGTTGTCGAAAAACACTTTTTGAAGTTGTAACTTTTCTGTTGCCGTCGGACTCTGAATCGGAGTCGAAGTCAGGGTTTTTTCTTTTTGATTTGTTGCATTCAGGGAACGCGACGCGAGCCAACTGATTGCCACAGACTTTGGCCAGCTGCTTTTATAGGGTTCCACTTGAGATGAGATTGGTATTGCGACTGCGCGGATAAATATCAACTTGGAGCGGGAACAATCAAAACGAATGCACAATGCGATGCATAATGCCGGTTGCTCTTTTTTTTCTTATCCTTTCGTTGTAGTTTCTGATTCGTTTGTTTACATGAGGACAGCTGAGTCCTGAGGCTGAGACTGAGGCTGAGGCCAAAGACTGCGTCTTGAGACTTGGCATTTCATTTCAATTGAGTGTGTGTGTGTGCGTGTGTGTATGCGGGTATTACATTGAAGTTTTAATTGAATTGCGGCTGCAAGTTTTTAACTGCATTTTCGCACTGAGAACACGCCATGCCACAAAAGGTGTAAGAAAACTTTTGCCGCAAACTTTACAGCTTTAAAGTTTTTCACTTTTGATATGTAGAGGCGATTACTGCCTGCTGTTGTTGTTGTTGTCGTTGTTGTTCTTCTTTGTTGTAGTTATTTTTCTTAACAAATGCAGTTTAACAAATGCTGGCTTAAGCAACAACAACAACAACAACAACAACAACAAACGCACAACACGCATACGCAGCTTATGCAGGCAGCGCTCAAAAGTAGGCAATAGAAATCACACATATATATGGGTCTGTGTCTGAGTGCGAGTGTGTGCTGTTAAAAAGCGTGTCGAACACCTGTTGTTATTGTTGTTGTTGTTGTTGTTGTTGCCCCACAACAACTGCTCCTTCGTTTGCCTTTTTCTCCGGCAAAAAGTTGTGATTTCACAGTGTTTCTGTTGCTCTTCCATTGTATTTGCTGCTCTTGCCGCGCCATTGTGTTGTTTTTGTTCTTGTTGTTTTTTTTTTGCCCCAGGAGTTTTTAAGCACACTGCCAGGTGTTTTGATTTATTGCGGTTTGGTTAAGTGCACCAGGCACCAACTTCATTTTAATCCCCTTTAGTTTGGCAGGCGTTTTGTGTTCTCGCAGCTTTTGTTCCGGCTCCCAACGAAGCAAAGCGAACAGAAAGACGCAGAAGTGATTTCGAAACTGAAGATTATGAATAATCTACAGGAGTTTATGGTCAAATTCGAAAATATTTCAAGGAGAAAAGTTCACCAAATGCTTCACACAATGAACAATTGAAAGCAAGAGATACAAGGCTAAATACAATACGGGCAGCGGTTAAAGTAGAATATTTTTTAGAATAAAAACTGCTCTGATAAAATTGCAAATAAATGACTTCAGTTTATGGAGAATCGCAAGCACATATCATTCTATATGCTCTTTATCTGCTGTGTGTTAACCCACTTAGAACAATTTAAGCGCTGTGCCAATTTCACACCCACAGTAACAGATACAGTTGCAGCTATAGATACAGCTGCAGTTAGGCTATTCATCGAATGGATACTTTTGTGCGGTTGATTCGTTTCAACACTAATTACAATTACGCTACCATTTTCCCAGTTGCTAATGCCAGAGGGGAAAATCGAGAGGTGTGGGCGGGGCGGGGGCGGGTTTGCTATTCTGACCGCTCGCGACACAAAGCAATCGAGCTCCAAAACATGACCATGCATATTTTATTCCCCTCTGTCGTTTTTTTTTTTAAATATCTGGCAAATTGCCTACCAATTTCAACATTTTCCATTTCTATGGCTACTCTTAGTGTCTGTCTCTTTCTAGATTTTCTTTTTTTCCATGTTCGCCCACACTCTTTTCTCTGTTCACGATTCGTTTGGCGTTTTGCAAGTGTAACTTAATTTGTTGGCCCGGCGTTGCGATGTTGGCCAAAAACCATTTGGAACATGCACAATTTTGACACCCACCCAGCAACCAGCCTGCTCGCCCCTTCATCCCACTGTTATTATCTTACCATCCCATTGGAGCACGCCTAGTTACAAGTACATATGGCCTGGTCTGGCGTTTTCATTAGTACTCAATTAATGGACCATGATCTTAATGGGTTTTCAACAACAGTCAGCCCATATCGAAAGCCAAAACCGAATCAGCCTAACATCATACTACCATCATCATGGCACGCCTCCATTGTGGGCGCGCCAACGAGGCGTGCCGTTTGCTAAGTGCGCCAAATCAGCACAACTCTAATTGGAGGCAGCAGTGGAGGCAGCACAGGATGAGGCGTATATCCTGTCGAGCATTGAGCCTGTCAAAAAGTTTATTACTGCCCCGAAAATGTGAGAAACCTATTGACCATCCCTCCGCAAATATTCCGTCTGGCCACCTAGTGACCTGCCTCTGTTACCAAAAAAAAAAAACAGAAGAGAAATAGGGAAAGAAAGTTGATGATTTGCTAGACTTTTTGCTGTTGTTGTTGTTGTTGCTGTTGTTGTTTTGTGTGCGGTTAACGCTTGGCTCAATTATTGTGTGGCAAACCTCGTCATCAGCTTCCGTCGCTCATCTTCCATACCCCATCCGCCCCGCTGACTGCTTGAGTCAGCCAAGTTGAGCTGTTGATTGCTTTATGGCTTTGAAGTCTCATTTGATGATTGATATGGGTTCTTGCATCAACTAAATGTGCTTAGTCGCCACATCTAACCGCAATTCTATAGCAATTATCAAATAAGATTCTATCTAAGTAAGTAGTACAAGTATAGGTTGCATTAGAAACTCCCTCGAGCAGCTTTAGCTCGACTTTGATGCATAGTGGGTAGATTCAGTAACTTGTACTAATTGGTTTCATCTCAGAAGCTTCAGACCATGTCGTAGACTTTTCACAGTCTGTTCCAGACAGTTCCTTGTCGAGAAATGCCTCTTCTATTACTCATTGTTTAGTTTCAGATCTCTCCTGTTGAAGTCCTCACTTAAAGAATGTCTCAGGAGTCGTAGACACTCTGTCTGTTTAGTGAGAGTGTGTTAGAGTGTTAGACTACCTAATATTTGTAATCACCTATTCAAAAGTCTAGCTATCTACCCAACTATCTGTCTGTCAATTAATCTGTCTATCTCCATCTATCATTAAAGTGATCTATATGTCTGTATATTTATTTATCTATCTAGTGATCAATCTATCTATCTACATATATCTCTCTATTTAGTTGTATATCCATTTATCTATCTGTCTGTCGATTTATTTCTCTATCTTTTGTTGTATCTGTATATCTCCAGCTTTCGGAACAATCATATATTTATCTGTGAATCCAATTTTTTTATATATTTTATGTTGAATGTTGATACTTTTGTCATATCAACAAATAACTTTGACCTCGAGTCGCTTAAACACCCAATTTTATGGAGTAAAAAGGTCGCTAAATATAACAGAAATATTCAATTTTTATTTGAAATTATATCTTGTTTTTCTTGAAATATTTTATTATATTTATTTATCTATCTTTAAATAATCTATCTATCTGAATTTTTCATGATATTCATAAACTCAGCTGTAAATCAATTTATATTCAGCTTCCTTTATGTTTTTTCGAGCTGTATATCAAATTATCTATCTATTTTATATATTTTTCTCAATTTATCTTTGTATTTTCTTATCTACATCCACTTATCTATACATAGTGCATCTATCATTAAGTTTATATATTTACCTACCCATATATGTCTCTATCTTTCTATAAAACTAACTGACAAACATATCTCCATCTTTTTAGATGGATATCTTTTTAGACTTGATACCTTAATCTATTTATTTAGCTAGATTCTTATGAATCTTTCTATCACTATCTGCATATCTATATATATTTATAGATACATTCATCAATTTACCTACTTATCTCACCTAACTGCAAATGTCTCAAAGTAACTCAACTTTCCCCTAAAAAAACTGCCACTGTCTAGGAGGAAATTGTACTTAATGCTGTAATGCCAGCTCATCGATGATGCGTTGATATATATAATTGTATCGGGGTATGATTTGTAGTATCTTTGAGCCAAATGGTTGCGTGGTGATATTTGTCGGAATTTCATTTGCATGCTGAAAGGCAGTACTGAAAGGGGAGTACGGGCCAAGAAGGTGGCAGGGCTCGCACACAATTCACAATTCGCTTATGGCAAATGTATGTTTGAAATTGTATTTTATCGACATCGGCTGCCAGATGCTTGGCAACAAATACGGCCCGTAAATATACACAATAACCGGAAAGCAATTGCTTCACGCCATTCGAGTCGCTGAAATATTAGCCTCGTTTGCCCCAGAGCCAGCCATTGAGAATGTGGACCAGTATCGGGAAGAGGACCAGTTGTTATCCTCCTGTTGGCCACGTTAAGGTGGAAGGTGGCAATGCACGTCGTGGGTTTTTCTTTCCTTCTGTTTCTTTTTTCGATGTACACTGATTGAATATGGCCAGACATCTGTTGGGAGTCAAGCACCGAGCTCTAAGAGAGCCCAAAGAGATTTTTCAACATTTTGCGCACGAATTGCCAAAATAAATATTTAAATTTTCAACAGCAGTTCCTCCAACATTTTGTCTGTTTACTTACGAGTTGTAAGCTTTTGGCCTTTTTTTTTTGCATTTAAGGCGGTAATTGAGAAGGAAAATCATATATCATTGCAGTTGGGGCTTAAATTGGAGAAATATCTGTTCTATTCACATATAAATTCGTTAAAGTACGACAGCTAATAAAATTGAAATATAGCAAGAAATGTAATCAATTGATTTTGACTGAAATTTATGCATTTGATTTAAATTACATTTTACTACATTTATTATGAATGATAAACACTTACGGTACTTATATATTTCCAGATATCTAAAGAGAGAAAGCTGCTGATATGTTGAACTGATAAATTAGAAGGTAGTTAGAGAAAAACATAGATTTCATGATAAATAAATAGATATCGATTGATTGATTGATATCGAGATAAATAAATTTATATTGTGGCGTATCGATGTCTTCGTTGAGCGGCATACCTGTTTTTAAGCTGCATACTAGCTTTCGTGCGATACAACCCTGCACTTAATAATGCTTGCAAATAAGAAGAAGAAGAAGAACCGAGACACAATTCGACAGCGTAATTTTTGGCGGCACGCGCAAGTTTAAGAATAAATAACTATGCTGAAATTAATTAATGTTAATTGAATATAATAAGTGTGAAATAAATAATATAGATAATATTGCATCGGATCGCAACGCAACAATATAAATAGATAAATGTACACATAGGTGAATACATAGATTGACAAATGGTTTAATCTATATGTAGTAGTATCAACTATACAGATAGACATGTAGACAGTTTCAAAGCAAATGCCAGTATCTAAGGAACTTTCTAGCTATTAATAAACTTGGCACACACCAATAATGTTTAACAAACATTTTTATATACTTATTTAAAAATTACTAAGTCGCTTGTGACACTTTGAGCATCTTCTGCTGAGTTCTGTCAAGCACAAAAGACTGTCAGCATTTTTGCACTTATTTTTTTTTGTTTTCTTGCTTTCCCGTTGTCTGTGTCACGTTAATGAGATTTATTATAAGAGATTGTTACAATATTTTTGTCGTACTCACATTGGGTGGAGAAAACAGCAAGATAAGCAATTTAATTTTTAATTTTCCAAATGAATGCGCTCAAATTAGGCTCATTACTGTACGTATGTATAGATTATCCCCAAGGAGAAGCACGTGAGAAGACGCCGCCGCCGTCCTACCTCTACCCTGTTCCCCAATGCCATTTTCCTGTCAGAAGCTTCTTTAAAGTTTGCTTAAATAGTGCTTTTTATATATTTTTACTGATACGGAAGTTGCCTTAAGCAGCTGCCCAGATGTGAGAGCCTAGTTGAATTTTATCGCTTTTCAAGCCGTTGAACAGAGTCTCCATTATATGGATAAGGTTCTGGCAGCTTTTAGAACGAGGAGAACGAGGGAGGGAGGAGCAACATATTCCTGTCCAATTTCAGAGAATTCTTTCACACTTGACCAACTTTCAATTACCCTACAAAAATACGTGAATTCCCTTTGGAGAATCGGTTATACACTTTTTTAAAGGTATTTCTAGTTGTATATCCATTTAAATTATTGTCTTTTATCACTGATATTATTATAATTAAATAATTTAATTGAATATGTAAAATTACTTATTTAACTGCTAATATAATTCCGCCAGCTTTATTTGTTTTTGTGTATACAAATTTCACTCTGAGAAACATTCTGTAAGAAATTGTATTTGTGCATCTTGAAAGTAGTTAATGAAGTATTAACTGAATAAATTATTATTATTATTATTTAGCTAATTGATTGTGCCTATTAGAAGTAATTTAATTAACTAACACAAAGTGCAATTATTTGGTGTTTATTTAATTAAAAAGAGTATTTAGATATCATATATTACTGCAGATATTTGTGGCTGTTGTTTTTTTTTTAGTAAACTTGACATGGCTGGGTGTCCATTATTTGTTGGTCATTTAAAGCTGGATACGGTGCTTGGCCAACTCCGCTTATTGGCCAGTTAGTTGCTGACGTGGCTGTGCGTAAAATGGTATAACAAATGATGTTTAATGCTTTGGCTGATGAAGCTGAAAAGGCCCCCGAAACGACGACATTCCATGTGGCCAAACATGCGTGTGCAAATGGAATGCCAGCTCCCCCCCCCCCCCCCCCGGTTGTTCCCCCCTGATCCAAGCTGCTGGCGACAACCTTTTGAAGGAACCTTGTGGGAAGAACACGCTGCTCATTTGGCTTCATAATTTATTTTCGCATATTAATTTTGCTCGACTTGTGCAACTGCGAGAGAGAGAGAGAGAGAGAGGGAGAGCGAGTGCGAGAGGCAAATGAGAAATTTGTGATAAATGAGCAACGCTTAAATGCTTCAAGGATACGAACACAACTCGCCGTGGGGCAGCAGCCCAGACAATTATTATCCTGCAACACATTTAGCATTCTGCAGCGCTTAAAGATACTCGTATAAGCATAAATATAAGATATACATATGTGTATTTTATATACTATAAATACATATATGTATATGTATATAGTTCATATATAGGGTTTAATTGCTTTTTGGAGCGCTTTAAGGCAGTTCTGAGTTGAGGATTTGGGGCATTTGTTCGTGGGCGCCACTTGACGAAAGTGTTGAATTTATCAGGCTTAACCAGTTGAACACTTGACAACAGCCTACATAATTAATGGCAACAGAAATACAGCTAATGGTTAGATGCAGGCCTGGTCTGTATCTGTATCTGGATCTCGGTTTTGGCTGCGTGTTAAACCGGATGAAACCCACATAAGTACTTCGAGTTGGCGTTGTCTATCTTTTGTTGATTTATTTTCCAACTGTCATCGGGTTTATTAATAATTGTATATCAGAACAAACCGATCAGTAGAGCGTGCGCGACAGTAGGAAACCCTGTGCAGGTCTTCAAAGAAAAATATTTTCATTATAATGGGATTTAAATATATCGCTTGTAGTCGATTTTGTTTGCATCGAGAGTAGGTAGCTTGCGATAGTCTGGCAACACTGGACTGCGGCTGTTGATTGTTTATGTTTAACGCGTCTTTTCATTCGTTATATCGTCGCCGCGGCGCTGTTACTGCGCTGCTACTGCGCTGCGACGCATCTGCTTCGCTGCATAAATATGTTTTTAGAATAACTTCTGAGTTCAATATCCGATCATTCTGAAATTTGTAGCACACATTGCGAGTAGCATACTTACCATGTGTGCCAAATCTCAAGTCTCTAGCTATAAAACTGTTCTTGTTATCAGCTTTTTCCAATTGTGGGCGAAGGGGGCGTGGCATCGTCATGATGGACACATTAAGCCCAAGTTTCTTATCATGTGTGCCAAATCTCAAGTCTCTAGCTTTAACATTGCTTATGTTATGGTGATTTTTCTAATTTTAAAACCAACGGGACTTGATATCGAATATTGAAAATAAAGTTGATCTCCGTATGGTATTCAGGAACCTACATTCCAAATTTAAAGTCTCTAGCTCTTATAGTTGCTGAGAGCCACGCATTCATACAGAAGGACGGACAGACGGACGGACAGACACACGGACAGGTGTCAATCGACTCGACTATTGATACTGATTCAGAATATATATACTTTATATGGCCGGAGATGCCTCCTTCTGCCTGTTACATACATTCACACAAATTCATTATAACCTTTTTTGCCCATTTTTAATGAGCACAGGGTATAAAAATACTATACCTTTTAATAAGAACTTTATGCTTCCCAAAGGGTTTGTACTCTGTTTGATTTTATCATATGGAAAACCCGAGATGAATATTAATTTTAAAATTCCAATTGCTTCTACTGATGTTTGTTGGAGCAAGAGATAAAATGCTGTCAAAAGAAATTGCATATGTGAGCTCAAACCTTTTGGCCACCTCTGTTCACCTGTCGCATGAAAGTCAATAGAGATGTTGAATCAAATATCAGTAACATTTTTATTGAGGTCTGAGCCAGTTCCTTTCACAATTGACAATTGGAAAGAAGCCAATTATATTGTGCAAAATGGCATGATTAATACTAAGCATTTGTCGTTTAAAAGGGGGCGGGGGGAGCGGGGGGGTTGGTTGACACAAGGAGGAACTGACAGTGGTGCTTGTGCTTTAAATGGCACTTGGACTAAGTGTGTAAGAAGCAGCTGCTTCATCATCATCCAGCTGCATCTCCTTCATCATCATCATCATCATCGTTATAAGATTTCCCTCAGCTGGTTGTCTCCGGCACAAATTTCCAAGTGTTTTGTTTATGTGCCTCGCACACACAGAGTTCCTTGTCTTTCACATCCAGGCTTAATGCTGCAGCTCGTCGTTTGCATAATAATTTAACTCATTACATGAACGAGGTGGTTGCCACAACTTGTGGCACTCAAACTAAATATGAGCATAAGACACATATGCATACATTTCGTCTGGTGCTTGCCCCAAAAGAAGAATTTATGCTTGACAAGCGGCAATTCAAAAGGCAAGATGAGGTCAAGATGTGGTAACACACACACACCTCTACACCAACACTTACACACACACACACACACACACACACACACACACACACACAGAGAGTTCATCTACACTCTTAAATGCCTGTCAATTAACCAAGACAATCAATGACTTCTATTGCTCTTCTTCAACTGATGAACTACATTTTTTAATTGCAATTTACATTTGCACGAGCTAAGTACTTGCCCCACTGTGCGGCAACTTTGCGGCGTTCTAACGAGCCACATTAAATGTACCACTTGCTAGCCAAGTTCAAAGTGTTGCAGCCAAAAGTTTTTGGCCTTTGGTCGTTGTTGTTCAAGTTGCCATTGTTGTTGCTCGGTTTTGGTTTGCCAGTTTGGTCTTGCCCACTTTTTTGCCCACTTTACCCACTTTGCCAACTTGGCTTGGGGGAATTCGGAATTGAGAGAGTTTTTATTGTCGTACATATAAATTCGTTTACTGATAAACACTACAAAGTGTTCAATAAACATAATTATGTGCCCACAACTTCGATTTGGAAATAGGAATTTCAGCAGTCAAGCGATTTATCAATAACTAATACACGATTTTGTCTAACTTACATATATTCTATTTATATATTAATATATAAATTCCTTGAGGGAAATACAGTTTGAATCAACAAGAAAGGAAAGTTTTCCTACTTATTGGTAACTTTTTCCGATTTGACTTGCCATTGAAAATTGATTGTACTCGTCATAGTCTCTTTAATCTCTTTATCGCTTTTGAGAACCAACTTAAAGATTATTTATTGCATTTATGTATCTTATAGATGAATGTGCGTATCTTTAGGTATTTATGGGGAGGTGCAGAGTTTCCTGTCCGTTCCGTTTATTTAATAAATAGCTGTCTTCATCTTCAGATGTTGTTTAGCCTCCCTGCATTTGCTGACATCGTCGTTCACTTGGACGTCATCTATTTTTATGCGATTTACTTTCTATTTTTTTTGCCATCCTGTCTGCTCTTTAATCCCTTCCCATTCGCGACTCTTCCTGCCTCATGGTGCATTTCCTTTGGCTTTGCTGCAGCAGTGCTTGATGCAACAGCTACAGCAACAGCAATTCACTTAACTTACTCAAGTCGTTGTCGGCATAACTTCCGCTCCGTATTCCTTTTCTAATACGAGTACAAAATAAAAGCAGAAATGTAAAACGAAGACGGGAAAAAGAACTTCAATTCTGACTGCTGGCTAGTGAATAGATCCCACACACTGAGCTCTGGGCTTAGTGCTTAGTGTTTTAATGCCAATGCTTACACATTTTATACAGTTTCTTATATGTAAACATTTTGAAATCCTTTGGTTCATGCATTTGTACGTTTTATTTACCCATTGGGAGGAGTCAATTGTAGGTCGAGAAGCTGTTAACTGCCACAAGTGTGTTACTTGTGTCTTAGACGAAGACTTCCATGAATTTGCAAAAATATTTACATGCGGAATTTGAGGCAAAAACAACAACAACGAATCGCATGAAGCGCCAAATCTGTGCCAATGATGTGAAAATGACGGGAAAAAACCCACTAGAGAATAGCCAAGTGGAAACTGTATAAAACTTCTTCAATCTGTCTCAACAATTATGGTATACAAATGTGTATTATGCCATCTCTTCACTACACAAAATAGATTTACTTCTACATATTTAAGAAAGTTCTTTCTTTGTTATGAATTGAACATTTGTTGCCATAAGGTTTATGAACTTATTTCTCTGATTTTACACATTTTCATACCCTGTGCCCATTAAAAATGGACAAAAATCAGGCAGAAGGAGGGATCTCCGACCATATAAAGTATATATATTCTGAATCAGTATCAATAGACGAGTCGATTGACACCTGACCGTCTGTCTGTCCGTCCGTCTGTCTGTCCGTCTGTCTGTCCGTCTGTATGAACGCGTGGATCTCAGCAACTATAAGAGTTAGGGACTTCAAATTTGGAATGTAGGTTCCTGAATACCATACACAGCTCAGGTTTATTTTTAATTTTCGATATCAAGTCCCGTTGGTTTTAAAATTAAAAAAATTACCATAACATAAGCAATGTTAAAGCTAGAGTCTTGAGATTTGGCACACAGGATAAAAAGCTTGGGTTTAATGTGCCCAACAAATTTCATCATAATGCCACGCCCTCTTCGCCCATAACTCGAAAAAGCGGATAACAGAAGCAGTTTTATAGCTAGAGACTTGAGATTTGGCACACATGGTAAGTATCCTACTCTCAATGTGTGTTACAAATTTCAGTACGATCGGATATTGAACTCAGAAGTTATTCAAGAAACAAATTTATGCAGCGCAGCAGATGCGTCGCAGCGCAGTAGCAGCGCAGTCGCTGCGCCGCGTCGACGATATGACGAACGAAAAGAAGCTGGGCGCTGTAGCGCTAGACATAAACAATCAATAGCCGCAGTCCAGTGTTGCCAGACTATCGCAAAATCGACAACCTCTATCAAATTTAGTCCAAATACCTTCAAGACACAAAGACTAGCTTATATTAGAAGCGACGAACGAGATCGATATATGTATGCTAGATTAGTTTGAGAACACAAAATTAATATAGAGTCAGCATTTACAAATTTATTATATTATTATTTTGTTCTGGTGATGATAAACTTATTTTACTTTTAATAATATGCTTATCAAGTCAATGGGAGATCTGGGACATGTGTTGGCGTAGGCCAACTCGCAGTTGCCGCCCCGTCTGCCAAAGCGTTCCGCTGACTGATAGACACGATCTTTGGCCATTCCCAGCTGATCCTTAGAGCTGGAAGGTGTCAATATGATGTGGAAGAGTTCGCCGAGTAAACCACTTTCGTGTGTCAAAGGTATTGCTGCATGTTCGCAGATTGTCCTCAGTAGACACCAGTGCCCCGGTAGACCCAAGTTTTGGAGTATCATTTCGATGCCGCGATAAATTATCCAGCGATACATGGAGCCCAAATTGGAATTATCCTTGTACCTTCTGTCCGTTATTGGCTGTGGCTTTAAGTAGATGCGTGTCAATTGCGTCGCATTGTTGGGTAGAAAGTATTGCATCCGAAGTGCATAGCCAGTGATGACTGTCTCAAAGGCGAGATCCTCAACGGGAATGCCAAATGCGCAGAGGAATGTGAATGGAGTTGTTGCCCGCTCTGGATATATTAACGTTCCATTGATCTGAGCAATGAATACCAATGAAATGACTACAATAGCTGGATTCAGCATGTTCACTATTGAAGAACTGGTCTAGAACTAATCGTGAAAAGCTCTTCACATCTTTAGAGAGTGTTCTATTAGCACAGTTGATGATGAATTTACACTTAACATACAAACACAATGGCTATCTCTAACGTACAACTAAAGATACATTTCAATAGTGTGAGATTGCAGATCAGAATATTCAATTGAGTGTGAGAATGTCGTAGTCGACTGCGAGATACTCTGCATGCAGCTCTGAGATACAAACGAACAGATAGTTGCCTTTCTCTACCTGTAGCAAACCGGCACACAAAACTGTAGTATCCACTTTTAAAGCGTAGAGAGAGAGAGACAGAGATACTCTCTTTTATAAGAATAATACCAACTCCATTTTAATACAATTTTATCACAATATGTAAACTTAAGCTAATATTGATCTTGATTCTATCACAACAACATGGTAACCAAGTCAATGGGAGATCTTGGACACTTTCGGCCATAGCCAGCCTCACAGTTTCCACCTCGTTTGCCGAAACGCTCAGCAGCCAGATACTCCCTGTCAGTGTGTAGAGCATAATGATCCGATGAGCTGGAAGGTGTCAAAACGATGTGAAGCAGCTCACCAAGTAATCCGCTTTCGTGGCTCAAAGGAAGCGCGGCGTGTTCGCAGATCACACGCAGCAGGCAACTGTGTCCTGGCAGATTCATGTTCTGCAATACCATTTCGATACTACGATAGATAACCCAGCGATAAATGGATCCAAAGTTGGACTCATCATTCTTATTCTTTCTATCCGTAATGGGCTGCGGTTTGAGGTAAACTCTGGTTATTTCCTCAGGTGTCGTGGGCAGAAAGTACTCTGTCTTTAGCACATAACCCGACGTAACTGACTCGAAGTGCAGATCCTCCACGGGAATGCCAATGCCGCCAATGAACTGCACACGAGTCGGAGATGTGGCTGGGAACAACAGTGATCTGCTCAAGCGTTTCAGATGATCATCATCTTGGTGGTTAAAGTCCGCTGCTCCCAAAATTGCAGCGACTGTCAGGTAACAGACTAAAATTGTTGTTTGCATGACAGCAGCCTCTTTTCGCTTGTAGATCTAATATAGAACTGAGCTCCAAGAATTCTCACACCTTCCACCGTTGCAGTCACTTTCCTTCTACTTTCCATTTGTTGACACAGCGCGCGACAGAGAAAGAGATGGGAATCTCGCATTTAAATCAGATCAATTAGCAACCACTTGACAAATTGTGTTCTCTGTTTAACAGTCTACTTACAACTTACAATGTTCCATTTAAACCAATTTCACTAACGAAAGCACACAGAATAAACGATCAATTCTTTAAGAATTAACATGTCATTTATGGCCATTAAACGATTTCTAGAAAAACGAAACGGAGCGTGATTTTATTGCTTAACGGAGACTACCAATACTTAATCTAAACGTATTTGCTTGTTAAAGGTGAAGCTGAAGGTCTTCAATAACACTGGAATAAAGAATTAAGTGAAAGGCCGTATCTGTTCTATAGAATCTGAAATCTGGAAGTTAATATGGGTTCACTTAAGTTATACATTTAATACTTTTATTGTCGAATTTTCTTCTTTACATTTATATTAAACACAATATTGAGAGCAAACTAATATATTAGTTTGGTAATGGATTTTCATCTATCACAACATTGTTGCATTATGTTTGTACAAAACTCTCTTTTGGCAGAAGAATCATTAAAATGTCCATCGATTCTATGTCAGGACGATGTTCTAGTGTACACAGTACACAACACACTAAATTCGGTGCTTCAGGATCTGTTGAGTTTGTTACAATTTGACAAAATTGTCAGTTAACTTTTGGCATACATACATTTGGACCAACAAGTTGACAACAATGTCAAATAGCACGAACTATCTCTATTTGTTGTACTTTGCTGTTGTTGTGGTTGTTGTTGACATCACGTCGAGGTGAAGGTGTGATAATTATAAAGTTGATAAACATTTTAATTAGTTTTCGCACTCGCTGCTGCTGCTGCTGCCTGATTCGCATGGCAAATCAGCATCAATTGTAATTACGCATGCATTATTTTACGGCACACGCTACGTATGCGTAATATGCGTGTCTCTGTCTGTGACAGTTAATCATGTAGCTTAACGCACTTAAATTTAAATGACAAATACAATTTATGTGAATTATGTGGCAGCAACATGCGAATAGCCGTCGCACTCGTAATACAAATTTATTTCAATGTCTCACTCATTAGAGCATCCTGAGCACGTTCCAATCTCTGAGCCTGGCCAAAAACGCCTACTCGTAATGGGCTTAAATACTTTGGATAGCATGCCATTGCCATCGTCCATGTACATGTCCATGTTCATGTCCAGAACTCACAGAGCCGTAAAATAATTACACACATTGAATAAAACGCGACATGAAACAGAAACAGAAACAGAAACTGAAACAGAAAGTGAAACAAACGAACAAAACCCTTCCAAAGCAGAAACTAAATTAGTAGCTCCGATGATTGGGATTGTTACTATTGTGTCTTGGGTAGAGCTTTTGGGGCAAAACTTAGATGGCTTGGTTTTGGCATTTCAATGCCGTTGACCAAATGAGTTTAATATTAATTAGTTGGCTGACAAAGCAGTAGGCAAGCCAATAGCCCGAAATCCCCTCCCAAACGCATTGCGTATACGCCATGTGGTTTGGGGCAATATTACACAGTAAATTAAAGCAAAATAGTACTATACTTAGTCAAGAATTCGTGCGCTCAAACATTTCATATATTTAGTATTTTGATTGCCCCCAAAACATTTGCCACAAACTTTCTACAGACTCTTGCAACATAAAAATAACAATATATTAATTGAAATCAACCAGCTAGTAGGGAAAAAGTTGTAGAGTTTTGCGAGTTATCGAGTTTGAGTTCTAGTTCGGACTCCGATTTGGGTTTCAGTCCAGCTACAGTAAAACCATCTGTGGTCGTTTGTCTTTAATTTAGATTTGTCCCGGGGCCACTCAAAACAAGTGGGTAAACATATTTGCTAAATAATTTCTAACAAATGCAAATGTAATTTTGCTTTCTGTTTTGTTCTTCATATAGAAGTTGGTTTTACTAAAGAGACATGGATAGAGAGAGAGAGAGAGAGCGAGAGAGAGAGAGGGAGAGAGAGAGAGGGAGAGAGAGGGAGAAAGAGAGAAGGACATACACAAATTGTATAAAAGTTACTCCGAAACTTTGGCTAGTTCAGTTTTTAATACAATTAAAAATACCAAATAAGAAAGTTTATATACCCTGTAGAACTATTGCTTCAAAAGAATTATTGCTGTGTTTTCTTGTACCTATTCAAACAACTACTTAATTATCTAATATAATATTTAAATTATGACGACAGAACATTCAATTAATTGGGACATATAGTACAACTTTTACCCCAGTAGACTTCTTGGTTATGTTACTTTCTTTGTAAATTATTTGTAAAATTAATGCAATATTTATAAAATTTTGGACTTGTTTATCGAGTTAATCCCAATTCACTTTAATTGAAAAAAAATACTGTGGATTAATCTGCTGCTTTGGCAATACTTAAGGCCATCTTTTAATGTCTAGCTAAGACCTCTGATAACTATCTGAGAGATACTTTGACTTAATGTATAGAAATGTACGTCAAATTCAAATGGACTATGAAAAATACGCACCTATAATGTTATAAATTATTAAACAAACTTGGCTTACTTTAAATTTAAATCTGATAAAAGCCAACTCAAATTTCTCTACACTTTAGTTCGACTGCCATGCGAGACGTTTGCCTAATGCAACTTAAAGCTTCAAGTTTTGACCTCATGTCTTAAATATGCCAAATCTGCAAATGGCTGACTAAACACGAAATCCTTTTACGCAAAACAACATATTGGCCAGGGTCGTTGGGGGGGGGGGGGGGGGGGTAAAAGTCTGTCAAAGATTTGCAATTTTGTAGTGTGAAATTTATGGGCAGACGTTAAGATAAACGTTGTGTCATTGATTAACGAGTGCTTGTCGGACGACTGACTGCCATTATGTATGGTACAGTTTGAGTTTCAGGTTCAAAGTTCTGTTTTTGGTAGTATTTGAAAACATTTTGAGTTGAAATGATTACGCCCCAAAACTTAACAGATAAAGTAACCCTGGCAAACGGAAGCGCACATAAATCAGTAAGTAAATGTGACTTCCTACATTCAGCTCACTTCAGTCTTGGGCAAGGACTTTGTCGAATACTTAAAGCGCAACAGGACGACAGGACGACAGGACAACGCCGTGTGCTCTGACCCTAAGTGGTAAATGGACATAGATGAAGGTAAAGTCCAACTGCAACCAGTTCAGAGATATTCAGCGAAGTTCTCGACTGAACCAGGAGGCTTGAACGAAGCTTCTGCTCTGCTATGGCTAAGTAAGGGCAGCCGTTGCAGGACTAAGGACATAGATTGGCAACATTTGATGGTAAAAGTTACGTTCGCATTTATCTTTCGTGCACTTGTGTCACTTGTAAGTTTCTTGAACCACAGCCAAGCGACTAGAGCGACAGATAAGAACAGAAAGACAGAGAGAGAGAGAGAGAGAGAAGGAGTGGAAAAGGGAAAGAGAGACGAGACGAGAGAGACAAACAAACAGCACGTCGAATGTTATTAAATTTTGTGGCTTAACCTTTAAAAGCTGACTTTAAAGTTGACATTGATAAATGAATTGACGCAGTCTGCTTCAACGGAACACGAATTACTCGACCGCAAACAATAAACAAGTGTTACTCGAATTGCTACGATCTTAATTGTTGTAATTTAAGCACTCAGCAGGCCATACAATCCAGGTTAAATGCTGGATAAATTTCGCAAGCCATTTACACAGTTGATTCGCTTCTGGGTTTTATTGATTGCATAATCAATTAACTTGTTATGGCCGCCTTACTTCACTTCAACTTCAAAGGGAGCATTAAGTGAGCTTTATTCGGAATGTTATCGATTAATTGGCTGAGCGTCAATGTTAACCGTTTAACGTGTCGCAATGGGATTATCAATACGCTATTTATCGATGATTATCGAAGATTGTAAATAGATAAGAGACTTAAAATATGTTCTTATGGTTATTATATAAAAATACAATCAATTTAATTGATCTCGAGTGTATATATTGAATATTGATTGTTAGAGCGCTATCGATAGTTATTGTATGAAATTCAAAGCGAGTCGCATATGTATAATGAGTTATTGATCGTATTTATATTGCTATACTTTACTATCAAGCTATGTTTATCGATTGTACTTTGATGTCTATCGACTGCTATCGGCTGTACGATTCAAATCACTCTGATCTTTATCGATAGTATCGATAGCTGTCAAAGCTACAACTCTCAAGCGTCTACAACTCTGGCTTCCTTTTAGCTCCATTCATTCACCAACTTCAACTGCTGCGAATTACCTGGAAACCACGTCATCAATTTCCGCTGCCACAATTGAAACTCGTCGTTGCTAAGTTTTCTTCCGTTCTCGACAATTTGCATGCATGACAAGCTAACACTACCCCATCCCCTTTTCCCACCTGTTACCTGTTATCTAGGCTAGCCGACTCCCCAGTCGACAACCTGCCAGTTTGGTAATTGTGTTGCATTGATGTAATGACAAAATGTTACAACTCGAAACTCAACGTTTGCCATTTACGCGGTGCGTTGACAAATTGGCTGTCACTGCCGCAGTTGTTATTGTTGTTGTTGTGTTGCTAAAGTGGGCGTGTCTGGCAAAGTGGGCGCTGTACAGTTCATGTTTATGTTGATGTTGATGTTCTCCGCTCTCTCTCTCTCTCTCTTCCATCCGCAATGGCTTTTGTGTGAGCTGCCTGATTTATGTGGCGGTAAATAATTTACAATCCAGCATTTTGACACGGTGGCAACTCTGAAGATATGTACATACTACATGTCTAGGCATGTCAACTTTATCTAAATTATGGATTTGCTTGTAGATTGTTGACTCAAAGTTTGCTTTATTCGCTTGGTATGTAAGTAATCTATAAAATAGTTGAAAGCACAGCCTAAAGAGATCGACATTCGCAAAATTGTAAACTGCAGAATATCCTGGCTGAGAACAATACGTTGGCAAAATAATTTAACTTCTATACAACTGTTATTTGTACTCTATGAGTCTAAAGAACTCTATAAAATCTTTACTTATAATAAAATGATTTTAAAACTCGTTGTTTCCGTTTAAAGAGTTGTCAAAATTTACATTGTCTGCACTGATTATATGATAATGATGGAATTCTCCTACTAGTTGCGACATTACGTGCTGGCAACCATGTCGTATGAGCAATATTAATTATTCAATGAATACATGAATGAGTCGAATGCCAAGAACAAAGCAGAGACACGACAATTCAGAGCCCATAGAAGATGTGTCGCTCTCCTTCTCATACATACATACATACATACATACATACATACATACAGACATACATCCATATCTATTCAGTTTGGCGTGCTGAATTTAAAGTTGAATGTTGTTGGAGACAAACACGCGATCCGGCAATAAACGTGCAATTTTCACAAAATTACAAAAATGTGAGCAAACATTTTATTTGCGCTTTTAACTTTGTTGCCAGTTGCCAGTTGCGAGTTGCGAGTTGCTTTTTTCCCTGTGCAAGGAAAATGGCATAAATCTTTGGCAATTCCTACAGTCAGTTGCCTTTTGCGCATCGCTTTTCTTTTATTTTCATTTCATTTCGGCAGCTTCTTTTGACTTTTTTACCATCTTCTTCCTTTTGTCTTTTTTTTTTTTATATTTTCCTTTGGTGCGTGTTGCAGTGACAAGAATTTGAATAATTCGCCAAATGTGCCAAGTTGAAATGTTAAAATTGCCAACGACTTTTGCCTGCCCTCCACATCAGTCGGCAATCCAGACTCCAGAACAGAGAGTAGAGATTCGGGTGTCGGGAGTCGGGAGTCGCGAGTCAGACACTGTTGTCGGATGTTTTGGCAAAGCGTCTGGCTGTTTCCGGTTTGGCCAAAACTCAACTCACGACTGCCAAATGATTGCAAATGAATGGGCACCGAATGTTACCCCGGAGACTCCACTTTCCTTCTATTCGCTTAACTTAATGCATCGTTAAATTTATAGACGCCATACCAGAAATTATTTAACACAATTTTCGCTAATGTGTCGCAGCCATAAAAGACAAACATAAACAAAAGTTGGGCTCATTAGCGAAGAGCAAAAAGAAATGGGCGATGTCGTTTAATTTATTGCAAGTTTAGGACAGGTTATTGCTTAACTTGCAACCAACAACAGCTGCAACAACTGAAAGAATTGTTGTCGTTGTTGTTGTCGTTGTTCTTGTTGTCTTTCATTTGTCTACTTTAAGAAATTTTCAATAAACCATACAGAAATATCTTATTGTCGTCAGTTGCTCTTGCTCTTGCTGTTGCTTGCTGTGTTATTTAGAAAATTAATAAGCAACAGCAACTCAACTTCAATTCAATTCCAGCGTCTGCAGGGGGCGTGGCTGTTGTGTGACTTCTCCACAACGTCGTCGTCGTCGTCGTCGCAGCAGCAGCAGCTGCATTCCTTGGCGCATTTTAAAATGTAGAAGCATTTTATGGGTGGCATTCCATTTAGGGGCACAACCATTTAGCACATGAAAGAAATTGCCAACGAGTTAGGGTAGAAGGTGAGGGGGTCGCATAGCTGCTGGCAAGCAATTAGTTTTAGTATTAAACGACACGATTCAATTGTCGCCTAGGTAGGATAGTTATGTTCAACCAACACACAAAAGCATTCAATGGCGAAATTTGCAGCCAAAGCCATTAAACATACATATGTACATATGTAGTTCTTCGGTGAATAATATAATAGTTAATAGATTAACTAGTATTCAATTATATTTCATAGTAGAGTTGAACCTGGGCAATTTGCTTGCCACAATTGGAATCGAAGAACTCAATTAACGTGTTAAATTCAACTTGATTTGCTATAATTTTCAGTTACTTTCAAGCAATACGTTTTTGCCTTTCTCTCGCTGTCTTGCTCTTTTCACTTCTCTTTCACTTTCTCCTCTCGCCCAGAGTCGTATGTTGTTTTCCTTAACAAAACATCAAATGCAGTGCACACAACACACAAAGAAACTGTAGAGGAATAAAGCAATCAGTTGTAAATCCTATTAAGTGTTTTACGTTTAAGGGCATAGTTTTCAAATAAAATTAAACGAGCTTTAGAATCATAGCAAGACGGTTAGTCGAGCGTACGTGACTGTATAATACCCTGTGCTGGTCTTAAAAGAAAGTAATGGTATTGTTTTATCTCTCATATAAATACTTGTCTACATATGATTAAATATATCGCTTGCTTGCGATAATCTGGCAACACTGGACTGCGAATGTTGATGCGGTAATTGTTATTATGATAGATATGTAATATTGTGAAACATGTGTGAAAGCAAACGCTAATATTAAGTTTACTTTCGCCAGTAGCATTCAGCTTTTCTTCACTGACACAATATACAGCTTTCAGTGTAGCATTCAGCTTTTCTTCAGCGACACAATGCAGAGCTTTCAGTGTAGCATTCAGCTTTTCTTCACCGACACAGTGTATATAACATAAACTTGAACTGCGTATAATATTCAGAAGTTTGAAGTCTCTAGCTCTTATAATTTCTGAGATACACGCGTTCATACAGACGGACGGACAGACAGACGGACAGACAGACAGACAGACGGACAGACAGATGGACAGACAGACGGACAGGTGTCAATCGACTCTGCTATTGTTACTCTTCAAGAATATATAGACTTTATAAGGTCAGAGATGCCTCCTTATGTAAACATTTGCACAAATCCATTATACCTCTTTTTGGGCATTTTTAATGGGCACAGGGTATAAAAAAAACTGCATTAAAGTATTCTCTTTGTGACAACATAAACAAGGTAAATTCACCTTAACTATTACCTTATACTCTGTCATGGCATCCAACAACAGGCCCCAAAAGGAAAGGAAATCAATTTGCCGGCACAAATATTTGGTCCGTAATAAGGACCCCGAAGTGGTCTAATTATGCGTGGTCATATGCGGGTCAGCAGCTGACCAATTCAAATGCAAAGCTTTATGGGTCACAAACTGACCCTCAAAAAAAAAGGGTGCACACGTGTATGTTTAGTAAATGGTTGTGTGAGTGTGTGTGTGTGTGAGAGAGTGTGTGTATGTAAATGACGAAAACAAAGCAGAAACAAGCTAATCGACAGTTGGGTTTCTGCTCTTCTTCCTTTTCGCTTTGTCCTGTTCTCATGCATATGTAAATCCTGTGCCAATTTTTTAGTTGACAGCCATTGAACTAATCCCAACACACAGAAAAGAGTTAAGTCATTTAAATGCCATTGTTTATCACCCAAGCATAGACTTGGCTCCATCTAATGTTGCTCGACGAGAGATAAATAGACATTCAGAGAGATAGAGAGAACTATTTATAAATGTCTCATGGAAAATTTAGACGTGGTGGTAGTAAATATCAAAGTTACGATCTAAAAGGTAAGTTTTCCAAGGCGTTGGAACCACTTATGACTGATGGTTAGTTTAAAATAGTATCGAATGTGTTTAAAAAAGGGTTTCAATGTTTGATTTGAAAATAAACAACTTTAACTTTAACATAAACTGGTTCTGCTTAGCCCTTAGACGGACCAACATATCAAATTTGGTGTGTCTAGCTCTTATAGTCTCTGAGATCTTGGCTCTCATACAGACAGCCGGACAGGCAGACAGAAAAAACATTGCTATATCGATTCGGCTGTAGATGCTGATCAAGAATACATATATCGTAAATACGTTATGGGGTCTGCCAGACTTCCGCAGACCTGTTACGTTCCTTTTTAATACCTTTACTTTATTTTTGACAAACTTTATAGATTGTTATACTTTCTTAAAAGTAAATGGTATAATAATGTCAGTAATAATTCCGACATGCCTTACATTGATAAATGATCATAGAATAATGGCAATAACATGTCAGTAAACTGATTTTCATGTAAGTCAACTTGAATTAAAGATGAAAATAGTTAAGACCAGTTAACATTCGTAAAAACTGTATGAATCCTTCTCTAAAACTTGTTCAAGTTTACAGATCCATTTGATATTAAATGAGTTGGAAATAAAGAAAGAAAACTACGACACAAAAAAAATGGGAACCTGGCAGCCCGTTTGAATTTGTTTAATCCGCAAAAGCAGACAAAGGGTTTTCACAGTTGGAAGCAGACACACACACACACAGCCACTCACACAGAATGGTAAACAGCTGGGACCACGTGGATTATTTTATTGGGCTGAAAGGGAAGGAGGGGAAGGGAGGGCGCATCTCTTGCCAAAATCCCAACTGGTTGAATTGAGTGGGACGTGGCTTGGCCATGCCGTGTTTAATTGAGTTTGAAATAGGTGCCAGTTTCTGGCCTCTCAGCTGAACGAGGGATACGACGACGCATGAAATTGGCTTAGTTTTAAGTGTTTCCCATGTGTGCGTGTCCGTGTGCGTTTGTAATTGTATTAGTGTTAGTGTTAGTGCTATGTAGTTGGTTGGCCTTTTCCCGTATACGCACCTTTTCCGAAAAGTTAATTAACTTACCGTGCTGAGTTGTCCTTTTTGCTAGATTCATTATGTCAATTTCGAACTGAATTTGATTTTAATTATTATTTCACCAAGTCACTGCCAGATTTTGAGAATGTCCTTTAAGCCCAAAAATCCTATATACCATAGAAAAAATAGATACATATACTATTTACAATTGAATATCCAAATTTTTGAGTAACAGCCGGCAAAATTGATATTCTTTTGCCCCTTTCGTCGTCATTTTGTAATATTCCAATTTATGTGCGCACTTCCCGAAATCCTTTTGGCAAATTCATTTATTTCAATTGTTGTTGAAGCTTTGGCAGCACCCGACAAAGAGTCGAAAAACGAGTGAGCGGGGAAAAAAAAAGCATAGTCTACTGTACGGCGTAATAAGCAGTTTTTATGCAGAGCGCATTGTGCGACCGGCGTTTTTATTGTTTCCGGCCGCATTTGAAACGTCAGGCGGCATGGCAAAAACGACAATGGGTAAAAGTGTTAAAGAATGCGAATGTTTAAAGAGATGTGCATGTTATCGATAGGCACAATTGTCGATAGTTATCTATGTATTAAACAGACGCCATAAGCGTAATGACTTAGACTTGTCAACGACAATGGGTAAAAGTGTTGAAGAATGCGAACATTTAGAGATAGAGATGTGCATGTTATCGATAGGCACAACTGTCGATAGTTATCTACGTATTAACCAGACGCCATAAGCGTAGTTTAGACTTCTCAACGACAATGGGTAAAAGTGTTGAAGAATGCGAATGTTTAAAGAGATGTGCATGTTATCGATAGGCACAGTTGTCGATAGTTATCTACGTATTAACCAGACGCCATAAGCGTAATGACTTAGACTTGTCAACGACAATGGGTTAAAGTGTTGAAGAATGCGAATATTTAAAGAGATGTGCGTGTTATCGATAGGCACAGTTGTCGATAGTTATTAACCAGACGCCATAAGCGTAGCTTGGACTTGTCAACTGTTATCGATGACAGGAATGAATCGAACGTGCATAAATCGATACCAAGTAATTATCAAAATATTGCCAATGCTAACGTGTGTTAAAAGTATCGACCATTTACATATATATAACTTGTGATAATATAACTTTTGTCATTTCGATTAAATTTCTTACATATTTCATATTTTTCTTCGTCATTATACATCTGTGACCGATAAAATAATTGAAACACTTGGATTTCTATATCAACGTCTGCTTTCTTCTTCTGTCGTTCGATCAAGACTGACTCGACTCAACGAGCCGCTAGATCCTTCGATTCCCGCCAGAGCGAGACCATGCTATATGTCTATAATTATTCTAGTGAGTTAAAGTGAGATAGCTAATATGTGCAAATTAACCGATGCAGATAATTAGATATGGATGTTAATGTTAACAGATTAGCGATGGAATATCGGTAAAGCTATCGGCCTGCTACACATCTGAGAAAGTTATACGAATGCGTTACATAAATGAAGCGAAAAATATTCTTTTGCCTTATGCAAATGATTCCCCTATTTTCGCCCCACTGTGCAACGTCCCCGTTCAAGCCACAACTACATGCAGGTTCACTTTATGCGGCGTCAATGGGCGTGTCGCTATGGATAGGAGTACGGATGAGGGTGCGGGTGCGGGTGCGGGTGCGGGTATTTGCGGACTTTCAAACAGCGAAAACTTTTGTCTACATTCATTTTTATTTTATAACCCCCGAAACCGAATAAAATGAAGCAAAACAAAGCAAAGTCAAAACGAAAGTTTTCAACATTTTGCATTGTGCGCCGTCTTTTGCCGCTTTTTTTGGCTGCTCGCAATTCTGTTTAGCATTTGAATGGCATCGTTTCGAGGCCTGTCTCTTGACTTATTTTTATGAGTATGCCTGTCGATGGGCGGTAAGTGAGTTACGCCCCCTCCCCACACCCCTCATCTACCTTGCCTTCCCTTTCAGCTGACGCTCAAATTACTTACAAAGTACTTATTTGCCTATTTTAAAAGCCATTCCTATAAATGGCAACAACAACAGCAACTTAAAGCCGACAATGATGGTGGAGGGGATAAGAGGGGAATTTTGGGAGTTCCACAAAGAAATGTAATAAAATTAGTTCAAAAAGTGCAGCTGTCTAAACAACTACCTGATAAACATAATGTGAGAAAGAGATAGCTGCCTGCCTGAAGCGGGAGAGAAAGAGATGAGAATATGCGCAGCCCTTTTACACATAATCTCAGAAGTTGGCCAAAACCCAGCTACCAGATCCCAGCACCCGCTGCCATTCCCCATTCCATTTACATCCCAAATTGAACCACTCTGGAAATGCGGACACAACAATTTGCATAAAATGTTGCAAGTTCCACGTGCGTCGCCTTTCCGGAACTCCAGCTCACTTGGCATTTCTTTTTTATTAAATTTTATTATTATGTTTTGCATAATATCCACCCAAAACTCATCATCATCCTTTTTTCCCCTCTCGTTTTTTTGTACTGAGTTGCGGACAATACTTCCTTTTTTTACTTATAACTTTAACAATAAGAAAATATATATTTTATGATAATTGTTTAGAAATTGTTTAGAAAGATTTACAAATAGTTTGTTTTAGTTTTTTATTAACCTATACTTAAAAAGGTTTAAATGGAGTATATTTAATTGAGTATAAAGTATGAATACCTTGAAAATTAACACTTACAACCTTGAACCAAGTTACTTTACTCAGTGTTGAAGATTCAGTAATGTTTAAAATATGTGTCGATTTATTTCTGGAATAGATTTTTACTTTTTTTGTATAAATTTGGAAAAATTTCATCTTCAAAATGTGCTATGAAACTGTTATATTCTCATTAATTATTTGGCCTTCTAATTTATTTATATTTAAACATATTTATAAAATATTGACAAATAAATGTTCAATCAATTGTAATAAAAGGATAACTAATAACAATAGATTGCACTTAAATCATTGTTTTTTGGTTAAAATGCGCTTTCTGTTAAAGTTAGTTTGAACACTTGGCAACGTTAGTTCGTTAGATCAACCTATGCCAAAAATTCATTTGGCAAACAAACTTGAGATACTGCAAACTGTTCGGCTTAATGGAAAGTCACAAGAAATGGCTTGTTGGCCTATGCACACTTATGACCAGTTCTCAGTTAGTTGAAGACGTGATAAGCCCAAATCAAATTAAACTTTTTGTAGCGAGAGTTTTTCTCGGCTGCAAAATAAAAGAGCAGTCATGCCATAAATTACTGACTGAAAAGCGAATGGCGGTGTCATCGATACGAATACGGGTAACGTCGCCCCTGAGATCTAAGAACTACAAATTTCAACAAAAGGCAAACCACAAAAAAAAAAACTTGAATGCGACAATTAATTTCAGTGAATTATGACCGCAGGGTCGGAAAATGGGGCTAATGTGATGTCCGCCATTGGCAGCAAAACGGAAAACACGAACAGCTGTCAGACCAGTTACACTCAAACACACACACACACACACACACACTCACACACACGTATTCCTTTATGTGAAAATGTCCGAAATGTGGCTAGAAAGTTGTTGGCTAACAGCGTTTTGGCCTAATGCAGTGTAATGCAACCGCAGCACAACGAGCTTCATTCCCTGGCGTGTCATTTGCCATTCGCCATTGAATATGACAATTTTATTTGAATGTGACTTAAACGACGTATACGTGATATTTGCATAGCAGCTTTAAAAAAACACGGCACAGTTATGCCACGAGCCATGAGCCATGAGCCATCATATCTAAGGCCAACTGTCGCCACGTTCACAGTGACATTGCCCATTATTTATGGCCAAACAATTGAGGCAACTCTTCGGTTCAAACTATTGTTCGATGTTCGTGAAATAAAAAGCAGTGAACAGTGAACAACAGAAAATATGTGCGAATATAAACACGACAGCATGACTAATAGATATCACTTACAAAATTTACATATCCTAAAACAATAAACAACAAGAATTTTCATTTTAAAATTTGTATGGTTTTGTTAAGATTTAACTATCATTTTATTTGGTAATTAAAGAGTATTTAGCTGTTAATAAAGTAGTACTATATTGAATAACACTTATGTATATATATATATATAATATTTATATAATATTTTAATATGTTATTTATTAGAATTGATTATTAGAATTATGTATTTATCGCTTGCCTTCATATTTTAATATAAGGTTTAATTAAGTAGCTTAAGGCAATTGCTCAGTGTAAATAAAAACTCAATAGGATATTTCACTTCTTCTTGATTGATCGATATTTATTTCTGTAAATCTTAGATAGTATCGCAGTTCAGGGTTGCCATACTTCTTAATTCAATAACCATTTTAATGTATATCAATTCCGTAGTCATTTTCAATTCACTTCAGTAAGAATTACAACTTTACAAATCTATATTAACCTCTTTTAGCTGTTTCCAGTGATTACAGGGTATAAAAAGATCCGAACGCAGACACAAAAAGACACAAAACCGAATGACAAAAACCTAACAAAATGGCGGCAAAACAACGCGGAAGTCGCGAGAACTCACAGCTCGGTGAAAAATGCTCGTAAAGTACAATGAACCGCAAGAGTTGCATTCAATCTGTGTGTGTGTGTGTGTGTGTGTGTCACTCTATGAGTGTGAGTGTGCGAGTGTGAGTGTGTGTGTGTAAGTGTGTGTGCTTTTGAAGTTGAGTGGATTTCAGTGAAAGAAATGTCAGAGAGAATTTTGCTGGCAAAAAGCAAAAGGAGCATTGTTATTGTTTTGCAACATTTGGCATCATTTATTTTGTGGTCCAAACAAAGCGATAAGTCGGCTGTAATACTGAAATGTTCTGCAGAGAATAGATACTCGTACGATGAGGTGCATACATACAGACACCACTGTCAGTCAGTCAGTGAATGCTTCAATATGGAGGCATATCTTTTGTCACTGCACAACGAGAAATAAAGTTATCACTAATGGGTCAAGTGATATTTTGAAACGCTCTGATTTCGAATTCAATTCAATTCAAAATAATACTCAAAATTACTGGTATCTTTTGTATACAGTTCCTAGAAGAAGTTAAGTTGTAAAGTTGCCAACTTTCACTTAAATTACAGAAGACGAAAGAATATAAAAAAACCAATTATTTTTCTTACTGAAATTACAATAATATGTTTTATTTTACATAAATTTGAGTAGTATTCCAAGTAGATTAAATGTGCCACAATTGCTCGGTCATTGTAGCACATTTTTTTTATTAATTTATCTGTAACAAGAGTCGTATACGTGATGCGATTTGAGCACACACACACATACTTAAAAAGCACCCTGACGTTTGTTCTTTTCACTTAAAAGCCTTTTGTTGCTGCTGTTGATTTGCTTTAAGCTTCCACTTAAATATTAAATAAAGACCACAATGACTGAATACAATACATGTTAATTAAATTGTTATAATTTTCCTTTTTTTTACATGCATTTAAAATTGTTTAATGCACTGGCATTAAGTTAAAACTATGTAAATCCAAAAGAGATGATTTAAATGTTTAATTCTTGTATATTTCGAAAAAAACTGTTGAAAAACTGTTGAATAAAAGATTTGTATACTTTAGCTAAGCTAACAAAAACTTATGTATTATGGATTGCGTTAAAATGAAAACAGTTTTAATTGTTGTTTCTTTTAAAATGTCAATTTTTTCTGATATTTCTTGGTCAAGTATTTGCAAATCTAATCAGCTAAGTAAGAATAAATAAAAAAAATGCTGGCAACTCAAATGGCAAACGGCAAATGGCAAACAGGCTGCGAGCGATAAGCAAATTATGCAATCAACTTAAACTCGACCTTAACTTGTAGTCCCATTTTCAGATGGGTTTGGCTCCTTATGAACCGCATTCAGTTTATAGCACCCGCAGTTGGAAAGTTTTTCATTCAATTCACTTAAGTTTCCTTTTGCATTTTGTTGCCGCAACATTTTCAACTTGCACTTCGAGGTGCTTTTCTTACTGTTTGCTTACCTTATGGCCTCGATTCTTGTGCTACATTTGCAGCAAAACTTTCGTTGCAAAGTAAAACATGAAAACATTGCCAAGTCCTTGGGTGTCCTGCCGCTTCTGGTGCTGGTCGTGGATCTGATGCTGAAGCCCGTTGCAGCCGTTGCAGCTAATGGTGTTTATTGCATTTACTCTCCTGCTGGCACTTAAATCGGCATCAGAAGGACAGAGGCGGCATTCAACTGTGACACTGTTACTCCCCATGCCACGACTGGGTAGAAAGTCAATGACAGAGAGGGAGGCGGAGAGGCAGAGGCAGAGACGATGGCAGAGTCAGCACCTGCAGGCACGCAAATAACAAACAGCCGCAACCGAAGAAGAAGACCCCGAGTTCAAGTCAACAGCTGACAGAGTCGTCTGTGTGGAAGAAAGTGCTAAGTAAATTCACAACACAAAGTCTACAAAGCAGCAGGTGGGTTGGTCAGAGTTCCTGCGGCTTCAACAAAACCCCACAAAATGCGCAGTCAGCCTGTTAACCCACCACCTCCTTACTGCTATCCTCAAATGGTGACTATTACGGACGGGATTTGGCTGCAACAAACTTTGATTAAATCACATGACAAACTGAGCAAAATGTTGAGCCACTGACTCCAAATTTCACACACTCTCGCTCTCTCTCTCTCTCTGTCTGTCTGTGTTTCCTTTTGCGGAATGGACAGACTCAAGTGGTTTCCCACTGAGCCAATTGACTGACAGGTGGGCTGGCAAGGTGGTGGTGACTCGGCAACTGCAGTTTGGGGGTAAATAAATTCATTAAGCTATTAGATTCACCTTGGAGGTGATGCACAAAGCCAGCTGCTTCTCACTTTGCATGTTCTTTGTCTTATAGTGAAATATTCAGTTACTGGGATTAAACGGATTTCGTGTCAGCATTTATTTGCCTTGTGTTTCTTACAGCTTGGGATAATCACTTTAAAATTGTGCGAGAGAGAATCTTTGAATTCCATTAAATAAATCATATAAACTAACATTGAGTAACTATAATAATTCAACTGAAAAAAAGTAAGTATATAATATAGTATGCATTTATGTAACATAGGGTTAAGTTGAAGCTGCGACAAACAGTATTAAAAGCAGAGGAATATCGATACCAGGAGTGTTATCGATATTGGCGGTCGCATGGAGTCGGAGTGAACGGAGTCGGAGTCAGTCGGAGTGAACGGAGTCAGGCGAGTATCACAATTGGGAGAAAAGCAGCAACGAAGTCAGTCGATATCAGCCGAAGTGGAATCGTCAATGAGCAAGTCGAGCACAGAGACATTTACAAGTATTGAAAGCTGTAAAACGATGAAGATGCCGATCCGCCGTTTAATAACCTTTTAATAATAATAAACACCGGTTAATATAATAATAACCTTACATTTATTAAAAAGAATGAAATTAGCCTGCATCCAAGTGAGTGTCCCCTCTCGACATTCTGATAAACTGTATTTATTAAATACTTAATATGATTGTAATCGTCGTCTCTATTATATTTTGAATAATTAAAGAGAATGTCCCCTGTTCAGAAGCCATTAAACATATATAATCCCAATTGCATTGTAGTCAGCTCCTTACTTACTAATTACCCTTTATTGTATTATTTATTATTAGCTATTATTTGTAATCAAAATCCATGAAGCATCTCTAACCACAATCCAGTTTGAAGTCAAAGCAACTCATGTCCTTTGATAAATGCACGTAATTTATCTCAATTAAACTTGGATTACAAATTATGAATATTGATTTATGAACGATGCGCCTGTTCTAATCCTGTCGGGCCTCTGCTAATTTGATTTGGGACAAAGGTATATGAACTGTCTAACCCTTATTCAGATAGCAACTTCAAATTGTGCCGGAGCACGGAAAGTTAGCGCTTTGTCTTCCTTTGTTTTTGCTGTTAATTCATTAGCAGAAGTTGCTCCGCTTCCAGAAAAGATACTAGAATGAAAAGCAACATGAAGAGTGCACTAGAAGATCTAGGTTGATGAACGTATCCATAACTAAACTCACATTCAGACGAAGTTTCGCCTGGTTGCACTTTTCTCTTTTCCAATTATAGAATGAGAGACAAAGTTTTGTGTCATCCTTTTTGAGAAAGACAATTTCTGCTTTCTTGATTTTTGACTGTTTTTGGAGCAGAAAGTTAGGCAAAAAAAAAAAATGAAGAGAAATATACAACTTAATTTAAAGCTCAGAATATTATAGTTGTGCAATCTGAACTGATTCCTTGTGATAGCTAGACTCTGGACACAGGACAAAAGACACAATTTAACGGCTGACAATAAAGCCATTAAGAACAACATCCAAAGCAACAACAACAACTACAACAACAACATTGACCTAATGAGCTTCAAGCCACAGACGCCAAAAGAAATTGACACGACGCAGCGGCATTTCATTTAATTGTGCAAACTGTGACAGACTGCGTCCTGCTTGCTGCGTCCACAGGACGACAAGGACAACGAGTCGGTTGCTCCTAATGAACGCTGGCTGTCAACGCTGCTAATGTCGATAAGGTCATTTCGGGGCGTGGCTCGTAAAGAGGCGTCATAAAAGCAAACGGCACTTGGCCAACCATGGTTTAGGAAGGGAGGGCAGGGAGGACCGCTTATCAGTGTGTGCCCTGTGCACCGAGTCCAGGATACATAAGTATATACATAAATACCATAGCTACTTGTGTCCTGCTCCATGAAACATATTTCATCAGCTCGTAACCAAACTTGGAAGCCCTAAAACTTTGCTCCTCTCGTTGACTTTTGCACCCTTTGTGTGTGTGTGTGTGTGTGTGTGTGTGTGTGTGTTGAAAGTGTCCCGAATTAACGTTCGACTTCTTTTTGAGCAGAAGTCCGCCTTGGTTGGGGTTAATGTGGTTGCTCATTAGCAAAATAATTGCCAACTAATTGGCTCAAGAGTTGCCCGGCAACTGGATTAGTGTCAGACTGATTGAAGCACTCGAGATCACAATTCAAAAATCATTTCAAGTGATTATTATAAAGAAAACCGAAAAGAGATTATAGAAAATGTTGCAATTGATTTATAAATTTGATAAATATACTTAAGTCTACTCTAAACGATTTTAATTTCTTATTTATACTATAAGATCGATGGAGATAACATTTATTTAGCATTCAAGAGTTGCTGATGTGAAAACTTTAATGAACTTTAACTAATTTCACATTTATGTTTTCATTGTCTTTTTTTTCCTTCAGTTTTTTCTTCAATCCCCACACTACATTTCATACTAGTAAAAACTTTCTTTCAAGCACTCACTTTCATTGTTCTTTGCCTTTTCCATTTTTATCCGCATCTTTGCTGCTTATTACATTAGTGGTTGCACCTTTTGGCAGCTAAATATATGTCTATCCTTAAGATAAATTATTGTATACTTTGCTCTTTTATTATCGCCCTTTCATCATGTCTCACCGGTCGAGCATAAAAAGTTGCCATAAAAAGGTAATCAAACTTTCCTGATTATAAGTGAAAATGCGAAAAATTATGAATCAATTTCTCACTCAACGAGCGAAAGTGCAAAGTCATCAGCTGGATGCATAAATTTGGGGAGGAGTTGTGCGAAGAGGGAATGGATACGCAACTGCACTTTCCAAATTAACATAACTTGATTTTTTCTTTTTAACTACGGGCGTAACATCTCCATTTTTCGAGGTGCTTTAAAGTTGCTTAAGAAAGAATATAGAAAGAATTATAGGAAAGTTCGTTGATTAAATGTCAGCGTGTAGCAGGCCGATAGTCTGTTAACATTCCAATACTCTGTTCATCCTACCATCATCACTAGATTGTATACCGCACCATCACTAGACTGTGTATCCTCCCGTCACTAATTATCTAGATGTATTAGTTATCTCGCTTTAACCTACTAAGACAATGGAGATCGACCTAGCTTGATCTCGCTCTAAAGCGAGTTGTGAAATACAGCGGTGTGTTGCCAGCGTCAGTCGTTCAATTCTGTCGAAATGAAGCAGACGTCATAGAATATAGCTTAGAGCTGGCAAAAAATCGATTTATTCCACTATCGATTTTTCGATGTTTTCACTGGTAAAAAATCGATACTATCGATGTTTCTTAAGCCATATATATATATTTTTTTGAATTTATTAAATTAAAAGTTATTTTTTTCTTAAGTTTTTTATTAACAAAATTTTCATTTTTTTCCTGTTCTTCATTCATTTCTTTGTGTATTTTAATATTAAAAATAACGAAAAATCACATTTCATTTGAGTTTACATGTTGTAATGTAGTTAAGGTACGAGATCAAACTTAATTATTAATCAGCCAATTATTTCTGTTCATAAAAATTATTTTATCGGCAGTTGAAGCCTTGAGTGAAGCCCTCTTCTCACTAATAACAATTCCGGCTTTACTGAAAATGCGCTCTTCCTTCGTCTTCAGAATCGCTCGCCGACATGTTGTTTTCTGCAAACACACATACACATACACAAAAATAAATTTGCAGTTCCAAGAATAAAATGATAAAATATATTTACCCTTCGTTGCCTTTTTAACGATCTTTTCCATCCTTGATTCCGACCACCAACACCAACTGAATATTCCGCTAATTAATAAAAAAAAATATGACTATATTTCGCTTTAATTTTAACATATTTCACTTACTCCAATCCAGCCACGCGCAATGTATAGAGAAACTGTATAGAGAAGTAAAATTTTCTAAGAATATCGATAGTGCATAAAACAATCGATATTTTTCAAAAAAGTTTAAAACATCGATAGTATCGATAGTGCTCCGATGTTTTGCCAGCACTAATATAGCTGCGTGTTTCATTTAAATTAAACGATCAGGCGTTATATCGTAATGCTAGCATAATCAAATATATCTGTTTCTCTTATCCATCGATATGTTCGATGGCTTTTTATCAGACAGACGACAATCTACAGCTAATTTACATAACTTTCTTGTTATTAACACCGTTCAAGTCTTTCAGAGAAAGCTTTTTTCCAAAGATACACTTTGTTGACTCGGTCTAGGCATTTCTGGAATGTTGTTCAAAAATATAAATGGGCAAAAAATGCGAGATCCTAGTAGGCCATACCATGTTTCTGTATTATGTCAATTTCCCCAATCGTGTTGCTTACTAGTTTATGCTAAAATACTTCAGTAGTTTTTAACATATCATAGGGAACGGTTCGTGTTCATTTTGGCAGTAAAAAACAATTTTTTTTTTTTACCTGTTTTTACAAGCAATGGACTCTGCGACAGTTGATTCGGTTTATGAAAATCTTTTTTCAGCTCAAAATTTCTTTGCAATGCACGAGCAACAGCAAATAGATAAACAAAATTCGATGATGGCCAACAACTCGCTGATGGATCTCGATATGTTTCGTTATGAGGATGGCGGTGGTGATGCATGCGGTTCGCTTTTGTTGGGCGAGGACTATTGCAGCAGTTTCAAGGACGATATTCTTGGTGGGCCAGAAGGCGGCAGCAGCAGCAACAGTAGCGGTAGCACCACCGAAGACACCATGACCACCACTACCACCAACACCAGCAATTCTAGCACTGGCATTGGTGCAGTAGAAACAACGGGAGCAGCAGCAGCAGTAACAACAACAACAGCAGCAACAACAAAGACAACATCCTTGCTGGAGTGGCAGATGCAACAACAACAACAACAACAGCAGCTGGACCAGCAGGATAAAAGTAAAAATGAAGCAATGACAACTCTGGATGCATTTGATATGCATTCCTCAATGATGAACAATCGGGGAGCACTACATGACTGTCTCTGGTCCTCGCAATTCCGACCGCTGCGACCAGCACCAACTATACAGATTGGCGAAGAGAAATTTGTACTTCGTTCCGATACCATATTTGTACTGGGCATGCGACTGAATGTGACCAAGAACGATATTATCGTGTTCTTCGGCAAGATGGGCCACATCAAGATGGACGAGCTCACATTCAAGCCAAAGATCTTTGTGTACAAGAATAAGCTGACTGGTCGTTCGAAGGGTGAAGCCACCATAACATACACTAGCCCCTATGCGGCCCAGTCGGCCATATATTATTTAGATGGCGCCAAATTTCTGGGTCAAGTGCTAAGTGTTGTACCGGCTTATCTATCCACACGGCCGGGCAAGAGCGTACGTTTCAGTTACGCCCAGGATCCGGTTCTCGATCAGCAGCGACGTCAGCGTCTGAAGAAATGGAAGCCCGCCATTGATAATTGGGTCTGTGAGCTGTGCAGAAACAGCAACTTTGTATGGCGACTCAGCTGCAATCGCTGTCGTGTTAACAAAAGTGATGCTATAATAATTAACAATGGCTCGAATGCTGCCGCCGCCGGCGCCGCAGCAGGCAACGGTGGCCAAAACGATTGGCGTCCACGTAAAAACGACTGGACCTGTGGCTATTGCTTCAATGTGAACTTCTGGTATCGTCAGAAATGCAATCGTTGCCGTGCACCCAAAGCAGAGCTGCAAGCTAGCTCAGAATCAGATAGGGATAAGTGGGAGCTGGTTGTCAGCCAGACTTCCGTGGTTTAACTTGACCAATTAACAAGACTTCTTTATAGGCACACCTCTTTTTTAAAATTGAAAGTGAATTATGGTTCCAGTTATAGTACTGCCAATTTTTTTATAACCTTTATTTATTTGCAAGGAGTCCCCCCCAACACACACATTCTCCAAAAACTTTCTTACATTTCGTATATTGCAATAAATGAAAAGTGGCGTCTTTACATGTTTACCTAAATGCACTTGTAGTTTTTATTAACTTACGAGATTACTGTTGAGACTTTACTAACTAGATAATATATTATATATATATATATATAAATATGTAAAAGTATAATATATACTTTATATATACTTTACCAACTGGTTAATTTATATTTTATCTTAGTCCAAATATTGTTCAACAGATTTTAAAAGTTTATTTTGGGTTTATACTTTTGGTGGAATGATACTGATGATGTCAGTAACGAATAGGCCTAACAACTGACATAATATTTGAGTTTATTGTACATTAAACAATTGTAACCCAGAAGAGTTTACAACATATAGTGGACTACTCCTTTTATATATCTGTCTTTGATTCATTCTATACATCTTTTTTATGTCTTCAATATATCATATTGTTATCTAAATGTTACTTATATTATCTGTATCTTTCATCTATAATTTGCAGCTAATTAAGTTAGTTTACAGCAGTTAAACTTATACTAATACTCAGCAGTTTGTAGTGCTATGAATATAGCGCTAATAATAGTTGATGCCTCTTAAAGTTGTTAAAAATGTTTTAAAATTGTTTATTGCATACTTTGGGGCTTAATTGAAGAATCACTTCCATTGAAATTGCAAATGTTTTGATTTATTGTTTGCTTTAGGGCCAACACTATTATTGGAATGTTATCGTATGCGTACAGCTGGCGGGCACTGTGTCGCAAAAGCAATTTGCTATTAGCAGGCAGATGGCGAATTCCCGGGTAAGGCAACAAAAGGATTTGAATTTAGCAACAGCCTTAGACAACAACTGGCAAGAACAAGGACACTGCCAAATGGCAACTGGCAACTGGCAAAAACATTAACCAGCACTTGGAATTGTTGTGTTGGGGTTCATCTTGTTCTACTTCTTATTGTAGTTTGGGGCAAAGCTTAAGAGGTGGGGAATTTGTGCTGCAGCTTTTGATGTTGCACAGTCTGTGTGTTATTCATGTGTGTGTGTGTGTGTGTCTATTTGTGGGTGTCACACACCAACACACGCACAGACTGTCGAATGTACATGCAATAAAATATGTACGTGTCTAAATTTTAATATGCCTGCGTGTCTGTTTAGCATTTGCTTCAATCCTCAGTCTATTTACCTCTGTCTCATTCATTGTGTCTTTCTTCGCTATGTCTCTCTCTCTCTCTCTCTCTATCCTATTCCTTGTAACGCTGCTTAGCTCTGTTTATTTGACTTGCTACTTATTTATTATACTGCATAATGAAATTTCACGTAATCCTTATTAAAACCAAAGCAAACAACAACAAAGCCCCGAACAAACAAAGCAACCTGCTCATTGTTTTGAGGTTGAACTTTGAAGTTTGAAGATACCTCCTACATATTTTATTTCGATGCCTTGATGAATTCGTAGCAAACTCAATATGTAAATCCTTCAGTATTCCATGGAATAGGCCCCCATTTGTGTTTCCATTTACCAATTACAGTCTCTATCAAATCTGCAGCGACCACAATTCAAACTTTAAAACATTTTCGTATAACTACTCAAACTATTATGTGGCATCGCGATGTAATTTCCCGGACACATTAAGATCAAGTTTCTTATCATGTGTGCCAAATCGCAAGTCTCTAGCTTTAACATTGCTTATGTTATGGTGATTTTTCTAATTTGAAAACAAACGGCGCTTGATATCGAAAATTGAAAATAAACTTGATCTGCGTATGGTATTCAGGAACCTACATTCCAAATTTGAAGTCTCTAGCTCTTATAGTTGCTGATATCCACGCGTTCATACAGTCAGACGGACGGACAGACAGTCAGACGGACGGATGGACAGACAGACGAACAGGTGGCAATCGACTCGGCTATTGATACTGATCAAGAATATTGTAACGATTGTTGACGATCGTCTCGTCACTGGCGGTTGGTCGAGCGGATTTATTTGTATGTGGAGGAGTTGCGGCGTAGCAAAAAGGGCCAATCCTGGGGAAACCGGCGGCGATATGGCGAAATGCGAGCCCGACGAGAACCTGCCCGCCCAAATAGAAACAAGTCAATTATAAATTCTTTGCGATGGCTTTTATTTACGATGATTTCGTTCCGTAGGTTCCATGCGTGTCTTCAGTTCAATTTCAAGTGCCGGTGGGAAGCGGAAGTGCCGCCATCCTTTTTTGCAGTGCAGGGACGCTTTTTCTCAGGGTCGCTCCCCCACCGCTCGGTGTGACCGTTCTCCTGCCCCAACTGTTGAGCAACAGTTGAGTGCATTGGCAACCTTGGGCGCCAGGGTCGCTCCCACCTGTTGAGCAACAGCTGTGTGTAGTGGCAACCTTGGGCGCCAGGGTCGCTTCCACCTGTTGAGCAGCAGCTGTTGAGCAACAGCTGTGTACGTTGGCAGCCTCGGGCGACGGATGCACTATTGCTAATTTCGTTACACTACCCCCTTCCAAGACTCAAGCCTCCTGGCCGAGTGCCTCCAGCGGGGAACCCTTAAAGCGAGCGAGGCGGTTAACGTGCACAGTCTTTGTGGTGCGTTTCCCGGGTAGTCTTATTTCGTAGACCAAATCCGAGTGTGAGCGCACCACCACGGCTGGTCCGACCCAGTCGGACTGCAGCTTCGGACATCGCCCAACTTTGCGAGTGGGTGTATAGACCCAGACTGCATCACCAACGGAGAAATCCTCGGGACAGGCTCGAAGGTCATAACGCGCCTTGTTCGCTGTAGCGGCTGCCGTCAACTGCTTCCTCGCAATCTGGTGGGTCTGCCGGATGTGTTCCTGTAACTGCTCCACGAAGGCGGGATAGCTACTCGGGTCCGGAGATGGTCGGCCATACAAGAGCTCCGCAGGCACACGCATCTCGCGTCCCAGCATTAAGAGCGATGGCGAGAAGCCGGTGGCTTCGTGTGGCGCCGAACGATAAGCCCAAAGCGCTAAAGGCAGCAGCTCATCCCAGTCTCTCTGGTCGGCGGCGACGAATTTGGCCAGGTAGTCCAGCAAAGTCCGGTTAAACCTCTCTACCATGCCGTCGGATTGTGGATGTAGCGGAGTAGTGCGCGTCTTCTCGACGTCGAGTATGCGAAGACATGCCCGGAACAACTCAGATTCAAAGTTTCGACCCTGGTCCGAGTGCAGCGCGAAGGGAACACCATACCGACAGAAAACTTCTCGGATCAGTGCACGGGCTACGGTCTCAGCGGTCTGATCGGGTAGAGCTAAACACTCCGGCCACTTGGTGAAGTAGCACATCACGACAGCGATATACCGGTTGCCTCGGGTCGTCGTAGGCAGGGGGCCGAGGATGTCGATGGCTAGGCGTTCGAATGGCGCGCCGATCACACTAGGCTTCAACTTACCCACCGTTTTCCGAGCTGGACCCTTTCGAGCATTGCAGGTGAGGCAACGACCGCACCAGAGGATCACGTCGCCCGTCTGGCCTATCCAATAGTAGCGCCTTTTTACCTTCGCTAGCGTCTTCTTGATGCCGAAGTGCCCGCCAGTGGTTGAGTTGTGCGCTCCTAGCAAGGTGTCTTCCCGCAAAGCTCGTGGTACCACCACCACCGCGTCCCCCTGCTTACTCTTCGTCATAAGCACGCCTGCGTCCAGATATAGATTAGCATACATGTGCCAGTATGCCTTCAGATCCGGGGATTCTCCCCAGAGAACCTCTTTGGGGGGTCTCCCGTCCTTGGTCAGCCAAGAGATCACTACTGCCAGATCGGGATCGTCCCTTTGCTTTTGGGAGTAGTCTTCGGGTCGAATCTGCAGGTACATGATAACCTGTCCGTCCTGCTCCTCCGCCCTCTCACATAAGCGGCACTCTCCACAAGGTCGGCGCGATAGGGCATCGGCGTTACCGTGTTGCTGGCCACTTCGATGTCGGATCTCCAAGTCGTATTGCTGCAACCGTTCGATCCATCTTGCGAGCTGTCCCTCCGGAGCCTTGAAATTGAAGAGCCACCGCAAAGAGGCGTGATCGGTCCGGAGCAAGAACTTGCGGCCAAAGAGATAGTGGTGGTAATGCTTGGTCGCCAGCACCACAGCCAGTAACTCCCTTCTGGTGACGCAATAGTTCCGCTCGGCAGAGCTAAAAGTCTTGCTGTAGTACTCCAGCACACGCTCTTGTCCGTCTTGTTCCTGGCTGAGGATCGCGCCTGCCCCATGGTTGGAAGCGTCGGTATCCAGGATAAACAATCCGTCCGGGTCCGGGAAACTTAGTATGGGGGAGGTGGTCAGCTTCTCCTTCATCACGTCGAAGGACTCCTGGGCCGCGTCCGACCACGTAAATACGCGCCGGGCCTCCGTCAGCTCGTGCAGGGGTCGGGCTATGGTGGCAAATTCCTTGATAAACTTCCGATAGTAGGAACACAAACCCACGAAAGATCGCACGTCCTTCTGGCAACGCGGCCGCGGCCAGTCAACCACCTTGCTGACCTTCTCGGGGCACGCCTTTAGGCCGTCTTGACTCACGATGTGGCCCAGATATTTCACCTCCGTTCGGAAAAAGTGGCATTTATGGGGGCTCAACTTCAGCCCAGCCTTCGCCAGCCTGTCGAACACTTCCTGGAGGTGCATCAGATGCTCCTCGGCCGTACGGGAGTGTACAATGATGTCATCCAAGTACACCAGGGCTGACTTCCAGGTGACGCCCGAGAATAAACCATCCATTAGGCGCTCGAAGGTGGCGGGCGCGTTGGTCAATCCGAAGGGCATGACGTTGAACTCGTATAAGCCCGCGTCGCAGGCGAATGCGGTCTTCGGCCGTGATTGGTCATCCATCTCGACCTGCCAGTACCCACTCTGTAAATCCATCGTCGAGAACCAGCGAGAACCATGTAATGTGGTCAGGATGTCATCCATCCTCGGCAAGGGATAGGAGTCCTTTAGTGTGGCGTCATTGAGCCGACGATAATCGACGCAAAATCGAGTGCTGCCGTCCTTCTTTCGCACTAACACAACGGGCGAGGCCCACGGACTGCTAGACGGACGAATAACGTCTCGCGCCTGCATGTCGGCGACCAACCTCTCCACTTCCGCCTTTCGTGCTAGCGCCACTCGGCGAGGGGCCTGTTTAATGGGTCGCGCTGAGCCGGTATCGATGGTGTGCCGAATCAGATTGGTGCGGCCGGTATCCTCCTCCCGACGGCAAAACACGTGCCCGTAGCTGCTCAGCAGATGACGTAGCCGGTCCTGAATGGCGGAAGGCAAGTCCGCGGTGGCCAACGACTGCCAGTCGACTGTCGCAGGAGTGTCGGTCACTTCCTCCGCTTCGCAGACCTCCACCGGCTCCAACTGTCCCAAGACAGTGAACGCGGGGAGCCGCACCTCCTGGGCGCTGAGATTTAACATACGCAGTGTGGCTATGCCGTTCGCCATATCCGCGAGGCTGCTACCCAGAATCACCTGGCCAGGAAGTTGGGAATAACGGCCGCGCTCCAACATGACGGCGGAGTTGTATCCCGGCGGGGCGCATCCAATTTGCAGACGTGTGTCGCTATGAGGCGGTATACACGTAGCTGCTGTCGAATACAGCAGGCTGGGATGGTCCGCGCTGGGTGCATGCAGCGGTTCGGAACCCCACGCGAACTTGAGACGCAGAGCTTTCAAGTCCAGGGTGGCCTGATGTTGGAGCAGGAAGTCCACTCCCAGAATGCTGGGTATGCGTCCGTCAACCAGAAGAAAGTCGTGGCCGACGGGCCTACCGGCCACCATCATGCGGACCCGGCTGCGCGCGGTAGCCACAAACTGTTCCGCCGACGGGCCCTGGAGCAGCACTCTACAACGAGTAGCGGGTACGGACTTTGGCAAGGCGTTCCGGTTCAGCACAGACACTGCGGCACCGGTGTCGACGATCAGGCGCACCAGGTGCTTCTGTAAAAAAAGAAAACAATGTAAGTGGCGACCGCCAAGGCTGCCCACAGAATACATAGCCTCGTAGGCGGGAAAACCCGCACTCCTCTGCGCTCCTTCCACCTCCTCGATGGCACAGGTGACGCCTGGGTCCTGGTCTCCGGGCCGGACCGGCGGTTCAACTGTCTGCTCAAGCTCCCTCGGCGGCTCCTCAAACAGGCGGGCTAGGACGGACTCAACTTCGGGTGAAGGAGTGCTAGATCCTGAATCCGGCAACTCGGCGCAAAGACTGCGCGAGGTGAGGCGCTCGGGCCGAGTCCACACGAGCGAAGAGGCGTGGGCGATCTTTAAGGACGGCGGGGCCGCATTCTCTGCTACCGGAAGGGAAGGTCCTGCATCCGGGGTAGCCACTGCGGGCGTCTCGTTGATCGTGGTGGGGCTGGGTGAACCTGGCGAACTTTCGCCAAGCTCACCGGCGTCTCCGGCCAACCTCCGCCCCGGGAGGTTGACAGGCCTTAGTTTTCCGACCGGTAGGACGGAACGGGAGCCTGCTCCTCGTGGTATGCGGCTCGTTGACGGGATCGCCTACCTCTTCTTCCCTGTGGCGATCGTTGCTGGGGGTCGTTGGCCACCATGGCCACGCTCATGACGGCGCCGGCCGTAGGCCGCCTCGCTTCCACCCGCTGAACCAGCTCCAGAGCCCGGGCGAGATTGGGCGGGTCAACCATCAACAGCTGCGGCTGATAGGAAGTTTCCCGGATCCCGTCTATAAAACGCTGAACCACTATGCTGTCGTAGGTCGCGGGGGGAAGACCGCCAAACGCTGCTCGTCCCAGACAGTCCAACTGCCACGCGAAATCCGCCAGCGACTCCTTGGGGCCTTGTCGGCGACTCTGGAACAGCTGGTAGCTCGTACGCGCACTAAGCGTGAATTGCCGACTCATAGCTCCAGCCAGCGCCTGGTATGAGCCCCGGGTCTCCTCGGGTAGCGTTCCGTAGAACATTTGGGCTCGGCCACGCAAGCTGGCATACAGCCGCCGACACTTGCGATGCTCGGACCAACCTTGCTCGGCGGCCATGCCGTCCAGAAGGCTCTGAAACTCACCCCAGGGTCGATTCCCGTCGTATTGCGGTAGCGACTCCGTCTCGATCGGCTCGAAGCGAACCACCGTCTCGGTGGGCGCGGCGTGGGCGGAGTAAGACGGCGGACCACCGACCGGAACGGCGGTAGTTTGTCGCACAGCCTCCGGTGGAGGCTCTCTGCGGTGCACCTCGGGGCAGAGAACCCCCTTATCCGCATGTCCGATCACCGGTGGCATCTGCGGTGTGCTGCACGCCAACTGACCGCTGATAGTCTCCACCGCTGGGGCCGCGAAAGGTCGCGCGCTCGGGCCGCATCCTAGTGTCCGCTCGAAGGATGTCCACATCCGCTCAAACCTTTCCTCGAAAGAGCGGGTCCATTCCGTCATGCGGGCCTGCAGCTCCTGTTGCTGCGCCGCCACTGCGGACACGGCCTCGGCCATGCGGAGGTGTTCGGCACCCCCCGGCCCATCTTCCTCGTCGCTTGTTCCATTTTGGCACGGTGCTCTGGCTCGCTGCTGCCAGGCCTGCGCGGCCTTTTGGCGCGAAGCATGCTTACGCGGCATTGTGGGCCTGTATTTTTACAAATCACAACAACCCCACACCTGACACCAATGTAACGATTGTTGACGATCGTCTCGTCACTGGCGGTTGGTCGAGCGGATTTATTTGTATGTGGAGGAGTTGCGGCGTAGCAAAAAGGGCCAATCCTGGGGAAACCGGCGGCGATATGGCGAAATGCGAGCCCGACGAGAACCTGCCCGCCCAAATAGAAACAAGTCAATTATAAATTCTTTGCGATGGCTTTTATTTACGATGATTCGTAGGTTCCATGCGTGTCTTCAGTTCAATTTCAAGTGCCGGTGGGAAGCGGAAGTGCCGCCATCCTTTTTTGCAGTGCAGGGACGCTTTTTCTCAGGGTCGCTCCCCCACCGCTCGGTGTGACCGTTCTCCTGCCCCAACTGTTGAGCAACAGTTGAGTGCATTGGCAACCTTGGGCGCCAGGGTCGCTCCCACCTGTTGAGCAACAGCTGTGTGTAGTGGCAACCTTGGGCGCCAGGGTCGCTTCCACCTGTTGAGCAGCAGCTGTTGAGCAACAGCTGTGTACGTTGGCAGCCTCGGGCGACGGATGCACTATTGCTAATTTCGTTACAATATATATACCTTATAGGGTCGGAGATGCTTCCTTCTGTGTGTTACATACATTCACTCAAATTCATTATACCCTGTTTTGCCAATTTTTAATGGGCACAGGGTATACAAAGTACAAGGATCTATTAAGTTTGTCAAACAAAAATGTGCGTAACAGGACTAAGGAAGTCTGGCAGACCCCATAAAGTATTTATATTCTTGGCCAAGTCGATATAGCCATGTCCGTCCGTCCGTCTATTTCCTTCTTATAGAATAAGTATAGACTGGTTTAGTCATAATTGTAATTCAGCTTGACGTGAAGACAACGCGGTCGAGTCGATTGAAGGCTCTAAACAAATATTGTTACTGATACCTGCTGCTGCTGCTGTTAACACTTTTCACTCGTAAGATAAGCACAAGTATTATCGGATTTTCTAGGAGCAGACGGCAAGTTCAGACGTCTAATGCTGTCTACACGTACAATACAAATAAATCAGACAGAAACGTTCTATATTTTATCACATTGTAGCGTATTTTGACTCACCTTGTGCTAGTATTTTATTAGAGTCCTAGTCCTCGGCATTTTACTCAGCTTTTGTTCAGTTCCCAAAAGCACTTGAAGCTGCATCGAAATCTGAAGCGAAATTGTTATTGGAATAAGAAATGGGAGTTTGTGTTTTGTGTCGTGGCAGGGCGGGGCGGGGTGGGGGGATGTCTGTCAGTTCAATTGGCTGCCACGTTGATTTCACATCGATTCTGACTTTCACTCTACACCCTTGTGTGTCCTTTAATCCCCTTGTCAGTTACACTGCTCAGTCGCGTCTTTATAAAGCGAAGGGGTTGCGGTCGAGCAGAAGTGCTGACAGCGCATTTATTCAGCACAAATTTCAATATACTCGTACCAGTTTATGCACAAGTATTAAGAACAACTTTAGAAAGCCACCATGAAATTGTCACATTTTGGGGGGATTTATTTAAATTAAAGTAACAAAAGCTGTTTAAAAACTTACAGCGTTGCAAAATGCAGAAAAAACTTCTAAACTACAGCATTTTATAAAATTAACAAATGCTTTAAGTTATATCATTTAAGTGTTCATTTCAAAGGGCATTTAATGACATTTCCACAGCTTAAATTACAAAATAAAATAAAACAATTATTATATGAACTATGAAATAATTGATTTAGATCAAATTCCATATTATCTCCTATGTTTATGGGTCAATTGCTATTAAACTTGCAGCAAATTGTTATATTTTATTATACTGTTAAGTTAAACTGTGATAATTTAACAAAGATGTATGAAAGTCATCTAAAATATTTGTTGTACGTTCGCCAGTAGCATTCAGCTTTTCTTCACTGACACAATGTATAGGTTTCAGTGTAGCATTGAGCTTTCTTTAGCAGCACAATTTATAGAACATTAACTTGAACTGCGTATGGTATTCAGTAACCTACATTCCAAGCTTGAGGTCTCTAGCTCTTATAGTTGCTAAGACACACGCGACGGATGGAGGGACGGACGGAAGGACGGGCACACAGACAGACAGACAGACAGATAGACAGACAGATAGACAGACAGATAGACAGACAGACAGATAGACAGACAGATAGACAGACAGATAGACAGACAGATAGACAGACAGACAGATAGACAGACAGACAGATAGACAGACAGATAGACAGACAGATAGACAGACAGATAGACAGACAGATAGACAGACAGATAGACAGACAGATAGACAGACAGATAGACAGACAGATAGACAGACAGATAGACAGACAGATAGACAGACAGATAGACAGACAGATAGACAGACAGATAGACAGACAGATAGACAGACAGATAGACAGACAGATAGACAGACAGATAGACAGACAGATAGACAGACAGATAGACAGACAGATAGACAGATAGACAGACAGATAGACAGACAGATAGACAGGTGTCAATCGACTTGACTATTAATACTGATCAAGAATATATGTATCAACTTTATAGGGACAGAATTGCCTGCTTATGCCTGTTGCATACATTACCACAAATCCATTATACCCTTTTTTGCACATTTTCAATGGGCACAGGGTATAAAAATATGAGTTAAATAATAAGAGTAGCATTAAATGGATAATTCTTTAAGCGAAAAACATTGTTTAAGGCTTTGAACTTCAAGCTTATGACAAACATAATACGCATAAAGTTTTCTTTATGCAAACAAATGGCAAAACGACGTCATAAATAAAATGCATCTGTGTGGAAAATTAGGAAGTTGCAAACGATGCAAAGAAAATTTTGCATATTTGTACATCTGTTTGATATAGTAGTAGAGGTGGATATATGTATATGTATATCTATGTATATGTATATGTATGAATGAGAATCCCCAACGGGGTTCACAAAGAGCATAAATCTTGCACAGTGCTCGGTCGCAGACACAAACAAATCGTCAATTTTCTTGGAAGTGTAATGGGAATTCTCAAGATGTTTACTTTTGCTTTACTACTCAAGATGGTGTCAGATGAGTTACTGATATTAAATATACTTTGTATTAAGATAATCTAAATTTGAATTTAATCGAACAATTAACAATTAAATGACTTATTAATTATGCGTTACTTTAAGAAAGACTTCAAACGGACTTAATAAACTTAATAGCAAGCATTTTTACGAACCAAATTTCCAAGTTCTTCGCCAATAGAAGAGCTCTCTTGATATCTGCTCAGCTTATCGATCTGAAATTCAATTTTCTTCATCAATAGACTTGATGGCTGAACTACTTAAAACCAACAAAGCACAAACTACACTTAGATAAATGCAAACTTAACTACTCTCCAATGTAAACAGAAATTTGACCCTTTTATTTTGTCCGTTTCATTTCCATTTCATTGTTAATCAAATATTTAAAGCCATTCTATTTTCAAGACTCAGTTAAACGTTTAACTTGTGCCAACTTGGGACTTTCAAAGTAATAAATAGCATCATGAAGACGTTTTGCCAATTACTTTGAAACTAGTCAAATTCTAGACTCTCTTTCAAGCGAAGAGAAAAACTGCCGGCAATTCTATCCGCGGCGACGCTCTACATCTCTCTCTCTCTCTCTCTCCCTCTCTGACGGTCTCTCACAATGTAAGTGCTCAAAAAATGCTAATGCATTGAGAGACCCAGGCTGAGTTTATTGAAAACAAAAACAGAGCATGCAACAGTTTGAAAACAGGAGCAAGAGGCGTATTCAGTAATTTAGTAAATATATTTTTGAAGAAACAAAAAATAAATTTAATAATAACCAGTCGGAAAGGCTACAGTCGAAGTCGACTGTGAGATACTCTTTACTTATTCTTCAAAAAGAAAATAAGAGTGACACTAATAGTTCCCATAACTCGTTGTTACGTCAATGTGATCTTCTTCTTCCCTTGGCCCGACACTGAGAAATATTGAGTTTTGTATAACTTCTGAGTTTATTATCCGATCGTGATGAAAATCAGGATACATTGGGGCTCCGATCATCGTCCTGGGTGCCAAAATTCTAGACTCTAGCTTTGGTGATTTGGTGACTCTAGCTCTTATAGTATCTGAGATCTAGGCGCTCATACAGACAGACGGACGGACAGACAGACATGTCTATATCGACTCAGCTGTTGATGCTGATCAAAAATATAGATACTTTATGGGGTCTGCCGGACTTCCTTCGACATGTTACGCACATTTTGAACATTTTAAAAAGTAAAGGTTCTAAAAAGCCTTCTCCTGTAAAATTTTGATTTTTGGCGCTTACGTTATTTTCGCGGGAAGGGCTCGATATGAAAATTGAGAGTTTTGAATTTTTATTATAATTTCTTTATGTCTAAAAAATGTATGCAAATAAAATGTTTAATTGTTATCTAAACGTAGATAAACTGATAATACTCTCAAAAGCGGGATAACATTTAAACCTTTTATTTCCATACGTTTCTCTGAGTTTGACGATTGGGATTGTAGTATATGTAGTACACAGATATATATATATAATTGGATCTTCTGTTATTTCAGGATTTGGTAAAATCAACAACCAGATCAACAAACTTTTCCGGTTGATCCACATACACTTTATGTTCGGCATCCAAATATTCAACCCGCATATTGGTAAAGTATTTCCTCATCGTTTCAATATTCGCCGCGGTGACAAATCTCGCTCTTTTCGCCGCAATAAGCAGAGTTCGCCCATCATAGGGCTTCAGTCCTTCGAGAGTTTGTTCATAGTCGGACATTGTTGGCTGCCAGCCATCGAGAATGGCCTGAGGATTAGATTTCCATGCGAAAGTGCCCAAATCGGTCTTCCTTAGGTTGTGAACAATCAGTATCAAATCTAAATCACTTTTAACTAGCTTTATAAACTCTGGCAATATGAATTTGCGAGCATCGTGCAGGGATAACTCTTTGGGTATTGTCGGTAACACTTTGATCATGACCTCAAACAAATGGTATGCATTTAGGACATCTTGCGGTAGACTTCCCGGCGTTATGTCCACAAAGATGGCGCTTTCCACAAGCTCGGGTTGAGTCAGTGCCAAGGTCATCAACGCCCTTCCGCCCATACTGTGACCGAGTGCAACAATGCGCTTCAGCTTATGGCCCCCTATAAAAGCAGCCACATCAGCTGCCATATGCTTTGGCGTATGCTCCGGACTGTGTCCGCTCTCGCCATGATTCCGTGCATCGACAGCGATCACAGCCCGAGTTCCGCGCTTGGCCAAATTGCGAGCCGTACGTCGCCACTTAGCCCGGCTAACATTAAGGCCGTGCATTAGAAAGATCGGCGGCGCTTTCAATTGATTGTGCGGCATCTGATAGACAGCGTAATCCATATTTATCGTCTGGATGGTCTCACCACCAAAGCTCAAACTGCGTTTCAGTAGACCTATTCGCCATGGCAGGCACACTAAATTGTACAGTTGTGTACTATGTCGCATAACTACAGAGAATTTGGAATTTATCAATGACAAGAAAACCAAAGAATTACAGTTCTAAGTGCTATCAATGATAGTATATAAAGAGAAATACATACTTATATCATAACTGCTCATTTGATCATATCTGCTCTCAGTTGATCGCAGCTTACTCAGCATACTTGTTAATATTGAAGATTGGGCGACATCTTTTGTTTGTGCTCTCTCAATAGCTCCTCTCTCAACTGAAGAGCAAATTGGTCGTCTATTCTATCCGCGTCTGCGCTCACACTCTCTCTCTCTCGCTCGCTCCTGCTCACTGTGGGAAATTAATAGATATTAAAACAAAGAGCGAGACAAACTTTTATAAACAAAAACAAAGGATGCAACAGTTAGAAGGCCAAAGCATTAAGGGTATTCACAAAAAAAAAACTGTATAAAATACTAACAAATTAAACAATGAATAATACATCTTTATCGATTAGTTTGTGAATGTCTAGGCGTGAATTATTGTTTACCAAAAAATGAGAACAATAAGTGCAAATAATATATATGGGCATAAATTTGATATGCCAAGAATGTTAACTTGCTTAAGGCAACAATTTGGATATAAATACTAGCGCCATCTATGAGTCGAACACGAATTTAGTGAATACACGAACCAACATAGTGGTTCAGGATAAAGGGCGTTTAACACACGAGTCCAGGGCTGCAAAGGCAAACATTTATATATATAAAGATAAAAACAAAGATTAATAAAAATATGTTATATTTCTAATTCTAATAGCGATATTTGCATCTCATTTGGGGTAATTGTAAACATTACTCAAAAGTGGTCGTTTAAGTTAGTAACAAGTCAATGGTGTTTTTCATTACGCTGAACCCTCGTTGGGCAGCAGCCAATCAGAATGCCACAAACTGTTGCCAATCCAAAATGGCCGACGGCTCGGCCTGTGGCAGCTGCTGCTGTTGCTGTTGCTGCTGCTCTGTGGCAAGGGGTTGGCATAAATCCAATAAGTTCGCTTCTAGGCAGTCAGCACAATCAGAATTTATTCCAATTCGAGCTTCCAAGCAGAACAGACCCAAGGTCTTGTCAGTCGTATCAGAAAGGAGATCCATTTAGAGCACTTGTGCAACCATGCAACATCCGAGCGACCAACCCACCTATATGCCAGAAGTGCCATTCCAGCCACTGTGGGGCCAGGAGGCGCCACCGCCACCGCCAATTGTGCCGTATCCGGAACTGATAGCTGGATTTCCCTGTACCGATTTGTGTAAGTTTTTGCCATTAAACAAACTGTTGTTCCATTTGTTCTGATCAGTTTGGTTGTTACAGCGCTGTGGCAAAGATCGCAGGTGGCACCGTTAGTCAATCAACGTTCGAGCACAAATGGACGCGGCTCCTCATCTTCGTCCTCGAAGAAAACCCGTCGCCGTGTCGCCTCCATGGCCCAAAGACGTGCTGCCAACATTCGCGAACGCCGTCGCATGTTCAACCTGAACGAGGCATTCGACAAGCTGCGCCGCAAGGTGCCCACCTTCGCCTACGAGAAGCGACTCTCCCGCATCGAGACTCTCCGTCTGGCCATCACCTACATTGGCTTCATGGCGGAGCTGTTAAGTGGCACGCCCTCCAACTCCCACAAGTCTCGTTCGGATATCTATGGCGGCATGAACGGACATCATCATCCATCGGCGGTGGGACCTCCAGGCCCTCCAATGCATCCACATCACCTGCATCCGTCGGCCTACCAGCGTGACTTTGCCTCACCCTACAATCACAGTCTGACCTAGAACCCTTTTCCACACGTCCGAGGACTGTGGACTCTACTATTGTTCTGTGTTTCTGTTGCCATGTCATGAGTTTAAGCTTAAATCTAAGAATAATATAGTAAGTGTGATAGCTGTGCAATATGTTGTGTTTCAGTTCGAAATAGATATGTATTCATTGATATCTATTAAGGAAGTCCTCTTAGGTCAAAGTGCCAAGTAGATAGATCAAGAGCAAAGACAAAGTTATTTACAAATGTGTGCCATAAAATCTCTAGAGATTTTAAAAACAAGCAAACGAAATAAAAGTGTTACTGAAATGACAGATCAACTGTCATTAAGTTATTTCAAATTTTAACAGGATTCTTTATTATTGGTATATTTTATAGAATAACTAGATTCATTTAAAATGCACTTTATGTATTTGTATTCAACTTAAAAATGAATTTAAAGCTTTATAAAATATATCAATAATTATGAAGACATTTTATAGTACTGGCTATTTAGTTTTGTCAGTTCGCGATCATCTCTTCTTCTCCCTACAAATATATTTCTGTTATTTTTGAACAATTTGGCTAACAAATAAGTGACATTTAAATCCAGGGAACAAATACAAAAGCTCTTTTCGTTCGCACTTCTTTTGTTTACAATCGAAAATCGATAACAACGTGTAGATATCATTATCTGACTTCAAGCCAAATCTTTATTAGTGAAAATACCTCAAACGTAATCAAAGGTGTCATAATGTCAAGTTGTTGGTATTTCGGTTGCCGGGTTTATCTAAGAAGTGCCAAAAATCAGCTCAGTATTGAATTTAAAGGCGAACGAAAATGTCGAAGCCGGTATTAGTATCGCAAATCTCAGGTGATGGCAGTGGAATACCCACCTGGCTGGATCAACAGGAATTGCAATGTCTGATTGCTGAGAATATTCCGAAATTTCAGTGTATTGTCGGCATAAGTACAAGATCGGAACAATTCGCGACGACGGCGCTACGTATGCAAATTCAAGTGAAGTTGGCGGGTGAGCAGAACGATAACGATTGCGCGATAACGATAACAGCGTGATAACGATCACTCAATTAAGCAGACAACGCCATTCAAATGCTCAACTACCTGGTGAAGTCCAAGGAACAGAACATTAATGGTACGCTGAAGTTTCCAAGGCCCCACAACTTTCAGCTGGAGCTGCACATGTACCACGATGTGTTGCCAGCTCTGGAGGAACTCTACAAGAATGTGGGGAGACACAAAACCTTCAGTCCGCGCTGTCATAAGCCTAAGCTGGTGAAGTCAACCAAGGACTCTAATTGCCTGTACCTAGACTATCTGCAGGCCAGAGGGTATCGATTGGCCAATCAGCCCAAAGGTCTAGGCGCATCCGCCATGGAGGCAATCCTCTCGAAGTTGGCCGCTTACCATGCGGCTACTGCACGCTATCTTCAACTGAATCCCAGCCAGCTAAGGGAACTACCGAAGCTCGGTTCAAGCAAAGAATCGGATCATAAAATAGCTGATCGTAAGAATTGGCTTCAGCGTAAATTTAGCGAGAGTTTGCGGTCAAATGGTCTGCAGGATTATGAGGATAAGGTGGTCAGTAGATAGATCTTACTTTAAGAATTTCAAATATGCTGAGAAAGAGTTTCCCTTTGATTCACAGAAATGTTATCTGAAGAATTTACCAGGTTCCTTCGAGATGCCTGATCTAAAGAGATCCTTTAACGTCGTCTTAATTGGCAACTGTTGGCCCAACAATATCCTCGGACATTTCGATGCCTTTGGCGATGTGAAGGATGCGGTTTTCATTGATTTCAGTAGCGTCCGCTATGGACCTGCTGTCTATGATCTATTCCAACTACTCCTTACAGCACCAGCTGAGAAAACTGAGCGATTTGATGCTCATTTGAAATATTACCATGACGAACTTATCGCCAATCTGCAGTTGCTCAAGTTTAAGGGAACTTTACCGACTTTGACAGACCTTCAAGTGGAGTTATTAGATTTTGGACATTGGGGTAAGTCTAAGAACTTTCTGCAGTTATGATACGGTTTTTAACTGAATATTCTGTTTACAGGTTTCGAGGTGGTTTCGGAAATATTACCCTTAGTACTGGCAGATTTTGAATCTCCCGAGGCGGATGATCCATTCAAGACTTCAAAGTACTCGGAGGAAATCAAGAAGCTTCTTCCCTGGCTGGAGAATCGTGCCTACTTTGAGGTTGAATTAGAAACAATCAGCTACTATTAAAACTAATTGATTCCATGTTATTTTCAAGCTGATTTTATAAACAACTATAAAAGTCAAACTAATTCGACCAACATCCACCTGATAATCTTGCAACCACAACTTGTTTCTGTATCTAACAACATTATTATAGTCTGATTTACGTGCGAATTCTTGCAGCTGCCGCAGCAACAACACATGTTGATGCAACATTCAAGTCACAGCAGAAGCCAAACAGAAACTATTATACAAAATTTGACAACGCAAACAAAGCGTAAAATTATTATTAATAAATTAATGTGTGCAATGTGGAAGGGGCAACAATACATTGACAATTGTTGTAGCAACCCTCGAAGGGATCTTCGAAACAAGTGTAACACTTAGAAGGGCGCGATTGCGTTCATACCCTGTATAGGAAAGCTAAAGGAAAAGGCAATGTCGACGCTGTAGCTATAATTTTAAATATAGTTATAGACTCACAGATAAATAAGATCGTTTTCTAAGATCAGGAATAATCGTCTTAAATATTTTATTTGTAATATAAGACAACTTTAAGAGTAAAACAAAATACAATAAGTGTCTTATCTAGTTTTTTAAGAGTTGGTTTCTTGACGCATAATTTAAACGAAAGTTTTATACCTTTCGTAAGACTTCTGTTTCAAAACTAAGACTAAGATTCAGCTAAGAAACGTGTCGATAACATAAACAGTTAATATCAGGATATATATCGGGATATATATATATCGTACATATATAAAGATATATCGAATCTTACTTAGATACAAATAAAGTAAATTATCGAGTAGACAGGGTATCTTCTAATCAAATACTCACAGCTACTTCCATTCTTTCTCTACTGCCTAAATACCGAGGAATTTTTGCGTTCAACGCCCATTTTCAACAGATTAGCTTCCCCTTTTATTTTTTGCCACATCAAATTAATTTTGAGCCCATAAATAGAAGGGCAGGGGGAGCCAAATAGACCTACCTGAGACTACCCCGAGGGTTGTCCGCGTCGATGCATCAAAGTGTAACAAGCTGCGACCCTTTTTGCCATGTGGTTGATGTTGATGTTGCTCTTGTTTTGGTCCTTCGGTCGTTTGGTCTTTTTGGTGTTGCAATATGTTTTGATGAATTCGTGACACTTCATGCCGCATTATGTTGCACATCGACTTACTTACTTAACATCCCCCTTCCAAAGGGGTTGGCTTATCGCCTGACTTTCTGCTTATGAAGTGTGCCCACGTGTCTGTGATTAGCTTAGACTTATATCAGAGCAGTCAAATAAGTATCTACATATTTGAAGACTACTTGACTTGACCACCTGCTGTGTGAGAAACTTCTATAAAGGCTTGACTCTTAACTTAATATTTAGATTGGAATTGGATTGAATTGGATCACCCAAAATGTCCATACTATGTAACTTTTGTCATGCCACGTGTCGCTCATTAAATACTTCCCATAGTAAATCGGCGTCTATGCAGAATCCCTAACTGAGATTCACTAACGTCATAGAGTCATAGAGCATCCCCTAAACAATCTATTGTGTCCATGTCAAATCGCGATGACAAATTAATTGAATTTTGTTACAATTTTCAGCACATTTTGCGCAAAATTATCGACACTTTCCTTCAGCCTATTAGACTGAAATCCAATATGTATCACAAGGCATGATAGATGATTAACTCAAACTGAACAGATGTTTATGAGAATACATAGTTAATCAGAGTTGAAGGCCACAGCAGCCAGTGCTCTATAATTAAGTAAATAGTTGTAATTTAGTATTATAAATTAATTTAATATTATAAATAAAAATAATTACTTAGTTAATTTCCCCAAATCAATTTCATTTCGCCTATGATTTCAACATAAACAGTAAGCTTTAAAAGCTCTTCAAAGCTCGCCATTTATTGAAGAGCTTTACGTGATAAGAGAGTAAACTGTCAAAGCTCTGTACGAAATTAATATTCCTCTTGATTTATAAATGTTATGGGGTATTTACAGTAGGAGAAAGCTGAAATATAAGTTTATGTAATTTTTAGAGACTTTAGAAACTTTAGAGAGTTTAGAATCAATTGAGGCAGCTTTAGTAAATTAAAGGCAATTGCATATCAAATATTACCACTAAGTTATACCAATTATTATAAAGCTTGCTAAATAATCGCCTATAGAACACATTATAGGGTATCATATAGCCGACAACTCATTAGAATTAAGCTCATTTTTACCATATGGTGTAATGAAAACAAAGCTTTTGGCAATAGCGTTCTCAATGCTTATAAAGAAATTACCGGCAAACTTGGACACAGTATAAACCGAACCTCTCGTAGTATCATAACAATGGAGGAGCAAAATAATGTATTAGAATTTCCCGACTGGTTAGACCAGAATATGTTTGTTGAGTTTCTACAACGCGACTTCAAAGACTTCAAGGCCATAAGACAATTTGAGGTGGAACAAACATGCGGCAAGGGCGAGAACTTTACAACTTTGGTATTGCGGGTGAAGATACTTGTGGAACTTAAAGGTAATATAATCCACAGATTGAACAATTGACCAATCAACTGACCATTTACAAATTTGAAGATACCAGCCAATTGACAACCTCATACATTGTAAAGTTGCTGCCAACGACTTTAAGTACCCGCAATATGATTTCTAGCTGGAAAGTTTTTGATAAGGAGAAGCTTTCCTATAGCTGCTATGTGCCGGAGTTCGAGCAAATGTATGAAAAGGCCAATAGGATGGTCTCATTTGGAGCCAAGTACTATGAACCGAGCAACCGTCCAAAGGCTGAGGAGTTGATCGTTCTGGAAGATCTGGGCAATCGGGGTTTCAAGAATGCCAATCGTCAGAAGGGTCTGGATATGGACCATACCAAGAGCGTGCTGGAGAAGTTAGCTCAATTCCATGCCGCATCGGCAGTACGCTATGAACTAAAGGGTCCTTATCCAGATCTCTACGATCGAAATCTGTGCAGTGAAGAAGATAAATTTCAGGAGTTTCGCGATACTCAAGCCAAGTCACTTATTAAGGCACTGCCTCACTACAAGGCCGCACACTTGGAGAGTGCATTGGTAAGAGAGAATAACATTGATAATACCAAATAATATACATTGATCATTGATGTGTTTAATCCCTAGACAAACTATACCTCATTGGCACCCGATATGTATCAGGCATTTGCTCTCAAGTTCGAGAATGAATTCTGTTGCCTCAACCATGGTGACTTCTATTGCAATAACATCATGTTCCAATATGATGAGAATGGCAAGATTGCGGAAACATATTTTATAGATCTGCAAATGAGTCGTTATTGTTCGCCAGCTCAAGATCTGATCTATTTTCTGCTTTCGTCCGTTTCGTTCGATTTGAAATTGTCGCAATTCGATTATTTCATACATTATTATCACAGCAAGTTGATTGAAAATCTGAAACTATTACAATATCCCAAGCAGTTACCTACGTTAAGGAGTATACACACATCGATCTTTAATCACGGAGATTGGGGTAAGATTGAAGATTCAAGAGTATTTAACAATGGTCTGACTAACATGGAATCCTCTCGTTTTTGCAGCCTATCCAGTTATTTCGCTTTTACTGCCGCTTGTTCTTATCGATCCCAATGAGAAATCCAATATGGACACCCTAATGGATCAACAAAATGAGGGCGATCAGTTCCGCAACACATTGTTCGAAAATCCACGTGTTATACAACACTACACGCAAATTCTACCCTGGGCATACAATCGCGGTTTGTTTGAATATACGAAAAAATGTATGAAGTAAAGCAAAGAGTTGTTAATGATATAATATTTATATCATTATTTGAAATAAACAAACCTGAATTGAATTGTTGAATGTACAGCTTTAACTTGATATAATGATAAACCAGTTTTATAATTTCAATCTTCCATCTTCTGCAGTTCTCAAAAAAATATAACTTGTTTCTCTCTCGATTTAAAACTGATTACAAATGGTACGAGTATTTACCAGTAGTCCTATCATTATTGACTATTTCCATATTTGTACATATCTTTTATTAAAATTCAATAAGCAATCGCTGACTCACATTTGACCAGATAAAGTGGGACATAAAAGCTTCGCAAATGCTGATAACTGCAAATAATTCCAGTTTTTGTATAAATACTATTTGTTAAAGAGCACAACCGGCAGTAGAATTCTATTAACAGAACCCAATAGATATTCCCCTAACTAAATATGTCGAAGGATAGTGAAGAAAGTGCGAAGAAAGCGATTCCTGTTCCCACATGGATTAATCAGTCACAATTTGTGGAAATCCTAAATGACAATGTGCCAAAATTCTCAAGAATTCTAAGTTTTAAAGTTAGATCCGCCTTGGCAGCTGGTGAGAACTTTTCTTCAGTTATTCTAAGAGTCAGCATCGATGTGGAATTAACTGGTGAGTTAAAGTATTAGAAGACCTATCTACCTATATACTCCTCCCCTCCCAGATAATACTGTTAAAGCCATTTCGTATATGATGAAAGTTCCCCATGAGTCTGTCAATATGCAAGAAATGCTTGACTCTGTCAACATCTTCAGCACTGAAAATGAGGCCTACTTAAACATACTACCAAAGTTCGAGGCTCTCTATAAGGCGAAGGGATTCGATATCAACTTTGCTCCGCGGGCCTACAAATTCACGGAAGGTCTAAAGCTGGAACCCAAACTGGTCAATACGGTGCTGATGTATGATCTGGGTCAGGATGGCTACAGGAATGTCAATCGTCTCGAAGGACTCGACTTTGAACAGACCAAATTTGTGCTTCGAAAGATGGCACAATATACAGCGGCGGGTGCTCAGTACTTTAGGGTCTATGGACCCTATACAGATCGGATAATGCGGGGTATATTTGGCTCGGAGAAAACATTGGCTCTATTTCAAACAATGCTGGAGCCACTGCAAGCATTGTTTTTAGCTAATCTCAAGAACTATAGAAACGGAGAGAAATACCACGCCAAATTGGTAAACTCTAAACAACAAATCATAAATAATTTATAAATAATTATATTTAATTCGTTGTAGGAGAAACTCTTTGGCGGCATGATGAATGTTCTTCCGAGTCTGGCCCGATATGATCCCTCGGAGTTTAGTGCACTCATTCATGGTGATTGTTGGATCAATAATCTACTGTTTAAGTTCAAAGCCAATGGAGATCTGGACGATATGTGCTTTATTGACTTCCAACTGCCCAGATATGGCAATCCATCCGCTGACCTATGGAACTTTCTCATAACATCTGTACACATTGATCATAAGCTAAAACATTTTGATTTCTTCATCAGCTATTATCATAATCAGCTTATAGAGCATTTGCGTTTGCTGAACTTTGAGGGGACACTGCCCACCCTTAGGGATCTTCATATAAAACTGTATAAATACGGTCTGTGGGCAGTTGTTTCTACCTTCTTGGCCCTGCCCGTTGTGCTATTGGATCCCAATGAGTCCGCCACATCCGATAATCTACTGGTCCACAGTGCGGCAGGAGATCAGCTGAAGAATCTTATGTACTCCAATAAACGCTTTAAATCGCAGATCGAACAAATTCTGCCGTGGCTGAACAATCGAGGACTCTTGGAAGTGTCCTAATAATGCAATAGACGTATGAAAGTTCAATAAAAAGTCTTTTTAGTTATTCTAGTTGTCTAGTGACTAGTTGTCCATTCTACAGCTAATCGTGGACTGCCACAAAATGCCTGTTAGATAAGAAAGCAAGTTCATGAATGATAACATATTCACGTCTATTTCAACATTTTGCAAATATTTGGCATGTTGTTGTAAAGCTTTTTGATAAGATTGTTTATATTTTGCGAGCTGTTAATTTCTATCAATAATTTCATCAGCAATGAAAGCATATTTGAATAATAAATCACATTATCTTCTGAAATCTTGCATATTATTATACCCTTGCAGAGGGTATTATAATTTTGTCACGAAATGTGTAACGCATGAAAGCAGACATCTCCGACCCTATAAAGTATATATACTCTTGATCAGCATCAACAGCCGAGTCGATATAGCTATGTCCATCTGTCCGTCTGTCTGTCTGTCCGTCTGTCCGTCTCTTTCTATGCAAACTAGTCTCTCAGTTCTAGAGCTATCTGAATGAAACTTAGTACAGATCAGTCTTTTTGCTGCAGGCAGTACATATGTCGGAACCGGCAGGATCGGATCACTATATCATATAGCTGCCAAAGGAACTATCGGTCGAAAATCATTCTTATGTATGGCAAACTTTATTATTTTTCGACAGACTTTAACCAAACTCACAGATTATGTAACTGGTCATGTCTTATATAGACTGACCGAATTTGGTTTAAATCGGATCACTATATCATATAGCTGCTATAGGAAAGATCGGTTGAAAAGTCAATCAGGGTTCTGCAAGGGTATGAAATTTTTGGCGTGCCAAATATAACAAAGAGTTCTGACTCACTGCACCCTACTGGTTGCATAGGACACTTTAGGATTGTTAAACCTAGGGCTGGAAAACTAAAGGCTGTTTAAACCTGCTGTATTTTGATATATGTAGTATTGTCAGTAGATTTCAGGGCTTAACATTGAAGATATGCAGAATCCACAAGCTCCTCATTGATTTAATTAAATGTTGTGATCTGTTTGCTTGACATACATACATACATCTAGAAGTTATGTCTCTCTTACATATATTTGCCCTAAAAAAAAAGCTTTGCCTTGCTGATAAGCATGTGCTTTCAGCATTTAATCACAATGGAACCTATGACAACAATGTTGGTATAAATACGAGGCCAATTTCACGAATGATCCAACAGTTCGTAGGCATTTGTATAATCATGCAGTTGAACAGATCTGAGTTGCCTTACAGTCGGATGTCAGAAATGGACGAAGGAAGTGCAACAACGCCAAGGAGGAAAGCTAAAAGAAGACACGATAAGGCCTCAATAACAATGGCCAAGGATGATAAGGATCTTAACATTGCAATATACTCCAAGATGTTAGCGTCGGCAAGGATTCACTCAACTCAAATCGAGCAAATACTTATTGTTTATAAATAGAAGTAAAATTAACATAATAATCAGTAGGCTACATTATGGGAAAATAAATTAAAATGTTATTACAAAAATAATAATATAAATTTCAGTTATAAATTAGTCAATCCAGCGGCCAAATACAAGCATGGTATATATTTAAGTGGAAGGGCCATTCTAAAAGAACTAAGATGAGTGCGGTTCTAGGGAACCGGATGCAAATTTCAGAGATGTTGTATCGATTATCTAATGGGTGTAAGTATGAAAAGAAAAGTTGAGAAAACCTCTTTAAAGATCTGATGAGTGAAAGAATGACATTATTCACATATTTATTGTGTTTTCAGTAACAATTTCAAATCTAATATAGCACTCAGAATGATATGTTTATTCGCAACTCCAACTTAGCATTCCACTGTTATTTATCACCTTTTTTTAAAGCTTACAAGTTCTATCAGTTGTATTTCAAATCATTAACTTTCTACTAGAACTCTGAGCTTTAATGACAGGAAAATATATTAAATATACTTTGATTTTATAACATTAATGATAACATTCATTATTCTATTTCTGTGTTATCATAAAAATTTATAGAGTTTGTTTTGCATTCAGAATTTCATTATATAATGAAAAATTATAGTTAAAATGATAAACTGATAGCAATAAAAGACTTTAAAGACCTTCATTAGGTATAAATTGAAGTGATAGTTAAATTTTGAGATCAGAGTATCAGTTAATTGTTTCACTTGATCAATATCAGGACACGCATTTCGATGTCGGCGATGGGTCAGAAAAGTTCTAAGCCTCGGCTTTGTTCTGAAGTGGAATCTAAAGTGGATCAGACAAGTATCGGGTTGAAAGCCGTTAGGGATAAGGATAAGGACAAGGACAAGGACAAGGACATTAAGTCAAACCCAAAGCAATGTTCTACAAATTATGATATCCAGTTGGTTCCGGAATGGATAAATCAGTCACAATTTGTAGAAATACTCAAAGAGAATGTGCCAGAGTTTTTGAGAATAGAAAACTTTTTCGTAAAACCAGCATTAAACGCTGGAGAAAACTATTCCTCGCTAATGTTGAGGATATCAATCGATGTAGAGTTAACAGGTGAGTGAAAAGGGAAATCTAAGATACTTTCAACTAACCACTTGTCAAACTAAACAGATAAAACTATGAAGCCCATGTCATTTATGATGAAAGTGCCTCACGAATCGGCAAAAATGCAACAAATGCTAAAGACCGTCAATTTCTTTACTGTGGAGAATGCAACCTACACAGAATTGATAACGAAGTTCGAGAATCTCTACAAATCGAAAGGGATGAACATTAGGTTCGCTCCTCGCACCTACAAGTTCAAGGAGAGTTTGAAAAAGGAACCCAAACTTATCAATTCGGTGCTCATGTATGATCTGGGCCAGGATGGCTACAGGAACGTCAATCGCCTGGAATGCCTCAATATGGAGGAGACCAAGTTTGTACTCCGCAAACTGGCTCAATATCATGCGGCCGGAGCACATTGCCGTATCATTTATGGACCCTATTCGGATGTATTTACTCAACCCATATTTGGTTCGAACAAGGAGCGGGCCCTGTCTATATTGAACGGCATAATGGGACCATTTAAGAAAATGTTTCTAGACAATCTGAATGACTTCAAGAATGGCGAGAAATACTATAACAAATTCGTAAGTTAAATGGAAGTTCTCTGTCGAATTTATTTGAATTTCTATTCATTTTAGACACATCTCTTCTCGAAAATGAGTCAACAATTCCTAAAGTTAAGCACCTACGATCCCAATGAGTTTAATGTGATCAATCATGGCGATTGTTGGATTAACAATCTGCTCTTTAAATATGGACCAAAAGGGGAATTGGTCGATCTGATGTTTGTTGACTTTCAATTGCCTAAATATGGACATCCATCGACAGATTTGCTCAACTTTATTATGACATCGGTTCACATGGATTACAAACTAAAGCAATTTGACTATTTCATCAAATATTATCATGATCATTTGATTGAACATCTGCAACTATTGGGCTTTGAGGATCGTATGCCTACGCTGAGGGAACTTCACGCCCAGCTCTATAAGTATGGTATATGGGCAATTACGGCCTCTGTAATGGTGCTGCCTATTGTTTTATTGGATCCCAATGAGGAGACACTCGAGTGTCCAAAGTTCAAGAATATGCTCTATACCAATTATCGCTATAAGGCTCACATTGAGAAAATACTGCCCTGGCTGGACAATCGCGGTCTTTTGGATTGTGATTAGAAGTTTTTGAAATACTCATACATATCCTGTTAATCAATTTCATACTTATATTCATAACATTTAGCTAAATATGGAAAATGGAAGAACGATTTGTAAACTGCAATATTCAATATGCGCAATTTCAATCGATTCCAATGATTCTTTCAAGTTACTATTAGTTTATGATATTAATAAAAAAATTGTAAATGCTGAAAAAACTGAGCTGGTTTTAACACTTTGAAGACAGTTTCTTATTGATTTATGTCTTTATTGCACTGTGTTAAACTTAGAGAAGACATTTTCCAGACATTCGCACTTGATAATACTTTTCTGATAGAATACTCGTATTGAATATATTATTACTAAGCTATAAGATATGTACATATATGCGTTGAGTAGCTATATAAGTGCTTTAATTATAGCAGAAGATTTATATTGAAAATTTCTTTAATCTTATCTAATTGTAGTATTAGAATTCATCGACTATACAAGGATCAAGTAGCGATACATTTCTTTCTATAAATACTCCCCCAAAATTCTAAATATACTATATATCAGATCATATAGTATTGTACTTAAGGGTTAGTCTTGCTGTCAGTGACCTTTTGTAATTGCAGTATTCAGTACTAAACAAGCCGAACAGTAATAGACCCTGTGGCTCTAGAGTGCCACGATGTAATTCTCTCGAAGCTAGTGTTTTCAATTTGTGGGCGAAGTGGGAGTGGCATCGTGATGAAATTTTCTGGACACATCAACCCCAAGATAATCATCATCTGTGCCAAATTTCAAGTCTCTAGCTGCCAAACTGCTTTTGTTATGAGCTTTTTCTTGCATTGTGGTCGAAGGGGGCGTGGCAGCCAAAGAAAAAGATAAACTTGATATGCCTGCAAAAATTATAAGTGCTGGAACACCAAGTTTAAGCTTCTAGCTCCTACCATCTCTGAGATCCTTTCGTTCATACGGACGAACAGACGGACCGACGGACGGACGGACGGACGGACATGGCTATGACCAAGAATATACATACTTTATGGGGTCGGCCATGCTTCCTACTGCCCGTTACATACTTTTAACAAACTTAATATACCCCCACAGGGTATAAAAAGTCATACTAAATTTATGTTCGAAAGACCTCGAACTAAGTAATTCCTATTCTTAAAGTCATATCTTATTTTAAGATATTTTTTTTTATGTTTATATTTGTTTAAAGCATTCAGCAGAAGATTGAATGTATTTAGTTACTTCATATATGATTTAAACTCATCTTTAAGCTTTTAAATACTGAAATACTTAAAGTTTCGGACTTAAGAAATCGTACTATCCTCGACTTCAGTAGTTTTGTTCATAGGGAGAAAGCACGTTTAAAATAAGAGAATTTAAGTACGAAATAATTGATTGTTTCGCTCTGTGTATATACATATAAGTAATCAGCGTGTTTAACTCTAATCTATAAATTAGTGTGGTATTAGTATATTGAATTAATGCATGTTCATACTAGCGCTATGGGAACTGATTGTGGTCAAATTTGATAAGACGCTTGGGGAAAATAAACAAAGTTAGAGTCATTGTGAATATACGAAAGATAAAATACATTTGTCAGTTGGTTTCATTAATAAAAAACAGTAATTTTTCCATAAACAACGTGACTAGGCAATACCCTGTATGGTGATTGGAAAACTTTACCTATAATATTGAAAGAATATTAAATGTTATATAAATATATTATAAATACTAATATATTCATACATTATCTGTATGACTTACTATTTGTTATTTATTTGTAAATAATAGTTCTCGACTAAGAATACCCTGGAAAGAGTTTCGCTGCACATTTTCGTTTCTCCTTCTCTGTGCCTATAAAATAGTATATGAGAGTTTAAAAATAAAAGTTTCAGAGTTTATGGTAAACAACATTTTCGAGCATACCTTCTTCTCATACATACAGGGTATTAAATTGCATCAGCATTGCGACAATTTCACAGTTTCACAGTCAAATTGAATAATAGTTGAATTTGCCGCTAACTGATCGGCAATTATAGAATTTATGAATGTGTTCTACTTAGTATACTACGAGTATATGGTATGATAGGGTATATATGTATATATATACAGATAATGATGCGAGCAGTCGTCTGGTTCAATCAGTTCGTATAACACCTGTCGAGTAGTACTTGTCGGCAAACTGATAAAAATAGTGTTGTTATCAGTGTTGAATTGCTATCAGTGACGATTTTCTGGTATAAATATCAACGTCGACCTTAAGGCAAACCGTCAGTTGAAATTTATTTGTGCATTTGAAAAGACATACGAGCAATTAGAGGATCTACAATGGGTATTAGAAATTCCAAGCCAAATCATAGCTATGAAGTTGCGACTGCCAACGAGAAGTCGCAGCAGAGCAGCAGCAGCAGTGTCAAAGCTGAGATTAATGACACGAAGGCAGAGTCCAAGGTCGTTACTCCCGATACCGCACAAGCACCCGCACCCGCACCCGCACCCGTCCCCGACCCCGTCCCCGCCCCTGCTGTGCCAGTTACTGATAATAGAATCGTTCCTGCATGGATTAAAGAGTCACACTTTGTGGAAATACTGAAAGAGAATGTTCCCATGTTCTCAAAGATTCAAAGCTTTGACATAAAGCCCGCTCTCAGTCCCGGAGAGAATTACGCCACGCTCATGCTGAGAGTAAGCATCGAAGCAGAATTAACAGGTGAGTGAAATTTCCCCAATTGGGAAAAGACTATTTTAAGAAATACTATGAGATTCTTTCACAATATTTGGCCTTCCTATCTCTGAGGGAATTCTGCCGGTAATCGTGACTGTTTTGGGGGTACGAATATAGCTGGCACTTGCCGTCAATTTGAGATAATAAACCTATATTTATCACTGTGCCTATCTAACATTCATTTATGGTCAAATCAAGCTATCAATTTCATATTTTAAAGGCGTAAATCAATCGTAAGAGTATATTGGGTACTTGGGGAAATTTCATCATTTGAAACAATAGCAAAAGTGTATTAGTGTCATGAGGGAATTTCTTTAGTTTGTACATAAAAGTACATAAAAACTTTATGATTTCCTTGCTGAAATATTCTATTCTTAAACTAAATCACAGACTTCCATAAAATTTTCCCTTAAGTAGAAACAAATGTGTGACTCTGACACTCATCTCTCTCTCTCTCTCTCTACTTTCTGTTATTAGACAAATCCATCAAACCCCTTTCGTATATGATGAAAGTACCACACGATTCTGCGCAAATGGAACAAATGCTCGCCATTGGGAATTTCTTCCCTATTGAAAATGAGGCGTACATTGATCTACTGCCGAAACTGGGGGAACTGTATAGGGAAAAGGGTCTAGATATTACCTTTGGTCCTCGCGCCTACACGTTCAAGGAGAGCCTCAAGCAGGAGCCTAAGCTGGCGAATACTGTGCTAATGTATGATCTGGGACAGGATGGTTACAGGAATGTCAATCGCCTGGAATGTCTCAATCTGAAGCAGACTAAAGTGGTGCTAAAGAAGATGGCGCAATATCATGCCGCGGGGGCGCACTATAAGAACCTTCATGGCCTCTCGGAGGGAATGATGTATGGACTTATGGGCAACAACATTGAGCAAAGCTTGGCTATGCTGGACGCTATAATGAAACCAACACAGAAGCTCTTCTTGAGTAATTTAAAGAACTTCAAAGACTGCCAGAAGTATCATGATAAAATGGTAAATACTTGATTATTCTTAAAACTAATCGTTTCTAATCATATTGTGTATTTTAGGAGAAATATTTCAACGATGTTCGAGAAGTATTCATGTCTATAGGAAAATACGATCCCAACGAGTTTAATGTGATTAATCATAGCGATTCTTGGGTTAACAATCTACTCTTTAAGATTGAACCCAATGGAGATCTCAGTGATATGATCTATGTGGACTTCCAGAATCCCCGTTACGGTCATCCATTTGCCGATTTGCTTTATTTTATCATGACATCTGTTCACATTGATTACAAGCTCAAGGATTTCGATTTCTTTGTGAAATACTATCACGATCAGCTGATCGAACACCTAGAATTACTGGAGTATACGGAGCGTAAGCCCAGGTTGTCGGAACTTCATATGCAGCTCTACAAATATGGCAGCTGGGCAATCACAGGCGCCTTCATGGTGCTACCCTTGGTTCTGCTAGACGCGAACGAGTCGGCGACCTTTGAGAATTTCCTAGGCGACAGTGAAGCTGGAGATGATTTCAAGAACCTCATGTACTCGGGCAAACGCTACCAACATTATATCGAACAGATACTTCCCTGGCTGGACAATCGTGGACTGCTGGAGGCCTAGTAAGTGCTAAAGGATGAACATAAAGTAGAATCATCCCTCATAATACTCTCGCATTTGATTCGATTTTAGTCAAATCCCAGTGGCAACAGCAAACGTAACACAGAGTCAAGTGGATATCGAGGTGGATTCCGTGACGCCAGATTGGGTCAACATCGACTACTTCAAGACTCTGCTCAAAGCTGAGAAGCCCGACTATAAGGACATACAAAGTTTCCGTGTAAAAAAAGCCACAGAGGCTGGTGACAACTATTTCTCGATCATGTTGTCAGTGGACATTGATTACCTCACCGTATCCGGTGGCAAATCAAGCATATCCTTTATGTTGAAGGTGCCGCCAGCCGGTGACGCCACCAAAGAAATACTCGAAATGATGGTCACTTTCAAGAAAGAGATTGCCATGTATAACGATGTTATACCACAGCTGGAACAGCTCTATGAACAGGCTGGTCAACGTGTCATTATTGGCCCGAGAAGCTACAATCTCCTGAGTTCCCCCGACAACGAACACATTCTTCTTGAGAATCTAAGACCAGCGGGATATAAAAATGCCGATCGCCTGAAGGGATTAAACACGAATGAAACGGAGCATGTGTTGGCCAAGATGGCCAAGTTGCATGCAGCCTCCGCCCAGCTGTATATTACCAAGGGTCCCTATGCGGATTGTCTGGACAAGCCACTGAACAACGAGAAGTCGCGTCCGGTCTTTGATAGTCCTTGGAATAAGAACTTTATGAATTTAGTAGCTGAGACAACTAGGAGCTTAAAGGGAAGCGAACTCTATGGTGATAAAGTGGTAAGTTCTTGCCAAGATTAAGCAGCCTTCAATTGAACTGATCTATTTACTATCTACAATTTATTTAGACCAAGATATTGGACAACCTCTTTGATCTCACATCCAAGGCGGAGCAGTATGACAAGGATCAGTTTAATGTCTTGAATCATGGAGACTGTTGGACCAACAATGTGATGTTTGCCTATGATTCACAGGGGGACATTACAGACACACTCCTTATAGACTTCCAGAGATCGAACTTCAACACACCGGCACAGGACTTGTATTACTTGCTGTTGTCCTCGCCCAACTTCGATATCAAACTCGAGAAATTCGATTACTTTATACGCTTCTATTATGGAGAACTTAAACACAATCTGGAACTGCTCAAGTATCCACGTCATATACCCACTTTGAGGGAACTGCATACGATGCTACTAGAGAATTCTCTGTGGGCCATAACCACGACTTCCACAGTAATGTCCGCCGTTCTGCTGGATCCCACCGATAATGCGAGCATTGAGACCATGATGGGTGACAATGAGGAGGGAGAGAAATTCAACAGGAAACTCTTAAGTAACGAAAGATATCGCAAACATGCCGAGGCTATCTATCCGTTCCTTAACCACAGGGGACTTCTGGACTTTGAATAACAACAAATAGATAAATAAAATGAACAAATTAAATATATATATGTAAATAAATGTTATAAGATCATAATCATGTTTACTCTTGATAAGAAACAATGTTGGAATAAATATAAATTATAAATCAATCAAAACTAAACTACATCTAAAATGAGCTATGCTCTTGGCCTGGTTACAAATTAAGCGTAGTTAACTTGCAATTTATTGGCTTTGGTTAGGCTATTATCAGACAAGCATATAAATATAAATATTTTGAATGTAACAACTAAGTATAGTAGAATATTATATGTATTTGGAGTAGGCAACAGATTAATTGCAACTGTAACAATTTGCCTATTTGACAGCCAATTTGAATGCCACATAAATACTTGTTATAAAGACAACAACAATGGCCAGTTTCCTCAGATTGGCACGATTCACACCCTTGACGGTGCGCACAAGCTCCAAGTTCATGCGGAATAGGTTGCGGCTCTCCTCGATGTACTCGGCGCGCTGCTCGTCATTTAGTTTGCCGTAGACGCCATTAAATATACGTCGCAGCTTGTTTTTAAGTACGGGAATTCGTTCCGGAAAGTATGTGGCTTCACATCCAACCGGGCATATGGTGACCTGTTCCGGCATTGGCCGTGCAGTTAAATTGTCATCGTTTTCAGCTGCAGCAGCTTCTGTTGCAGCTGCAGCATCCGCTTCGGCCTGCTTTTGCTCGGAGTTGCCTTTGGGAAAGATCCACAGACTGCGTGCAATCATGCGCTTCTTTTGCAACAATTGTCCACCAGACATCAATGCCATATACATTTGGAAAGCATATGCGAAGAGGAGCACCTCATCTTTAGCAGCGATCTTCTCCAAGTGCGTTAAATACGTTATGACAGCGGGACGCGGTTCATACGACTTCTTCCAATCGGAACCGTAGAAATATGCAAAGTCACGCTCAAAGGCAGCTGTCCGATGCAGTTCCTTGGGAAGAAGACGCTCTGGCAAGTTTGTCTCGAAAAATTTATATAACTCGTAAAAGGCCAAAAGTCCATCGTACCAAACTTCATCATCCGAAAGTGCTACAAAGACAAATAACTTCAGATTAAATTTAATCACCCAGTTATACATATGTAAATATATAATTACCGAAGGCGAATTTAGCATTAATCAGGACGTCAGTTAAATTATGAACGTCTTTGGTTGCTTTGCGAACTTCCTTTGTGAACGACATATTTACAGAAACGTCGTCATTGTTTTCTGTACCTACAGTTTCCTCTGTGAGTGTTGTTGCCTTGTCCGTTGACATTTTACTTTTGCGCAACAAATATAATGGAACAAAATATTTAAGTTTATCTGATGCGTATTGACTAAAGCTGCTATCGATATACGGAATATTTTGTTTTCTTTTACACTATCGATGGCGATGGATTTAAAATGAAAACGTAATAAAATGTTATCGATATATCGATAAATGCCTGCATCGATGTTCGACTGTTTTGCAACACTTTTCGGCATTTACCCCGATGCTTTACCGTTTTACAACACGCAAGCCAAGTGAGCTTGTTGTTTTGTTATTTCTTACAAATTTTAATTTTTAATTGCAAAAAATATTTAAAAGAATTCCTTAAACTGTAACTGTAAGTGTTTCTTGATCCGCCTGCTTGTCGCAAGTGTTGGCAAATTGATGAAATGTGATTTAAGATGCTATGATAAAACAGTACAAAATATCGCCTATGAAATACACACACAATGTTTATTAACAATCATATTTTCTGCTATACTTTTATTCATCATGCTCACACACACACACATACAAACACACTGCACGCAATAACAACATCGCTTTGGTTCCATCTACTATCCCAACTATTTCCAAACCCAAAATCTCATCTCGCACTATTGCTTTTATAGAAAATATATATTTATATATACACACACACAAGCAATCCTTATCCAAGAGCAATGTCGGATCTATTTACAACTTTCGATAGCAACAGCGGGCAGCACGATACAACAATTCCAGTACCAATGGCATCACCCTCACAGCACAGCCCGATGACAAACAACAGCAACTCATCCACACAGAACGGGGGCACAACAACAGCGAGCCAAGCCGGTGTTGCCGGCGGTGCAAGTGGGGTTGGTGGTAAAGCTACAAATCATAGTCCACCAACTGGTACAGAGAATACACCTGTAAGCAAGCAATCAATCCAGCAAGCACTTGACATTCCCACACTATACATTCCCCCAACTACATTTCAGATGCTAACGAAACCGCGTCTGACGGAACTGGTGCGCGAAGTGGACACCACGACGCAACTGGATGAGGATGTTGAGGAATTATTGCTGCAGATCATTGATGATTTCGTTGAAGACACCGTCAAGTCGACGAGCGCCTTTGCCAAGCATCGCAAGTCGAACAAGATTGAGGTGCGCGACGTGCAGCTACATTTTGAGCGAAAGTACAACATGTGGATACCTGGATTTGGAACGGACGAACTGCGTCCGTATAAACGTGCTGCGGTTACCGAGGCCCACAAACAACGCTTGGCTTTGATTAGAAAAACCATTAAGAAGTACTAGTAGGATATTGATTTCATGCTGGCTTTTCGGCTTTGGCAGTTTAACAAACGCTCCACTTTTGTTTAGGCCCATACAATTCATAGAATAAGAAAAAAAGTTATATACTTATATCATTTACTTTAAATATACACAAAATGGACATATTTAATGCGAACATTTCACAAATTCAGTTTTGTGGACGGTAGAGCTGGATAAACATCGATTTACTATCGGTTTAATCGATGTTTCATTTCATGTCTGAAATCGAATTCTGATTACAATCGACTTAATAGTTTTTAAAAAAGATCTGGAAAGCAAACAAGAAAATATAAAAAATATACATAATTTAAAAGGTTACTTTTCATAATACACTTGACTTAATTTCAGTTGGTGTCGATGTTTTTCCCGCCTCAGTGCATGACATACAAAACGTTATCACAATACATTATCGTGATATCGATATAACTAATCGATAGTTGTGATGTGCGATAGTTCCGTCTTGCTGTCTCCCATCACAGTTACAATGCACATCTGTGTGTAAAATAAGCAAAAAGGATATGGGAATTTGTTGATTTTGTGCATTGCTTGAATGTTTCATAAATTTAAGGAGATTGCACATTAATTAAGGCATCTCAAAATGAAGCTGCCCGTCATGTGCCGTACTTGCGATGCAAGGGACGCAGATAAACTGTATAAGTTGGCCACGGCCACCAAAAGGTTCCCGGATAAGCTGCTCTCGGATATTTTAGCTGAATTAACACACATCGATGTGAATATAAGCAAATGATTGAATTGGCAAATTGTAATTGAAAGGTATATTCCATGCAGGTGAACGATTCGTTATCACAGCGGCTGCCTCAGTGTGTATGCGGCACCTGCGCAAGAAAACTAATCGGAGCCTATTACTACATAAAACAGGCGGTGGCAGCCAATGAACTGTTGATGAACCACGTCCATACCACACCGCACGACAAAGCCGTGGCCAATGACTGCCTACAGGAAGTGCCCATGGAGCTGTGTGCCGAGCAACATGTTGAGGTTTGTCTTGTCTTTTCCTATATTTCGAATTAATTCGAATCGAGTCTTCTGCAGGTTAAATTGGAAACAGAGGAAGATGAAATTGACAACGATATAACGTGTACGGAACTGCCCGAATTCACAACAACACAAATTACCAATGATGTGGACAACACAGTGGAAAGTGATCTCGATAACAAAAAGTCTACCGATCCATTGACAATGCTTGATCCCGTCAAGCAGGAAGAGAATGGAGTGCCAACAAGAGCCGCGATTGTCCAGGAGCAGAAATATAAGTCTGATAATGATGACGAGTAAGATTTCATGTTGTATTTCGAGCAGCATACTTTAACATTTTTTTCTGCATTTCAGTTCACTCGATGATTTGCCTTTACAACAGCGTGTACAAAAGTGGAAGCAGACGGATAAACTGCGTGGGCTTAAAAGACAGATATTCGCGTGCAAGGAATGTCCCAAGAGCTTCAAACGCCCGAGATATCTAAAGCAGCATTCGTCGCGCGTCCACAAGTCGAAGTCGGGCTGGTATTCATGCTCCTTCTGTATACGAAAGTTCAGCCACAGTGAAGCTCTCCAGGCGCATCTAAAAGTGCACGGAGACTCCAAACGGTCCGCCAATTTGGGCGAGAGCAAAAAGGCCAAGGATATTGATGTGAACGTGTGCAAACCACATGGCTATAAGCTTATCGAGTGCATGATCTGCCAGAGTCAATACGATAAGATTGCCCATCTGCGACGTCACCTTGAGCAGCATCCTGAAATTGTTAACTTCGGTGCACGATCGAATATGCAACCAAATGAGCTGGCAGAACTGTTCTATCCAGATGCCAAGGATGTGAGTGAGGATCAGTTAAAGCAACTTATACGCAAAGATTTGGAAGCGGGCATTTATCAGCGTTTCTATTCGATAACGAACCAATCGGGCTACGAAATGGATCTCGACAGCTCCGAAACAGAAAGTGAGGCCGAACTGGATGGCGATGAACAGTCGAGGCAACAGCGCTACAAACCCAGAGCCAAGTACGGCTGCGAGCTGTGTCAGGAGCGTTATCAACGCAAGTATCAGCTGTATGAGCACCAGCGTCAAACGCATGCCTGGCTAGATGCTCCCCATGTGTGTGGCCGCTGTGATGCACGCTTTGTTAGCCTCCAGCTGCTGCGGCACCACAATGAATCGCAGTGCAAGAACTCCCAGAAACGTTTCCTGTGCCACAAATGCCCGTTGCGCTTCCGCTGGCGGCACAATCTGAAGGTGCACACACGGGAGCACAGAATCACAGTGAGTATCTCCTCTCATAGTATTTCAATCGAGGATATTTTGTATTTTTGACATGTGCACTTATATTTTATGCTTTTCAGAACCAAACATTCGAGTGCGTCGATTGCAAGCGCGTCTTTGACAAGAAGAAGTCCCTGACGGTCCATTTGCTGAGTGTGCATGCCGAGGAATCGAAACTGATACCGTGTCAATGGTGCACTCGCAAGTTCTATCGACACGATTATCTGGTGAAGCATCTGAAGCGACACGGCATCCGGGAGCAAGATATTCCGCTGGCCGAGACGCTAATTGCGGCCACATCGAAGCCAAATGGAATCAAACGGATCACCTGCAAGATCTGCAACCTGCAATTTGAACGCATCATTGATCTGCGTGCTCACATTCAGCTGGAACTGAAGCTGGCGCTGTCACTGCATCAGAACTATGACTCCCCGCACAACTACTCCATAACGAATGAATCCGGATATGAGTTGCAGCTCGGCGACTCGGAGACGGAGGATGAGATGCAGCTGCAGTCAACGCCCACGACAACTCCACGTCTCGTCTACATTTGCGAACTGTGCAAAGTGCAGTGCAGGCGGAGGTACGAGATGATACAGCATCAGCGTGCCATGCATCGTTTTGACAAGATGCCACACGAGTGCGAGGTGTGCATCTTCAAGTGTGTCTGCAAGGTGATAGCTAAAGATTAATCCTAGCGAGAAATGTAATTACTCAATGACTTATTTCAGAGCATCATGGATCAGCACAGGCAATCGCAGTGCCACAGCGCAGAGAAGAAATACGCGTGCAGCAGATGCAGCTACAAGTTCATGTGGCCCGAGAATCTGCAACAACACATGCAACTGCAACACGGCGGCCTGGAACGTGCCCCAAGTGCTGATCGCATACCAGACGATCCCGCCGATCCGGTGGATGCAACATTACAGCTGCTGCAATGTCCGCACTGTGATCGCACCTATCAAATGAAATCACGACTGAACAATCACATACGGGATGTGCACATCAATGGGGATCGCAAACGCAAGGAGGCCATCAAGAAGTTCCTCTGCTCGCTGTGTGGCCGCGAGACGCAATCGGCGGCCACTTTGGTCACCCACATGCGTCGCCACACGGGCGAGAAGCCCTTCAAGTGCGATCTGTGCGAAATGGCATTTCCACGGCACTCGGAAATGACATCACATCGCAGAATGCACACGGGAGAGAAACCATTCCACTGCACAGTTTGCGGCAAGGACTTTGCACGCTCCGACAAGCTGAAGCGACACATGCTCACCCACAGCGGACTAAAGCCGCACAAGTGCACGTACTGCGACAAGTGCTATCGCCAGGCCAAGGATCTGAAGTTGCATTTGCAGCAGCACACCGGCGAGTGCCCCTTCATATGTGGCACGTGTGGCGAGCGATTCATTCAGGGCACGGCGCTGGAGAAGCATCGCATGATGCGTCGTCACTTCGACGAGGTGGATGAACGCGGCTCAACGCAAACATTGACCGCATAACCGTTTATCTAGTTTAAATCTTTATAGTATTGTTTTTATTCATTGACTGGCTGGATGCCTAGAAATATCTAATTGAAATATATGTATTTGGTTTTCATTCGATGCCGGCTACAGCTCTTCTGATCCGCGTGGCTCGATTTTCATCATTTCCACATCAAATACGAGCACGGAATTCGGAGGTATTTTGCCACCACCTGCACCGCTGGCTCCATAGCCCAACTCCGGCGGAATGGTGAGCGTACGCCGTTCACCCTCACACATGCCCAACAGGCCTTGGTCCCAGCCCTTGATGACCTGGCGTGCACCAAGACTGAACGAGAAGGGTTTGCCGCGCCCGTAACTGCTGTCGAACTCGGTGCCGTCTTGCAGAGCACCCTGAAAATTAAATGGTTTAAGACTGACGTGTGCGTTATCCTTATCGTTCCATTACCTTGTAGTGTACGTGTATCAAATCACCGCTCTTTGCTTTCCTCGTGCAGTTCTCTACGCGCTTCTTGACCCCAATTTTCACTTTGGGCGTATCACTGGCTAAAACTGCCCCAAAAAGGCCACAAACCAATAATAAATTCTGAACTTTCATCTTGACTACAAGTCGTGTTTTTTTTTTCTAAATGCAAACAAATGCCAATTCCATTATCGATAGATTCTTAAACTATCGACATTGCATTTGCCATTCACAGCGATTCTGGCGCCAAATCTAATGCCGATTAATTCTTGTAAGTGCACATCTCTATATATATAAAACAGCTTAATTTGAATTTTAAACTGACAGTTTAAAAGCAAGCAACGAAAATGAAAACTGCATTTATATATGTATATATATGCTATGTTATTTATTAAACAAGTTACATGCATACATTAAAGCTCTTTTAAAATACAGAAATAATTTGTTATCTGTTTACAATTAAAATACATAAAAATTTATACAACATTTCAATGGTATTTACTTGCAAAAACAAAGCCTTATTTTAAATATGCAACAAATTATTTAAGAGATTTACAAATGTACGAATATATCACAATAATAAAGGAATACATACATTTTTAAATGAAATTTCAAGCACAACACAAAGTAATTGTTCTCCTGGTGCACAAATTCAATAGAAAATTGCATATCGATCGATAAATACCTAATAAACTAATATACCTAATGCATTAATTTAAATGTATACTATATATATATATATAAAGATAGATACATGGACTATGACTATAATATGCATACAGCGCGTATATAAGGACTTGATTAAACATATTTGAACTGGACGCGGCGGCAGTCTCAGTTATCATTTGACAGATTTGTGATTTTGGTCGCATACATATTGGCCACCTTATAGATAAATTCGTATTGCTCCTTGGTCTGTACGGCGCTGGCGCGTCCACGTCGCACGTAGTAAACCAGCTGCGGTATGTCCACGGATCGCTTTGGCGTCTCCAGACTCCGGATGGCCATGTCACAGGCGATGATGGTTCCTGTTCGTCCCGTGCCTGGGGAGCAGTGAATGGTTAGCGGTCTAGAGGGAAGGGGAAAGTGGGAAGTGGGAAGGGGAACACAGGAAATGTAAACAGAACAATTAACAAAAGGTGCATGCAAAATTGACGAGTCACACATTTAGTAGTTAATTAACTTACCCCTGTTGACTGCGCGCCTGTTGCTTGTTGGCCACATTGCCGTTAATCTCATTGCTGGCAGCGCTCGATGTGCTGCCCCCCTCTTCCGCTGCCTTTGTCTCCCCATTGTTGTCGACGGCTGTCTCCAGGGATTTCAGCGTCAATGTTGACGACTTCTCCTTCAGCTCATTGGCCTGCTCAAGGGCGTACGACTTGAGGGATGATCTCGCCTCCAGCAGCATGGCAATAATGGGCGCCTCCTCAAGGGGCACCCCCGCCTCTGGCCATTTGTACCAGTAATGCGTCAGCTCACGGCATTCATCGCCATCCACACGCTTTAGCATCAGCGTCGATATCGCGTATTTATCCTTGACCTCGCGATTCTTCAGAGTCACCTGGTAATCGCCATAGCTGCTGTGATTATCCAGCGTCACCGAGGGCGGCAAATAATCCGCACAACGCTCAATGCCATTCTCATTTAGATCGGTTGCCTGCACAATCACGCGTGACTGCTGCTCCCAAATCATGCGCCAAAAGTCTCCAGTCGTACTCTCCAGCGGCGCCTGGCAAGCAATATAGTAATTGGGCGCATCTCGTGGTCCCTGTGGAGAGCAACAGAGGGGAAAAGTGAACAGATGTAGTATGTATGCACATAACGCACAGTTAGTCAAGTAATTGTTTTGACAAGACTGTTTTATTTTGCAAAATAATGCATTTTCTTGGTTTATTATTATTAATTATTTTCTATTTATTCTACTATTTGGTTCTTAGAAGAATAAGTAATGAGATCCATTAAGTTTCGTATGTCTCGTTTAGCTTGAATTTATTTTAAAAATTAAGTTGCATTTGATTGGTTAAAACATTACGCTTACTACCTGCGTTTATATAATTTTTATATTTTGTTTAGTTTAGTTGTTATAGCTGTTTAAAGTAATTTCTAGATGCTGGTTGAAATCAGCTGTGAGCCAATGTAAGTTTATATGTGGGTGTTTAATGACATAACAGTTCATTAAAAGCTTCAACATGCAAAACATTTCAATTAAATAAGACTCTCACTCTTAACTTTGTTCTCACTCTTGCTCTCACTATCTATGCATGAATTGTATGTGTGTGTGTGTGTGTGTGTGTGTGTATGCGTCATTTAATGGCTGCCGTTGAGCTGCGCGCGCTTTTGATTAATTTACTTATACATAAGTAAGAACGTAAATCACTGCATGCTTAGATTATCACCAGTTGCACACGTACAAAAACTGCGCGCTTGAACAGCTGAGAATTGAGAGTCAATTGTGTGCGTATCGCTCTCTCCCTCTCTTTCTCTCTCTTTCCATGCCACTCTCTGTTTGATGGAAGATTCGCATCAATGCATTTTGCACATCGTCTGCAATTGTGAATGAGCTTTAATGCAGCCGACGTCACGCGTCACTGCAGATGCGCCATTGTTTGCTTGGTTTAATTGTTTCGGGAATACCCTTAACATAACAATCGGTTTATATCTTTCTGTCATTTGCTTCGGACTCCAGTGATTGCAATCCCTATATCAAATTACCAATCAATCAATAAATGTGATTCATGCGTTGCTTATTTTGGTTGTCAATTTACCTATCGATTCAATTGAATGCAAAAGAATGTTAATGTAACTATAACTCTGATCGAATAACAGTGTAAAGTGGAGTATTCGTAGAAGTGACATTCATAAATTAGTCCAATATTAGTTCCAATATGGGTTGTATTAATGGCAGTCCCTTATTAATTTAATTAGAATATTCACACTTCGTTGTACTCTCACATAACTTTCCCCTAGATTATTATTATGTGTATACATTGTTGTTGTTTTTATTGTTTTTTTTTTGCAAAAATATAAACTCATTTGCTTACAACAGGCAATGTAACAAAGAGGTTGATATAATTTTCTTGGCACTTTGCCAATCTCATGGGCCATATAATTATACCTCTCCCTCCCAGAGCCAACAGAGTACGTCATGCAAGGCTAGACGAAGTGGCAACTCTAAGTTGTACCGTTGTAAGATAAATACACAGACACACACACAAACACAGAGAGTTAACGCCCACACACATGTGGGAAAGCTGTTTTGGAGGGCAGCTTTTGAGTGTGAGTGTGAGTGTGTTGGGTTTGTTATTGTTTACTGTTTCGGATGAGAGGCAATCGTCCGTCTCACTTACCCGCACATAATTGGCATTAATGTATTCCGTTTTGTCATCATCGCCCTGTCGCTGGAGCACCACACGCGTCTCAGGAAGCGGAATTACGTTAGCATAGCTGCGGTTTCAAGTTTGCGGTTACGACCAGAGATCACAGACATTTATTTCATTCATTGAAGTCGTCGGCGTTAATCAGGAAACGGGCCATGCAATAAACAGAGTTGAATCATTTAATATCAAAGTGCGTAATCTCTAAAAAAAAATATATGTATGTATTTTTTTTACGTGAGCTCTGACTTGTTTTCCCTTTAAATAAATTTACTAGTACATAAATTGGATTAAGTATTTGAATTTAATACCAATTATAGATTTAGTTTAATTTAAATAAATTGGTATAATAAATATGTATCACTAAATTATATTTTAGTAATATATATATGATTTCAAGCTTTAAAATTAAAGAAATCATCTTGATTGTAAGACCACTTAGTTTTTTATAATGTTTTCTTCTCTAAAATTTAATTAAATTATAGCAAATGTTCTTGATTCTAGAAACCGGTCCTTTTTATCAGTGTAGACGAATTTGTTTTTATCATACAAGTTCATACACGAACAAGTTCTAGAGTACGATAAGAACTGACTATTTTTAAACACGTCTACTAGTTATAGATATCGCTTTTCACACACTCTTTCTTTATTAGTAGTACTTATCTCTGAGCTGATAGCTACCGAGTGTCTTAACCCCAATTAAATTTCAATTAATCTCAATGTCGACAACCTTGAAAATTCTCACTCTATGATGTGACATCATCTTAAAAAAAATCTCTCTCGCTTTTCCCATTCCCGCTGAGCTTAAGTCAAGTGTCAATTCTCTTCATACTCACCGATTCCTATCCTCACATCCCGCTGGCACTTCATCGGCTCTTGCGATTATCTGCGGCACATCCCTAAACTCCTCAAAGATGCTCGATCGTCGCTCCAGAAACTTGCCCAACTCCGTGGCACTGAGCATATTGTGACGCAACGAGGGATCATCGAAGGCGGCATTGCCATAGGTGCGTTTCGAGGCCCGCAGATCGCGTCCCTTGCGTCGCACACTGCCCAGCACAGAGACATTGTCGAGGGAATAGGCATCCAGGCTGACGGGACGACAACGTTGTCCATACGACATCTGCTTCTGACGCTTGCGCATCAAATAGAGGAATGCCACCAGCAGGATGAGGGCTATGACGCCAATGACACTCACTGTTATTGCAATGATGACATTCACATCGGTGCCCGTGTTGCCGTGTGGTTGTTGCATGTGATCCAGTTCGGTGGGACGTGGGGGCATTAACATTGTGGTGGGTAAATCCATTGTGGCACCAACTGATTGTGTGGTGCTTTCTACGGGCAGCATGTTGTTGTTCTTGTTGTTGTTGTCGGTGGTGTTGAAGCTGTAAATGGGCTCAGTTGTTGTTGTTGTTGGTATGGGAGTGGTTGTTGTTGTTGTCGATTCAGTTGTTGTTGTGGTGGTGGAACTAGTGGTTGTGGTTGTGCTATCATCCAACAAACTGATAAGAGGCTCCTCAGTTGTTGTTGTTTTCGACGCACCTGTTGTGGGTATTGTTCTAGATGCTGTTGTTGTTGTTGTGCTCGCCATATTGATTTTCGTTAGCAGCAACTCCTCTGCATCTCGATCATGATCAATATGTTGTTGCTCATCTTCATCATCCTCATAAAGCTCCGACTCACCCTTTGCAGCTGTCGCTGTAGTTTTTGTTCTTGTTCTTGTTGTTGTTGTTGGGTTGCTTTCATCCAGTGCATTGGCAGCTGTTGCTTCTGTCGTTGTTGTTGTTGTTGGCGCTGTTCCAACTGCAATTGTTGTTGTTGTTGTTGTTATTGCAGCTGTTTCACTTATGTTATTCGTTTCCAGCAAAGTTTCATGCTCATTCAATTTACTGTTAGCTTTTTCATCTGTTAACAGCGACGATTGTGTTGTTGTATGTATTACATTTGCAGTGCTGTTATCATTGATTTGCAGTGTCCAATCACTGTTATTGGGTTTCACAGTTGTTGTTATTAATAAATTGTTGTCTACACTTGTTAACTCGTTGCTATTGTTATTGTCATTTGTCACATTTTTAACCGAAATTGTTTCCAAATTCACTTCATTGCTAATTTGAATGATTTCCGTTGGCGTTGGCGTTGCCAAAGTTGTTGTACTTGCTGCTAATTGTTCATCAACCTTTGCGTGCAATGTTTGCGGCGTTGACGTTGGCGTCGTCGTCGTCGTCGGCGTAGTTGTCGTTGTGCTCACCTCGCCAGCTGTTCGCGTACTAACTGTTATTTGCTGACTCTCAGTTGCCGCCAGCGTCGTTTCGGTCGTTGAGACTGAGACCGAGACGTTGATGACGTCGACGCTGCCGCTGCCGCTGTCGACGTCGTTGGCTTTATCGCCGTTTTCATTATTTTCATGTGCCGTCGCTTTCATTGCCATTTCATTTATACTGGGATTGGGGGTGGCGTTCAACGGACTTGGCATGGCCGTTGTTGTTGTTGTTGCTGCTGTTGTTATTGCTGGAATTTCTGGCTCAGCTGTTGTCGAACTAACAGCTGTTGTTGTTGTCGTTATAGCAGACTCAGTTGTAGTTACAGAATCTGCTGCTGTTACAGCTGCGTCTTCGACTGCTTTTAAGTTAAGCTTTGAGAGTTCTGTTAAATCTGCCTTAGCAGCTACACTCGCTGTTGCCGTTGATACTTCTACTTCTGTCTCTGTTAACTCTGGCTTTGCTGTTAATGCTGCTGTCGCTACTTCTGTTGTGTGTGTGGGTGGATGTGTATCATCTTGCTGCTTAACAGCTGTTGTTGTTGTTGTCGCCATATTTAACAAATTGCTCTCTTCGATTGTATTAACAGTGCTAAAAGTAACAGCGCTACTAGCATATGTCTCAATTTCCCTTTGATTCAACATTACATCCAATTTCAATGTTGTTGCCTGTGTGGCAGCCTCAGTGGCATCTAGTGTGGTGCTCATCACTGGCTCTGTATGATTTTCTTGGCTTGATTGCATCATCATGATCTGTCGCCAATCCAAGAGATTTTTCTCTTTATGCTGCAACGTTTGATTTGTATCCTGATGCATTTCAATATCGTTGGTGAGCTCTGTGCTTTTGCCTGTGGTTGTACTTGTTGTTATTGCCTTTGCTGTTGTTGTTGTTGTTGTCGTTGTGGATGGCACCATTTTCATGGCCGCCAGACTCCAGACCTCCGCTGCATTTGGCAGCGTCAGCTGTTGGGCATTCGTCGAATTATCACTGATAAATTTCGCACGCTTCTCGGGTTGCTGATGCACCTGCGACTCCTCCTCGATGGCATTCTCATGCGATGCACTCGGCGTGACTGCGACGTCGGCATGCAACAGAGCTGCCAGCAGCTGTGGTATGTGTGTTGTCGTTCTTGTTGTTGTTGTTGTTGCCATGGGCAGTGGACGAAGCTTCATGGGCGTCACAGGAGATACGAGGGTGAAGCTTTCAGTGCTGCTTGCAAATTGCATGGAACGTGCATGATCCTCAGAACGTAGTGTGGATATTAAACGCTCTGTGCTCGTTGTTGTTGTGGTTGTTGTTGTTTCTTTGATTGTCTCAGGGCTTGTGGTTGTTGTTGTTGTTGTGCCTGCTGTTGTCAGCTCCAGTTGCACTTTCTCTTCTGGCTTTAACTGCTCCTGAGTATCTGCAGTTGACGCTAATGTTGTGGTTCTAAGTTCCTCAGAAAGTTTAAACTGTTCCTCAGCTTCCACAGTTAGCTCTTGCTTCTCTTCAGCCTTCGATGGCATAGCATCCACACGCCTAATGAACTCCACATTTGCTGGCGTAGTGGAAGTTTCAGTGGAATTCATTTTCTGCTTTGCAGCCTCTGTAGTTGTAGATGTTGTGGATGTCAACTCCTCTGGCACTGCTCTTGCTGTTGTTGTGGATGTTGTGGAAGTCAAATCCTCTGGCACTGCTCTTGCTGTTGTTGTGGATGTTCTGGAAGTCAACTCCTCAAGCACTGCTCTTGCTGTTGTTGTTGTTGTTGAATCCGATCCATTGACACTTTCGCTGCTCAGTTTAACAATGTCAGGGTCAGTTGCAGAGGCTGCCACGCCTATATCCACATCGGGCGTTTCTCTTTTAGCAATAAAACGTGCCCGCGTCGATGTCGTGGCCCAAAACAACAACAGGCAGAGGCCCAAGGCCCAGTGAAGAGACAGAGAGCAATTGGCAAGGCGCATAATGCCGACTCTATCTCTATCTCGCTCGCTCGCTCGCTCGCACTCAAACAAATTCTTCGTTACGTTGCGTTTTAAAATTGTTGCTGCAATTTTGCTGTTATGATTGTTATGCTTCTTCTTCTTCTTCTTCTGCTAATGCTTAAAGCTTTAGTTACACTTCTTGTGCTTGTTGTTGTTGTTGCTGCCGTTTGTTATGTGCCCATTTTAAGCCTTTTGTTGTTGCTGTTGTTTTTCTTTCAATATTTTCGATTATTTAGTTTTCGTTACACGTTTTTTCACGTTGCCATTTTGTAATTATGCGAGACCTGCAAAAGGCAAAGAGAAACAAATAATAGAATTAACAATTTGCTTGTCTAACAATTTATAAAATTACTGTAAATTACAGTTGGTATTTCAAGGTAGTTTAAGGTTCGACATATGCAGGCCAGGAACGTTTAACTATTCCAAAGAAAGTGAACAACAAAAAACAAACAATTTCCCCCCACGCAGCGATAACAGTTTCCACATAATCGTGGAGACACGTTCGTAAGGTGCCTGAAATACATTTTAATTAACGTTGGGTTCAAGGTTAAGAGGTTCTCGACGAAACCAGCACCGGAACTGGGAGAACTGAGGAAGAAGCGAAATGGAAAGTGAGAACACAAAAGCTTATTGAGCTTTCTCAAGAGTGTAAGAAGTACAGAGGACTATTTATAGACTTTAGTTTATGAAGTTTGTGGTAATTAGGGTAAACATATGTCAATAATTGAATTTTCACAGAAAAGTGAATAAACATGCTTAGTTTTTTTGTAGTTAGTTAAAAATCTACTCTTGAATTACTTATACCCTCTTTCCACGGGTCATTTGTAGTTAAAAAGTCTACTCTTCAATTCCTTATATCCTCTTTCCACGGGTTATTTGTAGTTATAAATCTACTCTTCAATTACTTATACCCTCTTTCCACGACAAAGTCTAGGTACTTACTTATTTCCGAAATAAGATTGTAATAACATAATAATTATAATATTATATTGGAAATTGTACAGGTAACAAAGAAACTTTATTAATAATAGAAATAACCAAGTGTATTACCTACCAATCTTAACACATTAATCATACTAATGCTGATTTCATCATCATTAACATTAATTTTAGACAAGATCTTTATTTCGTCACACGCCAAGCAAATCGAAAGCTCAAAAGTTCAATGCACTTTTGGGGGAGGCTAAAAAAAAGCTCCCATCGAAATCAAAATATATACAAACTCGAGCAATTGATGGATTGAAGTGAGGTGTTGGGTTCATTCAACTGCAGCTCACGCCATTTGCAATTCGAAATGTGCCAGAACCCCAGCAAAGTTCATCAAAGTTTCATATGGAGCAATCATAACTACTACTATTCCATCATAGTAGTAGTGTGTGTGTGCATGCATACATACATACATAATGTATCAGCTTTTGGGGGCGGTTTTCATTCCAAAATGTTCAATGTTCAACATTCACCATGGTTATTGTAACTTTGTTATCTACCGATTCGACCCGATGTCATGTCAATGTTGCATGCAACGGAGGGTTAACCAAATGGCCTAAGCGTCTGGCAATTAATGTTAAAAGCACCTGCCGCACAGTGGTGCAAAGCTAATGATAAAGTGGCACGAATATAACTACTTAATTAGTTGAAAAGTAGGGAAAAAGTATGCTATAAATCATAAATGATTTACCTACAATAGAAATTAATCCGTGTCCTATTTCATTTTCATTCAAATTTCAACGGCTTGCGAATCAGTGTGCGTTAATGCAACAGCCAGGTGTGGTTTGAGCTGAGGTGTGACACAGGACTTCTGCTAAGGGAGTTTTTGGCCTCAATTGGAACATACTACATATAAGAAGAAAACAAAACAGTGCAAAGTGTTGGAAAATCTATCAAATTTAATGCAAATTCCACAACACAGTAGCTTATAACTTTACCTATAAATACTAAAAGAGTGTTGGCTGACTAATGCAGTAAAAAATCACAAAAGAAAATAACAAATACAACTACACTTTGATAAGATTTGTTTGGTGAACCAGCAACAACAACAACAACAAGAATCTCAGCAAAGTATTTTGTAACATTAGTTGTTGTTGTTTTTCATTCTGAATGTCAACGTTTCAGCTGATAAGAAATAAACGCTAAGGTAACCTGCACCTGCCCCTATACCCCTCATCCCCGCGACAGCAAGTCTACCTGTCCAGTAGCTGGACAAGGTGAGAGATTGCGATTGTGACTGCGATTGGAAGCCAACAATTTCCATATCAAAAGGGCAAACTTCTGACTTATAAATATTATTTAATGCAACAAAGCAATTTAATTCTTAAAGAAATAATTTAAAATACGACGAAATGTCGTAAAATGTAGTTAATGCCAAATTATTGATTTAAAATTAGCCATAAGTTAATTATTAATTCATTTATTAGGTTTCGTGTGTGCAAAGTCGCCACAATTTTGTTTATTGGGCTACGCGATGTCGCAATAACATCGCCGACATGCTAAAAATCACAATGAAATCGTTGCATACTTTTAGGCGGAACATAATAAATAATATATCAAAATAAGGTTATATATGTAGACCTTCACCATACAAAGAACTTCAATGTAATGCAATTGTAAGAACTTAACTGGAAGATCTTAGCTGACTTACAACATTACAACAATTGAAGCATTACGTATATACAATTACGAAATAATATCCCAAAACAGACAAAAGAGGTGAGGCGCGAGAGGGCTGGCAAAAAGAGACTGTTTGCAATTTGAACCCTACACTTAACCCAAATGAAAACAAGTACCGGGTCTGTTGCTGAAACGTGACTCGCTAGCACAACGGCAAGTGCAGACAGCGCCACACACAAAACAAGCTATGTAAGTACTAGAAGAAACGATCATGGCAAAGACTAAAGAAATCAAAGAAAGCAAACTTTACAGAAGATACATTTCCGCTTGAGCGGCAAGGCGCTGAAGATGAACGAATGACTTAGAATCGGTAAAATTCTACAGATTCAGATACGTATCGCGATAATCATAATTATGACGATGACGACGACAACAACAACAATGCGGATGATCGTTGTGCGGAATGCTAAACCAGTTTTATTTCAGCCCAATAATGTTGCTGGATAAAGGAGATCAATCGTGCAGTCGTTGCAGATGAAATCGAATTACAATTAAAATGATTTCACCTACTACATTGTAGTGCTTTGGAATATGGGGAAATTTTTGCTATTGGAAACTCTAATGATCGACTAATGATCTTAGCAGATAAACCTTTATAATAATTGTGATTACTGTCTGCATTTTTGATTGATGAACAGAATGCGATTATCGATGAAGATCATTGATCTACAGATTGTTAACTAGTTGGAACAGTAAGTTAGACTTTTATTAGAAGAACCGAATGCGATCATTAATAAATATCAGGCATCTATAGAATTGTTATAACGACTCTACTTTAAGATCTTCTAAAACTCGTTGAACTGATCATCTTCAACTTCACTTTAGTATAACTTTGATCATTGACGATCCACTGATCCACTGATCTTCAAATGGTTATCTGGCTGAATTAGAAGTTCCAATTCTACAACTTCAACTGAACAAAACTCTTTCAACTCTTAAGAATTTTCTATATGCGATCATTAATAATGCTCATTGATTATCTTCAACTGTAGTAAGTTCACTTTCATCTTGATAATAATTGTCTAGATTCATGTTTTATGATCATTTGAATGTTCGGCTTTTCAACAACAAGTTGAACTGTAAGATCATCTTAAATTGTACAGCCTGCAATTAGCTTTTATCTTTAGCCTTAATTGAAATATTTCTCTTTCGACTAATCACTGCAATTGACGAACCAAATCTTAAGTCTTAACCCAAATCTTCTATGCACGCAATTCTTAAGACTTTTCTTAGCAGTCTTCTGGCAAGAGAAGAGAATACAAACAGTTAGGCTAGTTAATCATAGATCTAAGAATATCTTTCTTTCTTTTTTGTTTTCTATACTCGTAATTGTTGCGTACGCATATTTCATTCATTCAGTTCTACTAAGATACTCGTACTTAAATGTTAATAAATACCAAGACTTATGTATTTCTCTCGTTTTTTTTTTCATTTTTCATTTTTGTTTAACACAGAAATCAACCAAGTGTAATGGGGAACATGACGCGTTATAGCGGATGCCAGGCGTTAATTATTGTAAAAGGCTGGGCCATGTTTGGGATTGCAATTCACAGTACACTGGTTAAAAGTATGTATGTAACTTTAACTGTTTCTTGTATTTATATCTATGTATGTCGAAATGTGAAATTAATTGTTGCGCAAAATGTTGACAGTTGTTCAAGTTCGTGACAAGTCGTGTTGTAGGTGGATAGTTAAATATATGAAAGGTTTTCGAGATGAGAAAAGAAGGCAACAAAACGACTGAGGAGAAACCAAAACGTTGTTAACACTGACAATTTGAATTGAAGCTAAAAACTCCCTAACAAATTCCTATATATTGAATTCTCATTATGCTTGAACATATTCATAAATTATAAATCTTTTCATTATCATACATTATATAATGAATTATTGGTGAAATTTCAGTTAATTTAATGCCAAATCTAACACAGCATTGAGCTCTTTAATCTCGACTTCAGCTTATTCATAACTTGCATGTCTTTAACTCTCTTTCTGTCCTCAAATCGCTGTTCATTCATTTGCAGATGACTCATTTGCATGACATTTGCTTATACATATCACAAATTTCGAGAGGGAAATCAATGCCCAATATCACAACATGCTGTCTGTTCTCCCCTTAGGGCTTCAACTTTCAATGTAATTAAAATAGAAATCAAAATGAAAATCAAAACCGAGTTTGCTCTGCGAAATAAAAATAAATACCCAAATATACCAAAAAATACATCAATGTTGACCTTGTTGCCCTGCCAAAGCGTTTATTGAACCAGGCAGCGCGACGCCTCCAAAATAAATGGTCAGTTTTTTTCCTTCCTTTTATTTAGCTATTATTATTATTAATTTTGTTGTTGTTGTTGTTGTTTCGTGGCTATCGAGAGCGCTAATGAACATATCGTACATACAAACAAAAATACGTCTTTTGTTATATTTATAAATATTTCTAAAGTTCGTTTTAATAATGACGTCGTCATGCACTTGAAACAATTTATGATAAGCAGAAAATAATAATTAATAATAATACAAGTAATAACAATCCGATCAGTCGAGCGGGCGCGACAGTAGGATACCCTGTGCAGGTCTTAAAACAAAAGTATTTTGAGAAAACTAGCTATAAAACTGCTCTTGTTATCGGCTTTTTTGAGTTACGGGGCGAAGGGGGCGTGGCATCGCGATGAAATTTTCAAGACACATTAAGCCCAAGTTTCTTATCAAATGTACCAAATCTCAAGTCTCTAGCTTTAACATTGCTTATGTTATGGTGATTTTTCTAATTAAAAAAAAAACGGGGCTTGATATCGAAAATTAAAAATAAACTTGATCTGCGTATGGTATTCAGGAACCTACATTCCAAATTTGAAGTCTTTAGCTCTTATAGTTGCTGAGATCCACACGTTCATACAGACGGACGGACGGACAGACGGACGGATGGACGGACAGACAGACGAACAGGTGTCAATCGACTCAGCTATTGATACTGATCAAGAATATAGTATATACTCTATACGGTCGGGAATGCTTCCTTCTGCCTGTTACATACATTCACACAAATTCATTATACCCTTTTTTGCCCATTTTTAGTGGGCACAGGGTATAAAAATTCAATGCCTGCGTCATGTGTTCTCTAGATATTAGGCATAATTTTGCAGATTGAAGCGTAAATAGTGGCGAATGAATCGAGAGAATTGCTTATTATTTCTCTAAAGATTTACAATTTTCAATTGATTCTAGCATAAGTATTTGCATTAGTAATACCATTAGAAATTGCATTATCTTTGGTACCAACATTAGTATTGGCAAAGCCAAATTAAATTATATTCAGCATTAACATTGACAGCACTGTTTAAATAAGCATTAAAACTGCATTAACATTTACATTAATACTAACAAAATCACAGATTAACAATAGCATTACTATACTTATTTTTGCATTACAACTAGCATTAGCATTAGCATTAGTATAAGCAATACAACAGCACATTAAAGTAATAACTTTAAAGATTACAAACAGTTAAAAAGTTTAGAGGGTTTCCAAGAAAATGAGGTTGAATTCAGCATTTATTAAAAATTATCATTAGTTTAATCATTAATATTTACATTGACATTAACAAAAGCATTCGAATTTGCATTAACATCAGCATCAACATTTGAACAACATCATAAGCGATTGTTTTGCATCAGTATTTGAATTGACATTAATATTAACATCAGTATTTGTATTAATAATACTAATACTATCTATAGTGTCCACATCTAATTAGCTACTCGGACAATTCACATAGATCTTGCCCAATTGACAATTGTGCAAAGATATTAATTATAATAAACTAAATTTGTAACATGATGATTTATTGACATAAAAACCATAAACCACTCTAGTTCCAATTACTTACAAAGCTCATGATGAAATCAAGCCATACAAAGCGAATTCATAAGCCGCTTAGTTTGGCCTCAACTATCCAATGATCACAAATTGTTCCATAATAAAAGCCGAGCAAATTTGTCCATGCCATGAACTATGTATCTGTACTTACTATATATATACATATTTATTTATTTATATATATATATATATGCAACTTGTGTTCACTTAAAAAAATTGACAAATGTGTCGCGATAGATCTGAGACTGTATCTCAAACAAAAACTAAACAAACGAGTTCGTTGTGAATGGCAAGTGTTGAAAAAAAATAATGAATAGACAATTACAATAAATAGAGAATGTTTCTACATATATAAATATATATATGTATATATATAGACAGAGAGATGGAAGTAAAGAAAAATGTTTGAAGACAGCGAGACACTATCAAAGATGTGTAAAAGAGTTCGCTGTGAATGTCAATTAACCCAAATGGCAAACGCAATTACAACAGACAGAGAGAGAGAGAGAGGGAGATATATAGTCCCAGAATGGGTTCTATACTCTATGTTAATTATATAATGCAATATTTGACTAATTGTCCAACTGCATTAGAGGCAATTATGCAGCTGACGAGCATTTAAAGCCCCCAAATGAATTAATGTCGTGTGGTTTATCTCTTGTATATATCTACTATTGTACAGTCGATTTCATAGCGCTTGTCATTAAAATAATTGCATATACACACAGAGAGAGAGAGATAGATAGAAAGAGAAAGAGAGAGAGATGTAGGAAATATAGATACAAATTTGTATGCATTTGGGGCAAAACTAAAGTTGATTTACTGCCAAATTGGGCACGTGACTTGACGATTGAAAATGTTCAGTTTGTTTTTATTTTATATGGCCACGCTACAGGCCTAACTTGCAGTTAGCCTGACCAAGATTTATATCTATGTTGGCCTAATGAAATGGCAACAGTCTAACGGCTAACTGGGCGCATTTAAAGCTCATGCTGCGGGTGGTTTTCATACAATATGAATAGTGTTTCGAATTGGAATAGGGTTGCTCCAAAAACTTATCAAGATAAAGTAATATTCTATGGAAGTAAATAAAAGCTGACGATATTAAATATGTAAATGAATATGTAGCAAATATTTTACAAGAGTTCTTATTTTAGTCGTACTTATTGAAGTCTGCAATAAACTGGAATAAAGTCAGTACAAGCTACATAAGCAAAAATACTTAGGCGAATTGCCGAAGGCTTCCCCTTTGCTAGGAACTCTGACAGTAGGAGAGAACTAGATCAATTTAGAAGCTAATAGGCAAAATGAAAGTCACGATCGTCAGTCATACTAACCCGCTGGTCAATGCACTCAAATGCAACGCAAACCACCCAAAGACTAGGAGATTGAAAAGAACATTCCCCGTTGAACTCCCGACTCGCACCCTTTCAAACAAAGGAAGACTCAAATCTTACCTATCTGAACTAACCCTGGACAATAATTAAGGAAGTTTTTCGTTTTCATTCTCGGTGGAAGTCTCATTCCCTTCCATGACTTATCTAACATACTTATAAAAAAAGCTTAATGCTCTCAATATTTGCTTGTAATTCAACTTGTCAGTCTGCAATTGATGCTCTTATAAATACATAAAAAGTACATTGATTAAGAATTACATTCTGATCTAAAAGTTCATGTTTTTCATCATGCATTCAAATGTTTATAGATGCTACAGCTTACAGTTATTTCAGCCTTATAATTAGATAGTTATTTGTTGCTCCAAATATGCATTTATTGTTTATTTTTAGACCCTTTACTTTAAAAAAGTAAAACGGGTCTATTATTAAAATAAATCAGCCTTGTCAGCCTTGTCTTGACACATTCAATCACACTGAAGGACAAAGCCTTCAATCAACAATCAACAATCACTTGCACTTACACACACACCTACACACATAGCTACGACGACTGTTGTTGTTGTTGTTGCAACAATTACCACTTGTTGCATACCGATTGCTGGGGCGACTAATACGAAAATCTCTGCCCTTTTTACGTGGCCAATTTGAATGTCACGAAATTGAAAAGCGTTAACAAAAATTGGGGCTACCGTCGTGTCTGGCCAAAAAACAAAAAAAACAAAACACCAAACAAGATAAATTTCCATTGGATTGTTATTGTTGTTGCTGGACACAATTGCACGTGCATTGTTGCTGTTGTTGTTGCTGTTAGCTTTTTTTTGGGTTTTTCGCTTTTAGTTACGAGCATAAAAAAAAAGAGTTACAGCCATGACGCCGTCGCCAGTCGCAATCCGCAGTGTGAACCAAATTGAGGTTATTCCACAACCATAAAAAAGACAACAACCAGATGAGTTAACAATTCCAAGTGTGTGTCTGTATCTGTATCTGTGTGAGAGTGTAGTGTGTGTGTGTGTGTGTGTGTGTGTGTGTGTGTGTGTGTGCATTAGAGTTTGCTGTGACTCATGTGAGTTCATTCATTGTCGTCGTGTCAGCTTGAATGCCTTGCGGACAATCGCATAGTTCACAGCAAATCACGAGTTAAGTAATGCACTCTGGTTGCTGGTAATACGGGATTAATTGTTTACACGGCAGCGAATTAGTTAACGATTGAGTTGATTAAACTGTTATTTAATTATCAATTGGAAATTCTGTATAAGAATTAATTAATTGCCGAGGTTTTCCCTTGAAACAAAATGTTTCCCTACGCATCTTTCTTCCAAATTTCTTTAAAACTTCCAGTTCTCTGTGCATTATTATTCAGATCTCGTTTCAGTAAAGTCAGTAAGTTATGAGTCAACGATCTGCGCATTTAAATTTCCAATTTGCAGACTTTAAAGTTTAAAACGTATTGGACAAATACAGCTGATTCGCTTTTATTTATGATATACATTTATTTTAAAGTTTAAACAGCAAAGTTGACAGATTTTGCACAAGGTAAACTCAGGTCTCATAGGGCTCTTAAATCAGCTTTAAGCTTAACATAAATAATATAAAATAGTATCTCTAGAATACATTTTATCAAACAAGTCATGTTAAATATAACAAGTATATGTTAAATTCAAGCTAAAACTTCTGTAAGATAAATAAACAAAAATCTGTATGGTTATCAAACTCATAATACACACGTAATATGATTAGGTATACAAGTATCTTGTAGATACAATATATGAAACTTGCATGAAGCTAGAAAGCAACGATTTCTTTAGTTAATTAAATCGCGTTTATGTTATCGTAATGTCAAGTATCTAAAAGTGACAGATAGATAGAATTTTTGGCATATTAGATACGTAATATGCTAAAATACACAAGAAATAAAGGTTATTCCATGTAACTATGATATTAAACTAGACTTTAATGATAACTATAAAATACTTCACACTTAAAGTAAATTCTTTAATTCATCGAACAACTTTTCAAATATGTAATGTAATTGAAATTTTTTTTGTGGTTTGAGCTGCTAAATGAAAGGAAAAGTTGCCACCTAGAGCAGCACTTTTACTTTTCACCTGAGCGTGGCAATCTCAAAAGATACATTTTCATGGCTAATTTTCACAGCAAGAGCAACAGCCACATCATCGGTAGCTGTAGCTGTTTGCCGTGGCTGCCACATGCGGCAGCTGTAACAGTTGACAGACAAGTTTTCCCTGAGTCAGCTACCATTTAAATGTGTTAATGATCGACGGTTGAGCACAGAGAGGGGGCAGCTGAAGAGGGAAGGGTATCTGCATGTTGGCCATTATGTGGGCGGCATCTTTGGACAGTTTGGAATATGCATTATATAATTAAATACTCTCTTGATTTTCCATTTGCGTGATCCGCTCAATTGGTCGATTTCTCCCACAGTCAATAGATAAAAGTTAAATCTGTTTTTGATATAATCTTCTTCTATCGCTTCTTTTTTCGGTATCTCTTCTGTCGATTAATGTATTAAATTATTTAAATATTTTGCTTGTCATTTTCAAATTAAGCAAACATTTTCCCAGTGCGAACTTGTTCACATGACACAAATTTTGCAGATTAAAATATAGAGAAATATATGCAGATGACTAGTTAATACTCTAAGGGATTGTTTGTATCTCATTTGGCTGGTTTAATACTTATATTTAACTTAGTTCTTTAATATCTAAAGTTTAATCGGATTTGATCACAGTGTTTTATATAAAATCTTTTCAACTGATTGTATTTTTATATTAACTATAAGTTTCACTGTTTAAATGCCATTTTGGAAGTAGTTGTTAAAGTATATATATCCGTAGCTTTCCCGCTGATTGTAATACCCTTTGTTAGAGTATTAAAACAGTCAATGACTTATCGAATATATCTTTATTCATCTGTTTCTTTTTCTCTTTCTTTTTAATATTTGTCTTTTTTTGGGTCAGCTTTTTTTTTGGTCATTTTTCTCTTACACACGCAAATTTGTCATTGCCATCGCAGTTGTTAACTAAAGATACGCACAGATATCATTATATCTACTTCTATATATTTATATATATATATATATATATTGTTATCTAATAGTTACTTAAAGTTCAAGGTTTGCGCAGTTAATTGATTAGCAAAAGAGTGTTAACTTTAAGCACAAATAACTTTCAGGGGTATGCCCCATAAAATATTACGAGTATTTTGGCAAATTTGTGGAAGGTCATAAGGCAGTTAAACATTCATTTAAATATATACATAATTTAAATAAATTTAATTAAATACATAAATATATAAATTAAAATGTATTACAAGCAGTTGTAAGCAAAGAAAACTTATTTATCTCTAATCTCTAGTCAATCTCTAGTATTTATTTCTATCTTTTTCTCTGATATCCCATTAAGTCTCAGACGAGTTACATTTTCAGTTCTCCACAGTCTCAACACGTGCAACCATTTTGCATAGATAATTAGTACTATATTCAACATCAGCTGTAGCTAATTGAATTTATTATAAACTATGTAAACGTACTTGAATTCTGCTCCTTGAGATTTTCTTTCTGTTGATCTTTTTAATGATTTGTTTATTGTTTATGGCTGGCTTTTATATTTTTCTGCCCTTTTGGCCGCTAAAATTCCCCGAATTTAACATTTAAAATTCCCTAGAAATTCACACTGTAGTCACGACAAAAACAAAAACTAGTTTTCTCAGCCAGAAAAACGGGCTGGTTGCGACTTGCGACTCAACAGAATCGTCGTTGTGGGGCAAACCCCACTCAGAATTATTATGCATATACGATTATTATTATTTATATATATAAATATAAATATATATGTATATATACTATATACCAAGCCAAACTTATCACATTTATACAAGTTTTTGCTTTCAAAATTACGTCTCGAGTCTGATACAATCTCGCATATCATTCATAACAACAATACTATAATAATAAAGCCCAAAAATGCAAATTCAATTGTTAACTAATTGCTGTTTGTAGCAAACTTATTGCGACGTAGAAAGAAGAAGATGATATAGAAATTTCCGCATTGAAATTGTCTAGTTAAATGCGAGAAGTAAAATTGTATTTATTCTTAAGTTAGATAGTCTAAACGATAGTATTCTAATAATTCGATAAGATATGTCTTTAATGCTATTAATATTAATTAGATCTTCAGCTATTTATAAAGAGTATCTTGTTGTATACCAATTTCATCTTAAAGTTAACATATACTAAGTAAGCAAAATGTGCTAAGAGTTTAATGAATAGAAAGACAATTAAAAAACATTTAAGAACAGCATAGAGAACCCAGATTTGAATTATGTCTATCTATAAGTATTTACTAAGCAACTTTGGCAACAAATGAAAGTCCTAGGAGATTTCTAATGGAATACGATAGATTTTGTATCTCGCAGCTACGTGGCAAGTTGAAACAGAGCAACAGAATGTTTGTATGCATCTTGCCAGCTAGTTGACTTGATGTGGCATAAACAAACACAGAGTAAATGCAGAATTTCTGTAAGTTTTGTATGCGGGGTTGCCCTCAATGGCCCCTCCCCCCCCCCTCCCACGATGTGAAAGGTAAACAAAAAGAGTTTTTATAAATGCATTTCATGCCTCGAATCCACAGCTGTGGCTAAATACACAGAGAACAGAACGACATGTGTGCCGCCTTGAGAGTGGTAAACATTACAGAGTGGGCTTGTTGGTGGCTTTTAGGCCATTTGGGCCAACTACCAACTACTAAGTATATAAACTAGCTCACATTTGGCCATAGGCAAACGACTTCCTTTCGACTACTACTACTAGGCCAGGGGGCCAGGGACACTTCACAGTTCAGGGTCGACGAAACAACTCAAGTTGTAAGCCACGACGAGACGCGTCGTAATTCAATTAAGTTCAATCAGTGCTCAAAGTGTTTGTCGAATAAGTGTAAATGCATCCAACAAAGGCTAGAATTGAATTTAATTCAAGCTTTCTAAATAATAAATAAATAAGTAAAAAAAACCATAACTGCACATGTAACACCCTGTTACGAGGGCTAATCAACGAGTTCCCTTTTATACTGTAGAAATCTGAGGAGATTGATGATAATTCTACAATATTCGCTGATTGATCAAGCATTCCTTATGCTTTCTATAAGGCATAGACAAATAATGAATATTCTAGTTGCTTTTCAAGCTTGAAATTTAATTTTCTTAAAAAAGATACGTAAACAGAGACTGTAAATATAAAGATAAATTGTCCACAGCCTCTTGATGCCTTCCTCTTTTCAAATATAGTCACCTGACGCCCCAATAGACACTTCCCACGTCCAAGTTAAACCTTAATTGACTTTCTTTAGCTACGTTTTGTCAACAAAATAATTAAAGATTTCATTCAATTAAGTATTAAAGATATACTACAATGTGCAAAGAGGACAGTTCTATGCAAAGACAGCGCGAGAGGCAAGGGACAAATTGAAAAGCTTAATTCAATAAGCTCAAATTGCTTTAACTTTGATTACCTACAATTTAAATTGGTCAATCCCATAAGTAATGCCAACTAAGGCACATTTAACGGTTCAATTCGAGGTGCCGTAAAAGTTCAAGAGCTTCTTTTTTCTTTGATGCAAACTCGAAGAGAAACAATGGCCAAATTGCATTTTGCATTCGAAGATTGCGAAATGTAAACCGCAAAATGTTTTGTAAGAAGAAACCGAATGAAAGAAAAGACAATAAAAACAAAGATTGCAAAAACAATCACAAAGAAGAAGATGAAGAACCAGAAATGACAACTGAAAAACGCCATAGGTCAGGTCTCTGGGTCTGCAGGGCAACCTTAATTGATGTGTCGTCTCTTGCCACTCTGTGGGGCAATCACCGCAGCTGTGCAACGCCCACAGATCTGCATTCAGCCTTAATGACGCCGAAACGGAGTTTGGATTTGAGTCATCAACTGGTTTCTTGACAGTTTCATTAAAGAATGAGACTAAAAAAATACAAAAATTTTATGCTAATTTCGTGATATGCCAGACTATAATATGGTATCGAATAAGGTAACATTTTAAAGGTAATTATATGAAATATCACAACTTATTTAAGAGATAGGCGATATATCGTATGTATGTATCGTATATCTCCATGTATTCTTCACATTTTTATACATTATATGGCGAAGTTTCTAAGTTTAATTTTGTTTAAGAAGGCAGGGATTTAACCCAAAGCTTTGATGATAATTTCGAGCTATGCCAGACTCTATAGACTTAAGTATAAACATGTTAAGAGTTAATTATAATATTTTCAGCTAATGATATTACATGCAACCATATTAATTCAACTTATTTGACAGAAATGCGACACTGTAATATGAAAGAAATAGTAAATAAATCATAAGGGAATGCTAATAAATATATATAGATATCTAGACTTATTCTTCAGATTTTGATCTATGTTTCCAAGCGACAATTAAGTTAAAGCAGGCGACGAATATAAACAAAGTTTTATTAATTTTATACCGTAGTTTCGAATCGACAATCGTGTTTAGGAAGCAGAAGATTTAATCCAAAGCTTTAATGCAGATTTAATGATAGTTTCGAGCTATGCCAGACTCTGTAGATTTAGGTATAAGTATTCAGGCAAAGATATTACCTCCAACCATTTAATCCAACATATTTTAAGGAAATACGACAGCGTAATTTGAAATAAATAGTAACTAAATCATAAGGGAATGCTCATAAAAATCTCAAGATATCTACAATTATTCTTCAGATTTCTATCGATTTTAGTAAATTATACAGCGAAAGTACAGCGAATTATAAAGCGACAATTTTGTTTAAGAAAATGATACAAAAATACACAACTTTTATGGATATTTACTGGTAGTTTTAAGCTATACCAGACTTTATAAAGATAGTTTAGAATAATTGTAGAGATAATCATAATATATTCAGGAATATATATAAATCTTTAGGAAATGCATATGCTCAGAGATAAATACCTGAAGATATCTCAACAAATACTAATAAATACATTTTTCATGTAATAAACGATTAAATAACACAATTCACTACTTCTACTCATATACTTAAATCCAGAAGCAAACCTTTTAATAATTTCCGCAAAACAAATACAAATAATAGACCCTTTTTACTTTTTTAAAGTAAAGGGTCTAAAAAATACAACGGCAAACGACAAACGGCAAACTGAATGCTATGCGCATAAACAATGAGTATTTGGTATTCGTAACCAGAGTCTATCGTACTGATATTCTACTATGACAGACATACGAGAGTGTTTTCATCATTATCTCATAATTTACAATGCGAATGTTGCCGTTGTTTCATTGTTTATGTTTAGTTGTTACTGATCGCCCAGGGAAATATTACTCAATGTCTTTAGATGGGTCACGTAGAGATTGAGAGACTGAGTTCCCAAAATGCTGAACGTGACTCACAGATGATGTAGGTTTTTGTCTTATCTCCAGTCGAGTCGAGACTCTGACCCCAAACTGACCAGGCAGGCAAACATTGATATAATCAAATTATCAAGCAATAGCAATAGTAGTAGTAGCTAACCATCTAATGTTGTGGCGCCCAATGTAAAACCGGTTTATAAATCCAAAACGCGTTCTCAACTTGAAGCGACATTCCAGGGGAGTCAACATGGGTTTAGGTTTCGGTATTGGGTTGGGTTTTTATTTTTTCTAGCTACTTCTCTAACAAACCATTGGCATTTCATCATCATCATCATTATCGACGTTGGCGGCTTGCTCATTTGCCATTCAAAATGTATTCTCTATTATCAGCGATTTATGCAGATGCATAATGCATTTATACTCGGTTCTTTGTTGTTTTTCAACCTCTAATTAAAAAAAATATATGAAAAACTGTTGTGTGCATCATGAGTCTCAGTCCCAGTCTCAGTCTCAGCCTTCGATTTTGCATAGATTCGCGCCGGAGTTATAGACTTCGAAGCCGTCTCGGCCAAGTTTTAAATGCAGCTCTTAACACAAGTTAAGGCTTTTGTTTTACGACCTTCTCGCTCGTTATAAAAACAAAGTCAGCCAGTCAGTCTGGCAGACAGTCAGTCAGTCAGTCAGTCAGACTGTAAAAACTCGAATGAGCTACAGTTTGAGCAGCTACAGACTGCACAGTGTGTTGGGTATAGGCAAGAACTGCAGCAAAGTGGCGAGAAGAGAATAACAAACAAAGTTCTATTGTTCTATGGAATATTAACAATAAAAATACCGTTCCAATCAATCAATCAATGTCACATAACAAAGACTTTTAGCTGAGGTACTAATTTCTGAAAGTTTTTCTATTTCTTGCGATATGTTTAACATATTTATGTATGAGTAATAAGACAGTTTCTTCTATACAATCAATAAATTTTAGATTTCTAAAGTTGAATGTTTGATAATATAAGAATGGTTCTATAGAATATTACAAAAGTAAAAAGACACTTTTATATATGTATATAGTAAGAATTCATCAATAACTTGATTGACACAGAGGAAAATCTTCTTCTTTTGAAGTAGATTATATTATCATAGGCTCTTAAGCAATTTAATACAAGAAAACACAATGATTTGATAGCTTTGCATTTTTGTAACATTATAATTTCTGCAATATTAGCATGTATTTCAATTAAATGCTAGATTAACTGGTCTTCTATAAGTTGAGGAATATTTCAGTGTTTCTTCTGATCGATAAAGCAAATAGTGTAATAACAACAAGCCGAAAAGTCGGTACTCTGACCGTAATTTACCCTGTGGCACTACAGAGACCTTATCAAATTTGCTACTGATCTAGGCGAATGGGGCGTGGCATCGTGATGAAATTTTCTGGACACATCGACACCAAGATACTCATCCAGTGTGTCAAATCTCAGGGCTCTAGCTACAAAACTTCTTTTGCTATGAGCTTTTTCTTGATTTGTGGGCGAAGGGGGCGTGGCATCTAAAACTCGAGATAAACTTGATGTGCCTGCAAATATTAACAGTGCTGGGAGACCAAGTTTAAGCTTCAAGCTCTTATCATCTCTGAGATCTTTTCGTTTTTACGGACGGACAGACGGACGGACAGACAGACAGATAGACGGACATGGCTATATCGACTCGTCCATTGATGCTGATGGGTCGCTACGCTTCCTTCTGCCTGTTAGATACTTAATACACTCCTACAGGGTTTAAATATCTATGTAGAATGTTATAAATGAGGAAACATTTAAATATCTACTATATATACGACAGATCATTAAGTATATGCATACATATATATAATAAATGTTACTGTGATGATTAATGAATTGATTGCGATACATTGAAACTTGTTTAGAATAAATATAGCTAAACATTAATTAGAATAAACAATGTAAATTAATGACCCACCATTTTATTTCAATATCAGAAATACAGACAAGGATTTGCATTAAACTTGTGTTACCCAATAAAAATACAATGTCAAGACATTAAAGTGCAACACAAAAATAATGTAAAAATTGTTGCCAACAAATAGCAAAATTAACGGTTATTGCAATTGTCTAACCTCAAAATATGTGCTCCAAGCATGCCAAAAATAACAGAAAATAAATGGCAAGTAAATTACAAACAGCATTTTCCACGTATTGCCATAATGCAAAAAAAAAAAACAAGGCAGTAACAATTATGGCATTAAATTTATAAATAATTAATTGCTTTGTGCGATATTCTCTCTACATGGAAAACAATACGAAGACAGTGGCGATTTCGACATGTGCGAAAATATGGTGGAAAAAGTGCTTAAAAGCAGCAACAACGCGCATAAAACCTAAAACTAAATTATAACAAAAGCACTGGGAAAATAAAGTATAGAAGGTGTAATTAAATAAACACCACAGCAGAAGTTGAAAAAGACAACAACAACAACAACGAGAAAAATGACAACAACAAACGAATGATGTTGAAAGTCGTTTTGCAAGTTTGAGCTAAGCTTCAAACTGGACAGCGGACAAAAGACAAAGAGAGCGAGAGAGAGAGAGAGAGACGTTCACAGCAAAAGCTCCACTTGACGTCGACTTCGCTGTTTATAGAACACCCTGGGGAGACTTACCAAAATATGTTTCGCTCTTATTGTTGTTGTTGTTGTTGCAGTAGTAAACTCCTCTATTGTTAATGGTATTTGTTGATAATTGTATACCGAGCACTTAAGCAAACAACATTATTATATTGTGAATCTATGTATGTATTTATTTTTCCCTCAGCTGCGACTGCGCTGCTTCCGCCTTCAGCTCTGCCGCTCTGCCGACTTGAACAGCAACAACAAAGTGTTGAATATGAATATGATTTTTATACACATATATTTCACACTTTCTTTATAATAATTAACACAATTAAATGATTTCTATTGAAAGCAATCAATAAGATAATTCCAATAATTAGCAATTAACTGGAATTTCAAATATAAACACACACAAGACACACAATTATTTCATCTGCATTTTTGCACTTTGTTTTCGGTTTCGTTTTCGTTTTCCACGCACGCTTCCTGTGCACTTGTTGCTTTGCCAAACTATTTGCTGCTGTTTTATTTAAGAAACAGCTTCTATATACAAATATATACCTCCGATTTCATATTTGTTTATTAACACAATTTTGAATTTGTTTTTTTATTATTTTTTTATATATATTTGGCGGGCGAAGAACGAAACGAACTGAGAAACGCGTTGCCAAAAGCAAAAGATAGCGGCAACATACAGCGAACACACGACCGCTTCGTTCAATGGCGCTCACTGAAATGCGATTCGAAAACGAAACTAAGAGAGCAGAGAGACAGTTCGGCTGGGATGGAGTTGCGACTGCGGCAGCGACTGCGGCAGCGGTTGGACGTTGGCGCTCGCAGCCATAGTAGCGGCAGAATACGTTAGCTGCGCATGTCCAGCGTGCGTTAGGGTGTTTCATGAGGCAAAGTAATTAAATTAATTGAACACAATATTAGTATATTAGTAAATCTGGTTAATTGTAGACTATTTGAATAGAGAGAGAGACTGACATACAAATGGTTGGCTTAAATCTTTCACTTTGTTCGCTTTTAAACACACTTTGGCACACTGTGCCTTGTGTTTATGCGCTGCCTGGCAACAATATGCGCCTACAACACAAAAAAAAATCACGGAACAGCCAAACTGAAACCTGTTCCAGACTGCGTCGATGTTGTTGTTGTTTGTCAAACAAAATGCTTTACTGCAACTGCAAACAGCGCTGCCAGCGTCGGCAGCAGCTGCTGACAGTGACAGGAAATCATCCGAAATTGTTTGAAGGGCGTTGCACATCGATAAGTTAAATGTAAACGCCCCCAAAATGATAGTCTGTACCAATTACCGTTATAAATGTACACCCACTTTTCACAGTTAAACCAACAACAACAACAACAACAACAACAACAATGAAATTAACAACTGCACGCAACTTTTTATATCATGCCAATAATTTGTATTTAATAAATAAAAAACACTTCAATTAGTAATTTTAATGCAACATTTATTTTAGCTAAAAATCCAAGTGAAAGTAAATGGGAGGCGGACACGGCATTAACCATGCGTCGTTTGTTATATTTGAATTGGACCAAAACATTTGCATGAAAAGTGAAAATCCAAATCCATTGCACGCAAATTCAATTAATTTGCAGCAGCCCAAGAGATGCGATTGCGATAACGATAACAACTGCTGCATCGATAGTATTCAAAAGCTGCACCTAAGCTGAAAGGGAAAGTATCAAGCTGGGCGATAACGATAACAACTACTGCAGTATGCTGAGCTGCCAATCGATAATATTCAACTGCGGCTTAAAGCGTTTCAGAGGACCTGCAAGAAAAAAGTAATATAATAAATATATGACAAATGGAAATGTTTGGAAAATATAAAACATACTATGTGTATACGCTTGTAGAGCGTATTAGAATTTTGTGATGAAATGTTTATAATAGTGTAATAGTCTTTTTTTTCTGTATGCTGTATGCAGCACATATAGCACACATAGTATTTAGTATGATAAACTTTAATGTATCTTTAGATATCTCAGTCAAACTCACAATTTGTGCAATTGGTATTTTCTTAAACATTTTGAATTAGTGTTACAGAAACAACCAGTCAAAAATTGAATATACAAGGATATATCTTGGGCGTTTATTGTTTCTACTACAATTTCTGTCATTTCAAGTACCGTTACTTCATTCTCTATTACTATTTCTGCAATTTCTGCTACTGTTTGCTATATCTGCAAATATTACTACTATTTATGTGATTTATGCTTCTGTTTGCTAATATATCTGTAAATATCGCTTTAACTTGTGTAACTATATCTGAAATGTCTGTATAGTATTTAAATTCCTACTTCTATAATTTATGCTACTATTTCAACTGTTTCTACTATTATTTCTGTAATTTCTACTACTAATTCTGTAAATATTACTACTTATATTTCTCTAAATTCAACTACTATTTCTGTAATCTCAATTACCATTTCTATAAATTCTACTACCAGTTCAATTATATCTACTACTATTTCTGCAATTTCTACTACTTTTTTGTAATTACTACTTTTATTTTGGTAATTTCTACAACTATTCTGTGCTTTCAACTAATTATGTACATTCTAATAATATTTGTTTAATTTCTGTTACTACTTTTATAATTTATACTAACATTTCTGTCGTTTCTAGTATTATTTTTGATATTTTAAACTATTTCTGTAAATATTACTTTTTTTTGTAAATGTTACTACTATTTCTATAATTCCTACTAATATTTCTGTAATTTCAATATTTCTCTAAATTCTACTAATATTTCTGTAAGTTCCATTCAATTTTACTACTAGCTCAAATAAATCTACTACTACTTCTGTAATTTCTACTACTATTTCAGTAGTATCTGTTACTATTTCGGTAATTTCTCCAGCTATTCTGTTATTTTAACCAATTCTGTAATGCCAACTAATTCTGTAAGCTCTATTATTATTTCTATATTTTCTAATATCATCTCTGAAAATTCTACAAACTATATCTGTCATTTCTGTTATTAATTTTGCAATTTTCACTACTCTATCTGTAAATATTGCTATTTTTACTACTACTATTTCTGTAAAATACTATTTCAGTAATTTCTACGACTATTTTCATAGTTTTTACTATAAAACAAACAATTCTTTCTTGTCTAAGCATCTTATTAATTCTGTAATCTGTTATAAAGGAAATACTGCAATCAATAAACTTGCACTCACTTATTAAGGCATAACGCTGCTCCTTTCGCAGGGCCAAGTAATCGATATTGGGTCCAGTCAAGTGCTGGGCCGTACCGCCCATTAGCTCCGGTACCCAGATCTCGTCCAGCGATGCCTGCACCACGGACAAGACGCTCTCATACAATCGCTGCAATTCCGCCGCCCTCTCATCCTCCGTGTGGAGCTGAAGCAACGCTTTGCATGTGTCACGCACAAGTTGCTGTTGCTGCTGGTGTGCAATCTTCGAGACTTGGTTGTGCAGCGCATCGATGAGTGCGATGTCTTCAAACGGGTTGCCCGGCTTCAAGCTCAACAGTTTGCGTTCGTGTTTGCGTCGATTTTTGCTGGAGCGAAAGGTTTTGCTGTTTGTCGGGCAAGTAAAAGTGAAAATTAAATGAAAAATCGTTGATATTTGTATGCGAGTTGTCAACCAAATTACCCGGTGCCTCGTGAGCTGCTGCTGTGGCGAGACGAATGCATGCTACTCGTGTCCGACAACAGATCCACCTCATCAATGTCCACATCGTGTTCCCCATCGCCATTCACATCATCAGCGGCTGTTGCCTGACGTTGTCGTATGCTCAACAGTCGCTGCTTGTGCTCCAAAAACAATTCCCGATCCGCGGACAATGAACCCTTCAATTGATCAACAAATGCAATCAGCGCTGGCTTTATGCGATTAGCTGGAAAGTAGAAAGATTGAGGAATCAGAAACACTATATCAATAGGTCTAAAATCTACAACAAGCCGGAGTGTCAAGGCAGCAGCGATAGTAAAGTGCCCTGAGCAAGTCTTCTTTGTTATTTTTGGCAAGCCAAAGATGTTATACCCTATATTAAATCTTCAACCGATATGCGAGACTTTTCTATTGATTAATATAATTTATTTTAGGTGTGCTCAACTAAATCATTCAACTCTAAGAACATTTGTATGTATATCTTTCTAAACCTGTCTAACACCTCTTTAAAAAGGCATTCATTATAAAGTTGATTTACATACATTTTTAGACCCTTTACTTTAAAAAAGTAAAACGGGTCTATTAAGTTTGTCAAAAAAAAAATGTGCGTAACAGGTCGAAGGAAGTCCGGCAGACCCCATAAAGTATATATATTCTTGATCAGCATCACCAGCCGAGTCGATATAGCCATGTCCGTCTGTCCGTCTGTCTGTATGAACACCATAAATCGAGAACAAAATTTTTGAAAGCCCATTACACGAAAAATATTAAAGCTAGAGTCCTGAATTTTGGCACACAGGACGAGTAATCTCGGAAGATATTAAAAAAAAATTAAAATCCCATATAATGGTCAATTTTAAAACTGGAGCCTTGAAGAGGATTCCCTGAGGAATTTGGCGAGGAAGGAGTAAGGGAATCCCTAAGGAATTTGAAGAGGATTCCCTATGGAATTTGGCGAGGAAAGAGTAAGGGAATCACTAAGGAATTTGATGAAGATTCCCTATGGAATTTGGCGAGGAAAGAGTAAGGGAATCCTTAAGGAATTTGAAGAGGATTCCCTATGGAATTTGGCGAGGAAAGAGTAAGGGAATCCCTAAGGAATTTGAAGAGGATTCCCTATGGAATTTGGCGAGGAAAGAGTAAGGGAATCCCTAAGGAATTTGAAGAGGATTCCCTATGGAATTTGGCGAGGAAAGAGTAAGGGAATCCCTAAGGAATTTGATGAAGATTCCCTATGGAATTTGGCGAGGAAAGAGTAAGGGAATCCTTAAGGAATTTGAAGAGGATTCCCTATGGAATTTGGCGAGGAAAGAGTAAGGGAATCCCTAAGGAATTTGAAGAGGATTCCCTATGGAATTTGGCGAGGAAAGAGTAAGGGAATCCCTAAGGAATTTGAAGAGGATTCCCTAAGGAATTTGGCGAGGAAAGAGTAAGGGAATCCCTAAGGAATTTGAAGAGGATTCCCTATAGAATTTGGCGAGGAAAGAGTAAGGGAATCCCTGAGGAATGTGGCGAGGAAAGAGTAAGGGAATCCCTAAGGAATTTGATGAGGATTCCCTATGGAATTTGGCGAGGAAAGAGTAAGGGAATCCTTAAGGAATTTGAAGAGGATTCCCTATGGAATTTGGCGAGGAAAGAGTAAGGGAATCCCTAAGGAATTTGAAGAGGATTCCCTATGGAATTTGGCGAGGAAAGAGTAAGGGAATCCCTAAGGAATTTGAAGAGGATTCCCTATGGAATTTGGCGAGGAAATAATATTACTCAGAGTCGAGTCAAAGGAAGAAGAAAAGCATATTGACGTTACAACGCGTTATGGGAACTATTAGTGTTACTCTTATTTCCGTTTTGAAGAATAAGTAAAGGGTCTCTTATAGTCGACTCCGACTGTAGCCTTTCCGACTGGTTTAGAATGCATTTTATGTTCTTTGAAGTATAAATTACAATTTGGAAATGCTTAATTTTATGAGGATTCCTTCCTCTTTCAGTTAAGCTATATTTTCAGCTTTGACGGCCATTGTTTGTTTTAATATCTTTATTCTCCACTTAATTGGCATCGTCATCCTCTTCATCGACATCGTCATCTTCATCGTCATCGTCATCTTCATCTTCATCTTCATCTTCATCTTCATCTTCATTATCCTCTTCATCGTCATCGTCATCTTCATCGTCATCTTCATTGTCCTCTTCATCGTCATCGTCATCTTCATCGTCATCTTCATTGTCCTCTTCATCGTCATCTTCATTGTCCTCTTCATTGTCATCTTCATTGTTCTCTTCATCTTCATCATACTCTTCATCTTCATCATCCTCTACATCGTCATCTTCATCGCCATCTTCACCGCCATTTTCATCTTCATCATCATATTCATCGTCATCTTCATCACCATCTTCATCGTCGTCTTCATTATCCTCTACATCCTCATCGCCATCTTCATCGTCATCTTCATCGTCATCTTCATCGTCATCTTCATCGTCATCTTCATCGTCATCTTCATCGTCATCTTCATCGCCGACGTCGTCGTCATCATCATCGTACTGATTAACGCAAATTTCTTCATCTTCATCATCATCATCATCGTCGTCGTCGCCATCATCAGCATCATCATCATTTCTTTCATCATTTTCCTCATCCTCATCCACTTTATCATCGTTATATTTAGAGATACAATTGCAACCACAACCGCAATCACAATCAGAATTACTGGGACTGTTGCCAATCCAACTTTCGACATCTTTTTCGCGTAGTTCCTGGACATTTACTGGTGCTACGAGTGATCTACGAAATAATCTCCTAAATGGGTTCTCGGCACGACGTCCGCGATATGTACGTTGATATTCATTATCCTGGGACAGGACAACAACCACCAGCAAGAGGACAAAGACAGCAGTTGTAACAACTCTCATGATTGAGTTTACAGTCGGATTTGCCCATTTGAATAACCCCTGTTCTTATATAGTTCATTTCGCTGGAGTTTCTTATCCAAATTTATGGACTTCTTGACTATTTCACTATTTGCTTATGCAGGCAAAAGATTAACTAAAACTCACCAATTAACTCTTATCTAGGTAATTCCCATAGCCCACAAATGCAATTCTTTCCATTCAAATAATATTCCCCTCTCTTTGACGAACACTTTCACAGTGTTCTGCAATTTTAGTTGCATTTCTTACTTGCTAATATCTCATCTAAATAGTCGAAAAAGCTTGACTGTGGAAGACCCTGTACTTATTATTCTTCCCCCTTTTGCCACGACTTGAATAACTTCAGAGTTTATTATACAATCGTTATGAAAGCTTCAGAATAATGCATAGTTAGGTTTCTAAAACTTACCCAATAGATCAACTGCCAGATCTTCAGCCAGCAAACGAGCTTCGTAGATGGCGCGTCCATAGAGATGTCCATCGATTAGCACCTGAAGCGGAGGCTCGTCCGTCCACTTGGTGAACTGCTTGAGCAGCTCGTAGGCCTCGAGATGACGAGCCTGCTGCTGGAGTGGCGTCACCATTGAGCTGGCGACCTGTTCAAGGGATTCGCCAGCACGCTGGGCCAGATTGAGGACACGTTGCCAGTCCAGTGTGTGCTTGGCACTGAGCAGCGCTTGCTGGAGCTGCCCACCACGCTCGTACATAATGCTGGCTGTCTCCAGTTGGGCATTGGCACGCAGATGATCCGCATAGGCCACACAGATGCGCTGATGGATGTCTGCCTGGTCCTGGTAGATGATCAGGGCTCTGTTGTAGAGACTATGCTGCTTGATCACCTCCAATGCCAGATCATAACGCTCTGCTCCGCAGGCAGCCAGATGGGTTAAGGCACGATCATAGCGCTTCAGATACTCATCGATCTTGAACTTGCGATAGTCGAGCGGAAGGGCTTTCAGTTCGTTGAGATATGGCAGAAACTCCTTGGGATCCTTTTGCGATTTCTGCGCCACGAACAGTACGAGTCCAAAGTCATAGGTGCCCAGGGCGACATTATACAATTCATTGACATCCACCAGATAGAGCAAATACTTGAGCAACTGATCCGCAAGCTGTGCGTCCGTCTGTTTATGCTTCCAAATCAGAAGCAGTGCCTGCTCCAGCTTGCCCAGCTTTACATAGCTGGTGAGTATGGGCAATCGAAAGCGTGCCACATCCGCCGGACTTGTGGTCTGCTCCATTAAGCCGCACAGCAATTCGCATATGTATTCCACCTTACGCTCGACGCGATAATTTGCCGGATAACACTGTTGCGATGCCTCATAATTGCTGGCGTACATGCTCAAAGCGTAATCCTCGTTCTGCAGCTCGCTGAGAAATAGGCACAGCCATTGGCTATCGTGCATTTGGGCGAGAAACACATTCAACTTGGAACAGAACAGTTCCACATTATGATCACAAATGATATTCAGATTGATTCTGTGTTTGCGAACCATTTGCATGGCATCTGCGTACAAATTATCGTCCAACAGCGAACCGATCAGCCTCAATAGGAGCACACGAGGATAGATCACCTCCAGATTGCCACGCGGCAACTGCAGCACCAAGCGGGCATCGTGAGCATGCATCACCAGCTTTGCCCCACGCTCGATGTTGCGTGTCGCGACCTTGCGACGATCCCACAAATTCACAAAGTGCAATGTGTTCAGCTGTGTGTAGATCAAAAAATCCTCGGCCACAATAAACGACGTCACGTCCTCGTCAATCCGTTGACCATCAATGTGCAGCAATTGCTGTGATCGCAACGTTACAAGTCCAGAGGCTGAAAGATGAGTTTAAAACTGATTAATCTGATACAACAATCAATTAAGACAATAAGGATAGCAAAAAACCAAGAATAATAGCTTAAAATAACCAAAAAAAAGTTGAAACAAGAAAGAAACTCTTAATAGCTCTTTCAACCGATCGTAAAGCCATTATATCTATCATATAGTAGTCCAATTAATGCCGGAAATTTATAAATACCTGTAACTTTCTTGGCTCCAGTCTTCACGCGTACAAATACACCAAAGTTCATGTAATCCGCAGCTTGTGTCAACTGATAGACTAAGCGACCTGGCCTCAAATTGTTATCTGTTAATGGAATCTCGTAGATTTGTCCATTGTTTACGGTATGTACATAAACCATATCATCAATGCCCTCGGCGATTGCGTTGACTGTGCCATCGATAGTGAGCGACTTGTCCACGCCGTACGATCGACTGTCCGACTCGTGTTCGCCAAGCAGAAGAATTTGCGTCTTATTGCCAACGCTGCGTGTGGCCAACAACTTATTCTTGGCCTTCAGTTGTGTCAAATTGGCCAGTTGGCCCATTTGCGAGAGCATCTCGTTTGGCGTCAACACAAACTTCTTGACAACCGGCGGACTGGGCAGCTGGGAGTGACCATAAAAGAAGATAAGACCATCGCTGCTGTAGAGGCACAGGTGGTAGTTGTTGCAGGTAATGGCATTTATATAGTTGTCCATTTCCAGGGTATACTGGCACATGGGCGGCGGCACCACAGCCCTGAATAGATCCGTAATCAGCACACGTTTGCCATCGATAACGCAGATTATGTTCTGGAATCGATCGACAGCAAAGTTAAAGCGATAGACAAATCGCTTGCCGCTCTCCAAGAGGATGTGCAGCGTATGATCGCGTCCAGTGGACCAATGAAAGAATGCCAGCGGATCGTCCTGCTTATAGATCAGCACTTGCTTCAGATACCAATGATAGTTGCCAATCGTATACAGATAAATTCGCTGGGCATCTGGCGTTGCTGTTTGCACTGCCAATATATCTGAATCGCTGCTCCATTGCAGCTTTACAATTGTCTCCGTTTGCAGGTCAAACGGCAGCTCGAACTCCCGATGACGCAAGCCATTCTTTTCGAACAGCGACACTGTTGATTTATTGGAAAAGATCTGAGGCACAGCGATCCAATTGCCGCTTGGACGCCAGGCAAGTGCCGTCTGCATTCCATTCCACTTTTCGGCCATGTGTTGCAGTTTGCCCTCGTTGTCGTAGACGTTGAAGGTGCGTCCCACGCTGCTGGCCACATAGGAAACGGCAAAAAAGGCGCCATCGCCACGCCAAGCAATGCTAACATCCTATCAATAGAAGTATTAGATATTTGTTAATCACATGAATATATATGGCACATACCTGGGGCAGCTTGTTGACATCCTGGGGCGGTTGGAACTCTGGCGATTGCTTGGCCGCCTGCTTGCCAGCTGTACCATGGAATTGTGTCTCCTTTTTGCCCCAGCCGACGTTGACAAACTGCTGATCGGTGGCTAGCTCGGCATCGAGTGGCTGTTCGCCCAACACCTCGTAGGTGCACGTCATGACGACCACATTCTTTGTTTTGGTTATAAACGCGACCACCTCCTGATTGGGCGACCAGGCCATGCACTCAATGCCCACATCACAGTAGGTGCCCTCGGTGGTGGCCAATGTGTCCGGGTTTATGAGCAGCACCTCGCCAGCACCTGTCGCCACACAAATCGCATTATCCAGCTGCAAAAACTCGGCTCCAACAATGTCCGGCAGGTCGGCAATTATTTTGGGCTCCTTTGCGACATCGCCGGCTTCGCAGACGGCGTAGATTTTGTCGTCAGTAACGATATACGTGAGTTCCCTGTCATTGTGTTCAGTATCCGGCTGTAGCAAGAGTTGCTTGGCATTTCTAATGCCAGTTGTGTCCTCTTTACAATATTGTAGCTTAAGATTGCGCATTTTGTTGCTTAATTATTGTCATGCAATGACAACAACGTGCGCGAAATAATATACCAGGAATGGGTATTGTAACAATGTTATCGATATTGTATCGAAGCAGCGCAGCGATATTGAAATAATTACGATACGACATTCGCCACGATATATTTTTACGATGCGTCGAATATTAATACGATATATTGGACAATATTGCTAAAATGATTGACTTTCTTTCTGCTTGTATTGTTATAGATTACATTTAATGTGGGTCTTTTTGTGAAAATGGTTCCTTTTATTTAAATCGTCTTGTCAATATCTGTTAGCTGTTTATTTTAAATGTAACTGATTTATATCGATCTTATCGATATTTACTGTGAAATGACCGGTATTTCTTACGACAAATGAAGTGATATTTCCCCCGATGTAAATATCGGTACTTTTGTGTTCGCACCCATCTCTATAATATACCAAATAAAAATACGCATATTAACTAAATTATCGACTAAATATAAATCGGGTATCGAGTGTATATTTCGTTAAATATACAAATTAAATATTTTAAATAAACATTAAACTTACAAGTTTATTAGACAGTATATTGAAAATCTTTATAGAATATGAAAATCGGTATGACAAAAGGATAAGCGAGTTCATTCACCTCATCACATTAAATTAATACGGTTCTTTTAAATCAGAGCAAACGTCTTGGTGAATGGTATATAATTCAGATTGTTCTTAAATCTATGCAGGATGTGGTCAATTCATACGTCACAGGACATTGACAAGACTTAAAATGCTTATCGATAGTTGCGCATGTCACTATTTAGTGATGCGATAATTCTTGTAAATGTGGTGGAAAATATATCGATTGTATTGCACAGCTACATCGATATACCGATATAATATCAACAATCCTAATACTGGGCAAAGATGGCTGCTTTATTTTTCATGGAATTTTTTGTTGCCGTAAAATTAGTACGTTCTATGCGTTAAAACATTGTTGTGTGAATACGTGTTAGTACCAGTACTTAATCACTCTCAATCGGTCGTTCTAAATAAGCAGAGGTGAAAAAAGAATAAATAACAAATGTGTTGCAGGTAGAAAGAAAAGTGTCGAAAATTCCACAAAAAAAAACCAGCAGCAAGTTGGGCCACATAAAAAAGATCCACTGCGTGCGCGAGTGTGAGTGAGTGAATGTGTGTGTGTGTGTGCGTGCAAATGTTTATAAATAATTTATAATATTCGAAATCAAAATGTGCATGTGTACGATCGCTGCTTGATGGTCGACGTTGTCGTTGTCGTCAGCAGCATCAACGGAGCAGCATTGGAGGCGTAGTGGAATGCCAGACGGCAGCAGCAGTCGCCGCAGCAGCAGTAGCATCAAAGCAATAGGAATCAGGTAAGGTGTAAAAATGTGAATGTGAATATGTGTGTGTGTGTGAATGTGTCTGTGTGCGATTGCCAGATTTTGGTGTTGTTTTGACATAAGGACTTTCCCAACGCCCTTTTTGCGCGTCGCGCTGTCTGTCTGATATTTGTATCTGTGCGAATCTGTATATATGTGTGTGTGTGGGTGAAAGTGACGAAAGCTTGCGCAAAAAGGATAAAGCAATTGAATGGCAGGCTGCTGTGCCAATAAGAAACAGCACTCAAGTAACGTAATTTTTGTGCTCTCCTTTTCTATCTCCAGTTTTGTATGTTACGCATTCTTCGCATGCTTCAGGGGCGCGCCTTTACAGCTGTCTATGTGTGTGTGTGTGTGAGTGTGAGTGAGAGCATCTTTGTCTCTGTGTGTGTGTGTAAATGTTTGCATAATTTTCAACTTTTAACTATTGCGTAAATTTTGCGATGATGTCAAAATTGCATGCAAACAAACAAGACGCAAGAAAATTCACTAAAATATATGCACACACACACATACACACAGTCTGTGTTCCATTGATGAAATGTATAAATAAGATATATATGTAATTAAATACAAACAAGAGCTTAGATTTGAAATCAAAACAAGCTTTATGCTTGTTGTCTGAGGTCAAACTATAGACGTATATGCAAAAGTTTTGAGATATCTGCTATATATGTTTATATGTATTTGTGTATCTTATTTGACGAGTCAAAAAAACGAAAGCAAAAACAACGGGCGCCAATAATAATAACAACAACAAACTACGCATTTTTGTTCATCAAGCAGCAGCAGCAACTACAACAACAATAACAATAATAACAGCATAACAAAAACACGTTTTACAACTCTGCGCTCCAATGGCGCGCAATTTTGTTGCTTTTGTTGCCTTTTAGGCTTATTGTGAATAGCAAACGAGGCTCCACATTCACACACACACATACATACATGCAAAATAAGCGGCTGCTCCATGAATGACCAAATTCAATCCAGCAACAACAACAACAACAAAAACTGCAAACAGTGGAAACACAGCGGCAACAACAATAATTAACGGCAATAACCGAAGCGTAGCGCATCGTAGTTTCCGTTGTAGTATGTTAGTATGTGTATATATGTATGTGCGTAGTTTGTATTTGTTGTTGTTGGTCAGTTGGTGCGTAGTCGACGCGTCGACTTCGTGAAACATATTCGTGCGCTGACGTCACGCATTGAAGTTGCTAGCTTCCCCCTGTTTTCGTTGTCGGCGCCAAAGCTTTTGGTGTATTTGTGTATATGTATTGCAATTCGTGTGGGCATTGTATTCAAGCTCCTGTCTGCCAGGCTGTGTGTGTGAGTGTGTGTGTGTGTGTGTTTGTGTTTATATTGCCTCGCTGATCTCGCAATGGTCAAGTGTATAAATGTTTTCTTTGTTTTGACGTTTGCGCTTGTTTTTGGCTGCAGCTGTCAATCGATTTTGTATTTATTATTATACCCGACACTCGCAGAGTGTAAAGGGTATATTGAATTGTATGAACTCCACAGATATCGGAGTGCTTTAAAGCATTTTCGTTCTACCCTCGCAAATTGGGTGGTAAACATTCCATTCCATTAGTTTAAGGCATCCGTAATCACTTCACAAATGTATGCATGTCTTACAACGTGAGAGTCTAAAAAAATATTTTAAATGAAGCAACGGGTATCTTATAGTCGGGGAATTGTACCGATTTTCGTGTGCATTCAATAATAGATATTGGAATATATTGGATAATAAAGAAATAATGATTATTAATTAATCATATATGTTTATAGATATAAAAAAATATGTATCTAAGTTAATGTTAATGTCAATTTACTCATTGTTATCACACGCTGCATTTAATTACTGTAATCAATTCACAACATTCAACATTATTAAACAAAAGTGAGAGCTTATCGTTATCTATGAAACTATGGATACCTGCAGAGTATTCAAGTATTTTAATCAGTTTCATGATGCGTGGGCTTTTATGGAATAACATGGCAGCACCTGTCGTTATCGATATCGTTATCGTTATCGCCCAGCTACTTGAAATGCCAAAGAGAGACAGACAAACAGAACGCGAGACACGAAGCAAAAGCAAATGCATTATTTTGTTGTTGTTACGTGCAATACACTCGGGTGTATATATGTACATACATATGTATGTATGTGTGTAATTTCTTTGCGCGTGCATATTTGACCTGTGCTTGTTTTTGCTTGTTTGTTTGTTCCTCTTTGTTTGTTTGTTTTTGTGCATTTGCACACAATTTATTTTTAGCACACTTTGGGAGCTGACAATATGCATGTGTGCGTCTGTCTGTCTGTCTCTGTGTGCGTGTGTGTGTGTAAAGGGCTTGATTGTGATTGGTATTGTGGGTCGAATTCCATTTCAATTCCATGCTTCGCATGCTGATGACGTCAGCTCTATGCTTGCAAATGCAATTTCTCTATTCACATTCATTCGCTAATATTGCACAGTTAGAGATGGATATCTTCAAGAGAGAGAGAGAGAGAGAGGCGTGGCGTGGCGTGGATGAGTAGAGGGGAAGGGGGAGTCACCAAGTGCTAATTGCATGCGCTTGAAAAATGCACATTTAATGCCAGAAGCGAAAACTGGCAAAGTATCACGAACTGAACGCGACACCGCACAACATAAATACCCACACAGATACCCTGTAACCATAAATTGCTCAAAGCGGGAATGCTAAAAGTGTGCAAAGAGCATCTACGATCAATTAATATCAAAATAAAAGCTTTACTAACAGAAAGCTCTCTCTCTCTCTCTGTCAGCTGCAGAGTTTTGAGTTTTATGTGAATTTATGAGCAATATAGCACGCTTAATTGCACGCCAACGTTAATTGGCCAAATTTGGCGTAAATAGACAATAATTCAAGTTTTTAATATATCCTATAAATGTGAAATTAAACACATCATAATGTAGAAGAAAGCAGAACCAAGTATTTATATGCGGTATTAAAATTTGAGAAGATTGACCCATTTTTATCGTAGAGTTAACTACAGGGTATCTTGTAGTCTAACCAACTCGTTATTGTTTTCACATATTTTCCATTGCAAGCTGCAACAATAACAACGACAACAACAACAAGAACAACAAATTGCCTGCAAATTACAGTGAAATGTAAACATGCAAAACAAAAACAAAAGAGGCAACAAATTGACAGACGAGACATTTCAGACACAAAAACAACAACAAGTTGGAAATTAATTAAAATTGCCAGCAACAAGAGCAGCGGGAAAAACAATTAGAACGTGTGCAATAAACTCGAAAAGGAATAAGAAATTGAACAGTAAAAAGAGAACTTAAATAAGGGATGCAAAAAGAAAGCAACAAATACAAAAGATATCGAAGAAAAGAAGTAAAATAGGAAAAATCAAATTGTTAGTTTTGAATTGGAGAATTAAAGTAAATACTATGAACTACCGAATATACTAATTAAATATCACTTTTATATGTTTTATAGGGTATTAAATACTATCAACTACATTTAATTTACTTGCACAATTTGAATTTTCAATAAAGACACCCCTATTAGCAGCTATCTCGCTCCCACACTAAAGCTTTTCCAGATTCGTTGTCCTCATTTAAGGCAAATATCATCATTGACAGCAAATTTTGAAATAAATAACAAATAAAAACAAATCGAGCTTTTTTTTTTGTCGGACTTACGAATTTGGTCAATAACCAACAATAACAACAGCAAAAAACTTGAAAAGTCCAAAATAATCGCATAAAATTGAGTAACATTTTGTTGCTATTCGTAATTAGACTTTGCCAATTAATTTAGACGCCAAAATGTGGTATTAAAAAGTAACAGCAACTAATTTTGTATAGCATGCGATATATATCGCATTCGAGAGAACTGCAACACAGCCCATACTCAAAGTTTTAATATGTATAAGACTTTTTTATACTAGCACTTATATTAACACTTATACTTATCGCATGCGAGAGAAGTGCAACACCGCCAAACGACGACACTCACTCACACACATACACGCACGTGCATAAAGAAAGCTCGACTTGTCTCTCTACTCGCTGTGCGCTCTCTTTCTCTGTCTTGATATCGAGTGCTACTTGAACTTATGCCGGTCGCGAGTCACGTCTCTCCAGTCAGTTGTAAACTTGCAGGCAAAGCGTGCGGTTTGTGCAAAAGCTCGCATCGCCCATGCGCAGCAAACTTAAAGCGCGCTCGAAGTGGCAAATTTGCGCGTCGCGTGTTCAAATGATTGCCAATCAATCAATTGCAATTGTATTTTGTTGCAATCTCTAATAACAATAATTAAAGTGTGCAAATGCATAAAGCAGCATTAAAAGCCAACACCGATTGTATAATCAGCTTTAAAATCTTTTCATTAATAATTCAATGCATGCAAAGTGCGAAATTTCTGTTGTTTGCCCCCAAGAAATCAACTCTCTTTTAATATGCAAATTAAAGCTTCTAATTAACATGTAAAAACCAACAAAAGTTTGCAAAAAAAAAAAAAAATGAGGAAACAGTAGAAGTGATTAGACTATATAAATATGATATATTATTTCGATTTATTTTGTGTTTATTTCCTTTTGTGAACTTTGAAGTGCCTTTTTTTTTGGCAATCTGGTGGCGCAATGACCTTTTGTGTATCTTTCGGATGTTAGCTAAATTATGAGTTTTGGGTCAAAAGTGTTATTGGTTAATATTTCATACAAGTTTATTAATACTACGCTTGAAGTTAATAGATCATAATGTAGATATATTTTGAATTCCTAGAGAAAACAACAGAAATATATTTTTAATCATATTGACATTGCAGCTTTTATTTTCTATATAATTTATTTGTTAATTTAAATGAGTAAATTATCCTAGTAAAATCTTGTATTGAAGTTTCAGCGTTTTTTTAGTCTGTTTCGCCTCATCCTGAAGCTTTGTTAGCGAGTTTTTACCATTCGTTTCTCTTTTTGAGTTTGCCTAGTAATTTGTTTAAAAATTTTCCCTCGTTTCCCTTGCATTTATCAAAGCAAAACTTATTTCAATTGCATGAATCATTAGGTCTTGCAATTGATTTCCACGCTAATTTTGGCGACGTGCATTGCGAGACAAGAGTTTGAGTTTGACAAAATGCTCGTGGGTTGTTGCCGTTTTCGCCTCCAGTTTAAAGCCATTTTCAATTTTCCAGCGCATTAGTCATCGCTTCGGGTTCGAGTTGAAGCCTTAAACTGTAACTAGTTTTTGTTTCTTTCGCTGTCTTTGCCTCGTCTCTGCCTTGCAGTCGTCTTGCCAATTTTTGTGGCTAATCCACATAAAACGTCATCATCCTGAGAGAGTTGCCAAGAGCCAAGTGAAAGTGGACAATGCGAACGTTCAAAACAACAACTAAAACAACAATTGCAGACGCGTGAATTAATTTTTGATGTTTTTTTAACGGCTATGCATTGCTTTTTTTTTTTTTTTTTTTATTTATGCACATATTTTCCATCTACTTAGGCAATTTGCCATTCACTGCACACGGCCAAAAGCCAAAAAGTACGGCAACAAGAAAAACGTTAAGAAACCAAGCAAACAAAATACGTTAACAACAAATAACCAAATGAATGAATGCCCAAGAGCCAATGGCGCATTTCATTTTTCAATTGCGCATGCGCCGCATTGCATTTCATTTTTAACCATTTTTAACCATTTTTCTTACGCTTTCGTCTTTTTCCCCATTATTTATTTGCTTTTTCTTACACTTTTCAAGTGTACGTGTTGAGACGAAGTATTTCCAATTGAACAAAATGTTTGTAATATGTTTGAATATCTCTTATCTTGCTTAGATGTAATATCATTGAATAGAAGCGTTGTTTATATAAAAAAAAATAATTTCCGTAACTGATTTCAGTGGTCAAATTGCTTATTTAATTCAAAATTCTTTTTATTTTGAGTTCTCCATGGTATTTAAATTGATTTACTTGAGCTTACATTTCTTATAGACATACCAATAAGCTGTTTGTTTTTTTTAAGTACTTCATGGTCAGATTATTTAGAATGAAAATATATTGAGACACTTGAAATCTCTTATTCTATTTCGTACTAAATTTCAATGTTATAATGCTTATAAATATAAGAGACTAATTTAAAATATCCATGAAATTAGTGTATTAAAACTTCGTTGTACGCTACGTTTTAATGCGTGGCAAACTCTTAATTAATTGTACACTTTTTAATTGCTAATCAATTTTAACTGCAACTCCGACCCGGCAACTGTGCAACGCCCTACAAAAGAAATGGAAGAAAAGCGCAACTTTCACTGCTAAAATAACATATACAATTTCAAATTCACAAACAGACAGATAGATATATAGTTATATATATAGTTATATATCCAAGTATATATACATGCAACATGTAACGCCGTGAGCTTACCAAATAAAACAAAACAAAAAAAAAGAGCCTGAGGATATCCGCTGCGTGGCGCCTCACGCATTTTCAACTTGCCCCATTGTTTTTGTTTTGTTATGGTTGTTGTTGTGTTGTGCTGTGTTTATGGTCTTATTGTTTCATATTATTACCTACTTTGTTTTTTTTACTGAAGATCAGGTTTTTTAGTTTTTGTTAACTTTTATTTTGATTTCGCTTTTCATTTTGCGACGACAACACAAACTTGTTGTGTCATATTTAAGTTTTTGTTGTTGTCTTTAAAATTAGTTTGTTGTAGTTTTTTTATTATTATTTATTCAGCTTGTGTCTCTCTTCTTTTGTCGGCACTTGAATGTGTTGTTGCACGTTTTTGTTTTTTTAGTTATATCCAAAAAGAATACAAAACTGGGTCTCCCTCTCGATAGGCAATCACTTTCCACGTGCTCAATTCTTGGGGTTCAGCTCATTTCCATAGTTAATTGTGAACAGAAGCCGTTGTTGAATGTTGTGGGCTGTGACCCCCAGCTCCCCCCTCCTCCCTCCAACTGTCTCTCATTTGTAGAGGCAAGTTCTTAAGCCCCAATAATGTGTAGAAAGTGAAAAGCTCTTGGGGAAATGCCTAATTAAAGCGGCATTAAAAGCGCTTTGCAAAAGTTAAGATTGTCTTAAAGAAGATCAAGTTCATTAGCAATGTGAACTGCGCCCGAGTTGAACTTTATCTCTGTATTTGATTTAAGCTAACTATTATTATTTTTAAAGTTATTTGAATTGAAACAAACTTGCAATTCTCTGATCCTAAAACAGTTGAACATGCATAAGGAAAACGGATATAAAAATAGATATAAATGATGTATATAAAGTAAATCAATTAAATAAAGTAAATTAAAGCAAAATAGATTTAATAAATGGTATAAATATAATATATATAATGAGTAAATTAATGAATAAATTATATAAGTAAATAGAAAATGGTCTTTTATCAATTATCTTTCAATTTACTTTTAATTTATTTAATAATTGCAATTAGACTGTTAAATCATAAATAACGAGTTCTTTTGAGTTGATTACATTAAATTAATATCTTTTTAATGTTGTCAGGATAATAATATCTTTAGTTCCATATGTCCAATAGACCCTTTCCAAACTGGTTCACTTGAAATGCGCTGTTCATAGACGCTTTTTGAACTTGTGTCTTTGCCGCATGTTTCTTTTCTTTCTATTATTTCAACTCTCTGGCCTATGAAAACAATGCAGTATCAGCAATTCACACCCAATTAACACTGTATACATAATATATGTACATAGTAGGTCCACATATCTAGCCAGACATTCGTATCTCTTACTATTTACAACTTGATCAGCACATTGTGTCGACATCTGTAACATTTCACCTGGTTATTCGCGTACTTTCCCAAGCTGCATACCTGCCTTGAATAAAATACAATAAATACATTTAAAACTAACAATGGACGTTGACTACGCTCCCACGCCCAAAATATATAGTACACATAGATATATATATATATGTATATATTCGTATATATAAAGATGTATTTGCACAATTTCATACTTACATACGTTACACACAATTCCAGTAAATTCCAATTTTATTCAAGCGACTTAGTTCGTGTTTTCCCAACCCACAAAATAGTAGCTGGCTGTGGAATGCACGACGAGCAGATACCTTTTATTTCTATGTAGAAGTATCTCAGTTTTAAACTAGCATTTTTACTATTTTCTATCTATTTTCTAGATCAAGTAAATATTTATTGTACAATTAACTGATTTAACCCGTTTAAGCCCCCTTTTTGTACAGGGTATACAATAAAGTGAAGCTAAACAAACAGAAACTCAAATAAAAGCGCACAGAAATGTACTGTAACTATTTCTATATATGTATGTATTTATTTATTAGATGTGCTTAAAGCCAAGTTGTTCGTGGCTTTTAACTCATTTACAGTTAATGTGGCAAATTGACATCGTCAAATGCCAAAAAAAAAAAAAAGAGAAGAAAAAATGGCAACACAATTACTATTATTACAACTCAGTGAATATCTCCCCCCTTCCTCTTCCTGCCCCTTCCCCGGGCCACAGCTTGTTGACAAATATGGAGCATGCCTCGGAATCAAGAAAATTTCTGCTGTTTTTGCTCTTCGGATTTTCTCCATAGATATTTTTCATTTGAGCTCGTCTTTTTTTTTTGCTTCAACCGGGTATTATCATTATTTGTAGTTCCTTTATTGCTATTGCTTCTCCATTGATTTGTTTTTCTATTGTCGGGGGGACCAAATCGAAGCGCTTTCAAAAAAAAAAAACAGCAACTTTAATTAGTATTATTACAAAAGAAAACAATTTGCAGTGCACATTGTTTGCTTCGGCATTAGCCTGAATTCAACTAGGGCAGCTCAGTAGACAAGAGAAGACGGCGAATTTCCATTGTGGATGGGTTCAATTGTTCAATTGCAGAGTATATACATATGTATATTGTTGGAGATATTCCCAGTACTAAGCCTAGTTTACACATTTAAATTGAATGGTTAAAACCATCGATAAAAGCGATGCTTGCTGTTGAATAGGCAACGTTTTTGTTTAATTATAAAAATAATTGGTACAATTTATTAGCTAGCTGTTGTTTTGAGTATACTATAGACTTCTATCGATCAGTAGTAGTTGTATTATTTGTTGATAACTTGAAATGTCTACTTTTAACACTTATTAAACTCATTTGCTAGAATAACTGCTGTGTAACAGTGACAGAACCTTTAAAACAACACTACTAAAAATTCCATAAAAAGCCTTTCAATTAATTGTATCTTATCACTTGTTGTGACTTTTTCCCAAATTTTAGTGCAGTTCTTTTTATTAAATACAATGTTTAAAATACAGATTTTTATTAATAAATAGACAATGTTGTATTTCCGAATCAGATATGCTTAAAGTGTTAATTTAATATTAAATCTTTATATATTTTTATATGAGTAAAGTATTAAATACAAAGATTCCTCTTTATTATCCGAATTGCAACAATCTAATGTTGCACATAAGCATAATAACCATACAAAGGGTTAAGATATACAATTATTCAACTCATATTTAAGTCTTAAACTATATATATTATTTGAAAAATACAAGCAATACTTAGTTTAGATTTACAAATATAGTTTAAATCAAACATTGCGCCATCAAATATTCAATTAAAATTAACCAAACAGTTAATTGAAACTAAAGTGAAGTGTTGACCAATAAAGAACTTAATAAGTCAAGTGGGAAAAGAGCGAACGACATGCCGCCTGGAACATGGTGACAACAATTAAGATAACCTGCGATGGCGTCTTCATCCAATCCAATTCGTATCTCACGCCAACGCAAACGAACGTTGCGCCGAGTGCTGGCAAAGGATCAGGATCGGGATCAGGGATTGTGGCAGCTGCGGCTGCAGTCGAAACTGGAAACAGTCTGAGCAACGAGAGCGACAACTCGCAGACGAGCAGCGGCAGTCAGACCACCGGGAGCATCAGCAGCACCACAAATACCAAAAGATCCAGTCGCACCAGCTGCAGTCGACATCAGCGAGGAGCTGCCTCGATTGCGTCACAGGATACGCGCAGGCGTTATTACTATTTTGGCAGCAAGGACGTCTACTGGTGCAAGCAGAGTCTGACCCGCAGCACCAGCAGTCTGGGCCACCGGGAGGCGATAGCCACCAGCAACAGTGGCCAGCTGATTGCCAAGGCCCGTCGCCGTCCCCTTCCGCTGTGCAGCAGCCTCAGTGCCGCCTCTGCCCCGTCCAAGCGGAAGGAGTTCTACTTCTGTGATAAATATGCACCAGCGGGAAGTGCTTCTGGCAGAGGCAACAACAACAACAACAACACGTCCCGATCCGCATCCGCATCCTCTGCGCAGCCCATCGATGTGCGACTGTTGAACTTTCTGCGCAATGCACAGCGTCGATTTCAATCAGCAACAGCAACAACAACAGCCAAACCAAAGTTAGAACAGAACAACAACAACAACAGCCGAAGCAACACCAAAGAACAATCATCAAAACGAAGCAACAACAACAACAACAAAAACGACAAGAACAACAGCAGCTCCCTGCCGACTATAATCAGTACAGATGATTGGTTTGGTTAGTACAAACACTTAAGTTAACTTAGTCTGTTAATGAACAGATTAATTCTGAATCATCACTTTAGATTAGATATGGAAGTTATAAGAACTTTTGAAACTGATATTGATATTAGTTATTAGTTTCTGAGCTACCATTTCAATAGTATTTAAATTAATCTGATATTTACAAAAAAGTCGTATTCTAACGTTTAATCATGAATCATCCCTTTAGATTCTCAATAATATCAAAGTTATATCGATTTTGGAGCTACCATTTCAGTAGTAAAGAAATTTAAAATATGATCTTTAAAGTCTTAATTAACTTCATTATTAGACATAACATTTTTTTAAATATCTTAAATTGCTAGAACGTGCTTTAAATATTTAAAATACATACATTTGAGTCTTTTACTTATTTATATAAAAGACCACTTCTGCGGTAGATTGTCTTAAAACTAAATTCACAATTTATTATCTGTTATTATTAACATGTACTACATTGTAACATATTTCATATTTGTATATATTATTATACATATTATTTCTTATGGCCACGTTGCGGTTTGTTTCTTCCTTTTTAAATTGCTTATTGAAATAAGAAGAAGTTCGTGAGATTAGTCGACATACAAAATATTCTGTAAATAAGCATGTGAAAATGTTCACTTGTTTTATACGTAGACTCAAATGCAATCTCATGTGGAATGTCTTTTAGATCATAGCTTAACTTATGAGTTAAATGGGATGAGTCGTAAATGCCTCCCTCTGCATTGCCAATGGCTACAGGGTATTAGCGAAAAAGCTGAAAAACCCCAAGCAGCCCTGTGCCCAATGTCGCAAGTGCTCCACGGCATATAAAGTTACCATCGTTGCGCTTGGTAAACCAAATCCAACATTAGAGCATAACATCGAAACCAGACAAGAGCTTTGGGTTGACATTGATGGTGGGTTTTGGGTTTTAACAGTACGTAGTGTCCAATTGCACGACAACAACAACAACAACTATTTGAAAGGGGGCTACATTAAGAACTAACCAACAAGTCACTCGATGGGGCAATAAAAAGGCGAGATCATTGTAATTAATGAAAGGAAAGATATGATGAACAATATTCAGACTGAGAATAATCAGAATCTTGAAAAAGATCCCTATTTAGTCTTTCCAGATTGTCTTAAATATAATGATGAATAGAAACTTAACTTATATTTTCTTACTAATATTATTTAATATATTATGAAATTCAAGTGGATTTCCTGCCAATGTTTAAGTGCAAATGTTAAGGAATAATGTTTTGAAAACATTACACTATTATAAAGAAGTTGTTCTCTATTCTACGACATGTGTCCAACAATCCGTATGCCAACTAACTAACTAACTGACAGACTGCCCTAGGGGCAAATTT